>CM016724.1:14609106-15178265 GCA_005771605.1 Scutellaria baicalensis | reverse complement strand
CTTACAATTGCATACCAATATGTAACAATTGACGAATATTGTATTAAAACTTTGTAGTGTATAGTTTAATTATAACTCAATCATATGCTTATATTAGACTAATTTTAGAACAATAGTTGGACATGTATAAGGTATTTAAGGAAATTGTCTATTTTAAATTGAATTCATTACATCACCATTAAAATTCAGAAATGAGTGAAATTTATTTTTCAGATATACGATACATAACTAGCATATGTTTGTACTTGAGTACAGTAAGAGAAGCATAGAGTATAACCATCATTAGTCGTCTGAAATCTTAATAATGTTTTCACAAATGGTCCAACATTCTTACAATATTAATCCTGATTATTCTTTACAAGGAATCTAATCTGGAAACCTACCACTTCTAATCTTTCACTTTTTTAACATAATCATCATCACACTACATTTAAAGGAAAATTACTACCACTCTGATCAATCATAACATTTACAAGAAAAGCTAATTCTCATGTAAATTTCATTTTTTTGTAATATCAATTTTTAAAATCATTTTCAGTTTTGATACATCAAGTTAAACTTTCCAATTTTAGTCCTGCAGCTATCGAATTTTTCCAATTTTAGTCATCAGACTGTCACATCATGTTTTCCGATTGCCACGTCGGATTGTTCCGACTGTCCACAATCTAATTTTTCGATGGCCACGTTAGATTTTTTCGACAGTCACATCAGTAATTTTGATTGTTCCGACGGAAAAAACGGACTAATATTGAAAAAATCGATAGTTAAAGGACTAAAATTAGAAAGCGTAAACTTGATGCAACCAAAATTGAAAATGACCTAACTTGCAAGACTAAAATTGATATTTCTCATTCATTTTTATTTCGTTTTTGTGTTCCTTTTTTAAAAATAAAAATAAATTTGGAACGTTAATTAGTGATGTACAGGTATTTGATGAAATTCGAGGATTGTAAATTGATATTTGGAACTATGTTGAATTTTGAGATTAATTTCTAAAGTTAGTTTATAAATCCAATAATTCTGATATGAAATAAGTCAACCCACGACCCATATTTCAAAATTCACATATAAATTCAAAAAATCGGTTAAACTGATGCGTAGAACAGATTCATCTCATAAAAGTTTTCATATTATAAATGGAACAAAAAGCCAAGATGCAGGTTCAATAAGAAAATATTCACGCGTTGTTCTGTCTAAATAGTGTAGCTCTTAATTATTTTAAGAGTTCACAAAAATTTGCGTGTGAGCAGTCTTCCGGAGAGTTTTTATGAGATGATTCTTTTAATTCATAAATCAAACTCATTTTCATTTATTTATATATGAATTGTGAAGTGTGGATTGTGGGTTGACCCGTCTCACGGAACATACTCCATGAGACAGTCGTACATAAGAGTCACTCTCATACTAATTCAGTTTCGTGAAACCATCCACAATACATATATACATTCATAAAAACATATTTAGATTAAGATAATACAATTTTATATCACAAATAAAACTATATCTATAAATTCATTTCATATTTTTTTTATATCGCCTTAATTGTCACTACGAATAATCAATGACATGCATGAATAAACGACTTCATCAACAAATATTTTCCATATTTTTTATA
Source organism: Scutellaria baicalensis (assembly GCA_005771605.1). Taxonomy (NCBI): domain Eukaryota; kingdom Viridiplantae; phylum Streptophyta; class Magnoliopsida; order Lamiales; family Lamiaceae; genus Scutellaria; species Scutellaria baicalensis. The sequence goes on along the minus strand of CM016724.1, from coordinate 15,176,650 downwards.
GGTTGTCATTTTTAAAAACAAGTAGTATTATTGACTTTCAAGCACCACCAATTAAATTGTAATATTAATGAGTTTAAGTAGCAGATATCTCTATATACATATATTATATATCACAACATATATAGTCAACATCTATATCGATATTAATACGTAAGTCAATACCCTTAGCACTACCATTATTCCCCCCCTCTATTCTATACAAAAAGAAAAAAACAAATTATATTCCATAAAAAGGAAAAACATTAACAGAATATCCACAAATATGAGAACTACACATCATTTTCTCATAATACCTTTTACTAATTTCAAGAAAACTACATAATGAAACAGCTTCACCTTAGTTATACCATTCCCTTGTTCTATATAAATTGTCAGATTTTTTATTTATTTATCATGATTAAGAAACATAATATTTACACAAATATACCTTTAGATAATATTTATCTCTCCATCCGTTCTAAAATTGACTTAAATTCATTCTTTATCTATTTCTCAATTATTTCATTATAATTTTTTCGACTTAAACTAAATTATGAAATCCTTTAAAGATTGAGTTCGATGGTGAAATTGGAACAATAATGCCAGAATAGTTAAAAAAAGACAATTAACACGAAACCAAATGTTGACTCCAGAAAAAAAATTAACATGAAACGGAGGGAGTATTATTTAACAATTTTTTTGTAATATATCTAGTGTAGTTTTTAACACTGATAACAATCCAAGACAAAATAATCTTCCATTTATCTTCTAGATAAATCTGAAAACAATATTTTTACACATGCATTTTAGGTAAGTCATTCTTCTCAGTAATCATGCTTGAACTTCAATCCTAAAATAGTAGTAAAATATTTATTTTGATAAACAAATTATAAGTATTAGTTTATTAATGGAGGTACAAAAATATAGGCATTTAAAAGAGGGTGCAACAGAATCTTTACCAGTCAAAAAAGCAATAGGAGACACCCTGAGCTCATATTATTAAATATTTAGAATAATATTAATATGTCAGTTGGAAAGACTTGGGGTTAATCATATTTTTATTTTTATTTGAGACCAATAGATTATTTCTGATTTGGGCACTCCTCTTTTTGATATGGCCAAACCTCCCTTCAAGGCTAAGCTAGCTATTTTGTCTACTCACTCATTTCAATATTTATGCAAAATTTGATGTCAATCTGCATAAAGCTCCAATTTTTTGCCGACTCCTTTACTTGTCTTTCTGTTTTTTATCTTCATTAAATAATCATATGCCCATACTTTTCAAGAACAAAAGGTAATGTATTCACTTTATTGGGTGCATAGATTTACTTGTTTTTTTTTAATTGAAGGATCTCACATTAATAATAATTTTCTTCATATTTATGTTTACATGTTATTTCCAATTATATATGTATATTGTTGTTTCCTTAAAATCCAGATAGACACAATGCAATGCATGAATAAGATATATTTGATATGATGTATCAACACACATGATGTTCATATCAAAATTCTAACATCTGCTTACGTATTAACATGTATATATGTTTTTGTATAAGTTTAATAGAATTGTGTAATAAAATATCATGATACAACAATTTTGCTTTTTACATTTTTACTATTCATTCCTAATAGTACTTAGTATTCAACATAGCAAAAAGTTGAGTTGGATGTCCAATTATACCCTTTAGACTTGGAAGGTGAGTGGTGTGGGGGTGGCCAGATCAAAGTAGGAGATAGCAGGGAAACTAAAAATAATAAAAGAAAAGAAAAGCTAGTTGTATTATGAATTAATAATAAATAAATATAGGGGATTAAAGAAAAGGAATGAAGAGAATATGAGAAGAAGGAGTCACGTGAGCACGTGAGGGCAGAGTGAGTCGGTGCATCGTTTCTCATAAAGAAAGAGAAGCGCACGAATTGCGGACCACTGTACCCTTTCTCTTCCCCACGCTCCCCCTCGCGCGTGTTCCAACCCCTCCTACCCTATCGATAATTTCGTTTTAAGTATTATTTGAACTCAACTAATATATCCAAGTTCATTTCTAATTTAATTGACTCTGGTTTCACCCTCAATGTTTTGGACTATGGCTACATACTTAATTGTCCTTTGTTAGTATCTATAAATTTAATTTTACGGTGGATACATATTTCATTTTGAAAAAAAAGAAGGGTCTTAAATTCAAGTTTTTCACCTTCAATTATAATTTTGAAAAATGGTCTTTTGCATTGAATAAAAACCAAATTATTAAAACATAATATGTGAAGATATATAAGTCAAAAAGATTGTGTCAAATTATGATAAATCTAGTTTTAGGATGATCTTGTCTTTTCTGTTTGTGTATATGAGATGTAGTTATTTCTTTATATGTATTGTTTTGTATTTGTCAATTAAATAAGATGAATAAATCAATATTTGTGTTTGCATGGGTTAGTGGGTTGAATATGCTTATAGGGGGATAAAGTAGATGTAATACATGTATATCACAACATACGTTTAGTTTTACTATATTGTGTTTCATGTCAATTTTGTTGCATTGTTTCTTTATTAAATAAATATCATAACTCAGTAATCACTGTCCATAATCTCACATAATTTGTCATCTAATGTCATCCACCTTAAATATTGTTATTGTTATTGTTTTGGTTATCTTTTCTAATGATAATCATATATCCCTAACTGATCTTATTGACTTCTTAATACAAAAATAAACAACTTTGCACGTAATATTACAAGTTTTAACCAACTTACATTAGGTACGATTATTTATAAGCTTTAAATATAGTAAAAACGTTAGGGTTGGATAGAGCTAAAAAAATAAAGGTTAAACACATTAATTCAATTCAACCCAATAAAAGCACACCATGGTCCTAAAACCAAACTAATAACAAGAAATTAATACAACTTAGACTGATTTGACCCTCGTGCAAGGCAACCGATGGCTTGGCGCGTGGGGAAAGGCAGTGTGAAGGGATCTTATAGAAGGAAAAAGAAAAAAAGAGGAAAAAAGAAAAAAGAAATGTGGTGGCGCCCAGGCTACGTCAATCTACACCCCCAGTGATGATCAGCTACTCCGCATTGACCGTCCCCCCCTACCCCCCCCACCCCACCCCACCCCCACACGACCGTATCTTTGTGGGCCCCACTCTTACCACATAATTCAAACCTTAATCTTATTCTCACCTAACTACTCCTTAATAATAAGCTAACTCTTTATTTTTCCCTACCAACTCTTCCAATAATACACCATTTCTAAGTATAATAGTATTGATGCGACAAATATTTTTATTTATAAATCAAAATCATTTTTATAAATTTATATATGAATTATGAGGTGATGATTATGACCATGAATCCTTTTTACAAACTCATTTCACAGAATTATACATGAATTGCAAAGATATGTATTGATCTGACTCACGTAAGGTGATCCAAGATATGATTTCATATAAAATTCACTCTTAGAGGTTTATCAATTCCTTCACTAGATACTACTATTATTTTAATATTTCCACCTCAATTCAAGTGAGTTTTTTTAGCTATAACCCAGTATTTCATTCAAATTTACATCCTCACAATCATTTCAAAGTAAAAGGTCTGTTATTTTCCAACTTATCATATTCGATTTATTTTATGATAAATAATTATTCTCTCTTTTGACCAACGTTTTTATTGAGCAATTGCTAGTTAATAGTTGGCAACTTAGATTATATCTACGGGCCGAATTCGAAGACAGCCCATTGTAAGTTGTGACAAAACTTAAATAAATCAACTGAGAGTGTGGCCCATTAATTAATGAACTTATATTTTTGGGCCTACCAATATATCCAGACTGGATTCAAGATTTATTTGGACTCTGACATGCCAAGATACGTAATCCATCCTCTTACTATATATAGGCATTATTTTCAACAATTAAATAAATATAATATAGTATTCATATATCAAATCAGGTATATTTTTACGAGTAAGTCTTATATGAGATTGTTTTACAGATTCTGTTAAGTGAGGCGGTCAATCCGTGATTCACATTTGATAATTCATATAAAAGTTTGTGAAAATGAGTTCAATTTATTGGTTATAAGGATTCGTCTAACTAAAACTATCCGTGAGATTGTCTGATATGATTTTAATGTGTATTTTTAATGATTTTTTAAAAATAAAATAAAGTATTAAGTACAATCAATAAGTTATGAGAAATCACTTTAATATAATATATTTATTATTGCTACTCAAAATCGTACTTATTTTAACGCATATACCATTTCAAGCATCCCGGCCCAATTAGGAAGGTCCGGCCCATTTCAAGAAGCCCCCGGCCCAGCCCTTAAATTTGTAGTTAATGCAGAATTATGATTAATAATTATTTGCACTGCAATTCATTCATATGATTAGAGAAGAAAGCAAGGATAATAAGTTTTCTGTATCGATCCCTTTTCACTCTGCAAAAACCAGAAAAAAGGCAATTGCATGCATGTATATGCATACTGAAATACGCCCAAGGATCTGCAGTTTCGCTTTGGTTTTCCAATTCGGCTCTTCTCTTGTTTATTGCTGTTAATTGTCTTGAATCGGCATTCGCAAGGTTAGTTTTTGTTTTTGTTTTAAACTGATATCTTTGATTCTTTTCTTGGAAGGAAAACATTATGCCTGGCATTAAAGTCACAGCTGGAGTATTTGTATGGCAATCGTTGTGTAATTTTGGGGTTCAAGGATTTTAATTGTGTGAAAATTTGAATGAAATTTGTTGAGCAGTCACTTTAGCATCTGCCACTTCACCTAACTGTGGTATTTTCCGCACATATAAGAGTCCATTTGTATTCCAATCTTACCGATTGGATTTTGAATTTGATTGTATTTGTTGGATCTCACGTCTTGATTCAATCGCATCGGCCTTTATTCTTTGTTGTTTTTTATGCTTTCTTGCAGACCTAGGAGTGGTTTTGGAAATTAAAATATAAAAAAGGAGTGGAATTTTGTCGGCCCATGCGATGATGTTTGGAGAATTCTTTAGTGTTGGTGGCTGTGATTATTTTGCCGGAGCATTTGTTTTCTCCTCCAAGAGTATGGAGAGGAAGAGAGTCTGATGCAGTATACCCATAATGGCGGATGCAGAAGCTTTGTTAGAGGCCTCAGGATCCAGATTTAGTGATTTGGAGCTTATTGGAAGAGGCTCTTTTGGGGATGTCTATAAAGGGTAATTTTGCAAATTCATATGCATTTTATTTTTGGGTTTTGGTGAAAATGTTAGGAGCATACTCAGCATGTATTTTTTGTTTGAGATACATTGAGCATAGATGATTTTTGGGTCCCATTCTAATGCATGAAACCCTCGAACGTGTTGGAATTTATGTAGTATATGCAGGTTAAACATATTTTTTAGTTAGAAGAACTAGGGATATCAGATGTTTTACAGCTGAATTGAATGTGGGTAATGTTAAAGGATGATTTTGTTACCTTTCGTGCTTTTATCAACATTTTAACCGTCGTACTTATTGTAAAAGTGGTGGCTTGATTTACTATTTTTGCCCATGCACGTGGGATATTTTTATACCGCACGTGGAAATGAGTTCATAATCTGCCCTGTTAATTTATCTATATTTTCTTGCTTCAAGATGTAGTTAAGCCGTCCTCTCTGTAGAATAGGTTGTGGATACTGAAAAATTAGAGTTTGATGTGATAGTGCCGTGAATTACTGGCAAGCGAGTGTTTCAACATGGTATCAGGCCAGTGTTAAACCTCACTGTCATAGCCATTTCTAAAAAAGGAGAAACTGATATGTGAGGCATTAGTACAAATTAACCCTCCTACACGTGGGGCATGTTGGACATATTAACTTAGATCTTAAAATTATACCCTTCTCTAAAAACCGGTTTTAGATGACGTTGTCATTTATGTTAAGTTTGGCTGGATCTGCTCCCAATTATGACTTGACGCAATCATTCAACACCTGTTACCAATTAGTTAATATGGAAAACTCTGGTCTTTCTCACAAGTATCTTATCCAGTACTTCTTCCAACACCAAAAAATAAATAAAAAAATCTTCTTCACTCTTAGAGAAAAGGTACTCTGAGTGTGAAGTACGTAGCATATGGTTTGAGTCCCAATTTCATTTACCTGAAGAAATTTCATTCACTTGAAGAAGAGATTTTGCTCACAGTGGCATTCATAACTCACCATGAGTTCTCCTGCCACCCAAAAAAAAAAAAAAAAATCACCACGAGTTTCATGAATGTTTGTAGAATTTCAGGTGAGACCATGTTACAATGATGGCTGCATTTAACACGTTGCTTTTTTTGAAGTTAAAAAGTTGATAATTGCAGCAAAATCCTCTTCTTATTGCTGTTTCCTCTTAGATTTCTGATTTATCTGAATGTAATCCTCACTTTGCGCATTGCTTTTTTTTTTTCGTTGTAATTTTCTTGCATATTACTTCTATTGGTGTTTAACTGCAAATAGTTTATTACTTGATTAATTTGATATTTTCTTTGTTTCTTTTTTTTAAACTTTTGCAGGTATGATAAGGAATTAAAAAGGGACGTTGCCATCAAGGTCATTGATTTGGAAGAATCGTGAGTGTATAAACTGTAATTATACATGTTATAATACAATATTTGATGTGTCTTTCACGAAGGTTAATGTAGAGAATAAAATTGTTGTGTGAGATTTCTTTTCTAGATTACTTTAGAATCTTCCTGATCAATAAAGTATCTAGATCTGAGGAATGTGGGCATGCTTCTGTAAGAGTGTTCATGTGAAATAGTTATTTGGTGATCTGTTGACTCTAAATTGTAATGGTCTCAGTTTTTTGGTTTAATTCGCTACATGGAATGACATAGGATGTTCTAGTTTCTTGAAAGTGTTGTTTGGCATAATCATGAAGATGGAGCAGTTTGAAGCATTGTGGTGTTATTGTAAAATCCCGGATATTATGTTTTAAGGTTAAATGGAGCATATCCTCTTCATGATCTAAAGAATCTGAGTGCAGTGTTGACTGTTGCAGAACTTAAGTGCTTTGCAAAGAATGCTCAATTTTCTTAGCCTCAGGGTTGGGCAAAGATGGACTTCTTGCACCAATTTATCTCTAAAACCCATTCTTTTAGAGATCTTATAAAACCATTAAGCCAACGTAGTTCTTAAACCGGTCAACATCATGGATGAAAAATGAGCTACCTTAAGAAAGATATTGGAGGGATTCTAGCTCAAGTTGGTCCAGGTCTAGACTAGTGATATACCATGATAAACAGTAGAGAGTAACTTTGTTAATAGTAAAATGTTGAGAGCATTCACTTTTATCAACCTATCAACCATGCTCCAAGTGAAGGAAATTAACTTGATACTTGTGTGTCCCAAATTGTTCTGAAACACAATCTTTGATATACATGGATTTTGAGTAAGATCGATTTGTAGTACATTCCAATCCTAGTATTTGTGGAACTACAATCAGTTCAGAAGTAATGCAAGACATCTGGCATGATATCTTAGAGTAGTTTCTTCTTTTGTACTCAAAGATACTTGTTCTTCTTCCTTTCACCTTATATGTGCCTTTTCTCTCTCAGGGAGGATGAAATAGAGGACATCCAGAAGGTACTTTTAATATTTCTGTATAAACCTCTTGAATTGAAATTATAGTGTTACTTTTCTTGTAATTTCATTTTCTGTGCTGACAGGAAATTGCAGTTCTTTCAGAATGTCGATCTCCCTATATTACAGAATACTATTGTTCGTATTTGCATCAAACCAAGCTGTGGATAGTCATGGAGTACATGGCTGGTGGTTCTGTTGCTGATCTGGTGGGTGACCTCAGATCCTTCTATTTTCATATTTCCTTATTTCAATTTTCCAAAAATTATTTCCCTGTATTTGTTATTCTGTATTGGTGTAGAACTTCAGAATATATGTTCCTCTCAATTAGATGAAACAGATGTAATCAATCTGTGACTTTTTTCCAATTGAATCTTCAATTTCACATTTGAACATGTAATCAGCTGGTTCATTTTTCCATATTATGTATGAATTATGATCATACTTCTCTTTCTCCTTGCCTAAATATTATGGTTCATTTTCTTTTCCGGGCTAGCCTCCCTTGAAAACTTAATATTTACGAACTGAATTTTCACTTTTCTTTTTATGGACATTGAAGATTATTTTTCCCAAGGCATCTCTTGAGAAAAAGCATTCTTTATGTGGAAAACCATTATCTTTCAATCTATAGTACCATGCAAGAGGACCATGAATCAGGACTCTTATAACGTTGTGATGAAATACAGAAATAGTAGTCAATTTAGTTGCAGGTGCTTTATTTGTTACTAAAATTTGTTCACTCACATACAGATACTGTTTTATTGCTCTACAGATTCAGCCAAACCAACCTCTGGATGAAGTTTCAATAGCTTGGATTTTACGTGATTTGCTCCACGCAGTTGAGTATCTTCATAGTGAGGGAAAAATTCATAGAGATATTAAAGGTACATTATCAGGCGCATTTTGTTTTGGCCAAATTAGGTACCTTCCAAATTTTTGAACGTGGTTGTGTTTAATCGTGAATACCTTCTTATTAGCTCTAATAATAAGAAAGCATTAATGATGTATTTCTACATCTCTCAAATGTAGTGTTTAATCTTTATATGTGGTGGAGTACAACATTTTCTATTTTATTCATTTGCATGATTGCATCTATCTTTTAAATATATGCATTTTTTTTTTCTTTCTGCCTTCCTTTTTTTGTCCATGAAATAAACGTTGCTTATGATTTGACAGCGGCAAACATTTTGTTGACAGAGAATGGAGATGTTAAGGTATTATTATCTTTGTCACATGGTAAATTGTGCTAATATCTTGCTTCAACTTATTTTCTTTCACCTGATACAGGTAGCAGATTTTGGTGTTTCTGCTCAATTGACGCGTACAATTTCTAGAAGAAAGGTACCACTGCCTTCATTTTGTGTGACTTTCTTGTGAATCACATTTGACAATCCACACTAAATCCCTTTCACTTTGGTATTAAATCCTTAACTAATAAGTCCGACTCTCTGGCCTCCATTATTGTTTCTTGAAAAGCTGTCCCTAAGTTTCTTCGGGATGTTTTAGCATTGTTTGCTTGGTGGTTTCTGCTTCATGTACAGTGGCATCATCTTTACCCTTCTTTATATTCTGTTCCTAGTTGCAATGAGACGAATGGACAAGTTGTGATGTATACTTTCTACGTAAAATGAATGTGATGTCTGTGGTCTAATTGTTGCTTTATTAAGCTGAGATGGAACTGTTAAAGGAGTCATCAAATCTCAATCTAATGCAATTAAAAGTTACAGACTTTTGTAGGAACACCTTTCTGGATGGCTCCAGAAGTTATTCAAAACTCTGAAGGATACAATGAGAAGGTATGTCTATGGCAGCCACTCTCTCAACCATATGAATTATTCTGAGGTTTACTATTAGTGGATATTACTTACAGTAATTTTGCCGATTTTCATCATAATGTTGGGTGCACTGGCTTGAAACAGGCAGATATATGGTCTCTAGGTATAACTGCAATTGAGATGGCTAAGGGTGAACCTCCTCTTGCTGATCTCCATCCCATGAGAGTGCTTTTCATCATTCCCCGAGAAAATCCACCTCAGGTTCTTTCATAATCTTCTCCGTAATTTCAGATTGTTAGTTAATCCCATGATGTTCTTCATCAGCCTGTGGAATTCATAATGTTGTTTTTTCATTCAGCTAGATGAGCATTTCTCTCGTCCTCTGAAAGAATTTGTCTCTCTCTGTTTGAAGAAGAACCCAGCAGAGGTAGCTGTTCTTTTTAAATGAAGTCTGAACTCGTGTATATCTTTGTTTTATTATACATAGTTGATATTGTGTGAATTTAAATTTTATGCTCTGGTTCCTTGATGAGCATTTCATCTCTTCTGCTGCCAATGATAAATACTAACTCGTTGGTGCTGATGATGTTGTAAATTATCATTTTTTAAAGCTATTATGTTGAATAGTTATTATCATTTTTTTAAGCTATTATCATTTCATCTCTGGTTCCTTTTTCCTTTTCTTTTGTTTTGTGTTTACTACCTATTCTTATAATTTCTCTCTGTTTTCCCCTCATTTTCAATCTTAGAGAACCAGTGCAAAGGAACTTCTTAAGCACCGTTTGATCAGAACGGCTAGAAGGAGTCCAAAGCTCTTGGAGAGAATCAGGTGTGTTCTTTTCTTTTCTTTTTTTTTCTTTTTTCAGCGTACTGCTTATCTTTGATTTTTTTTCCCAAATTCCAATGTTGCAATTCATTGTATGGTATAATTCTACTATTAGCATCATCAAAAAAACTGAATATATCGTTGCCCTTATATCAGTTAATTACCTTGTGATGATTTCAGATGTAATCATAAGTTTTCCCATACAATCACATATTTAGACATTCTGTTTCTTAAGCTTAAATACTTAAGTGGACATATATTTCTTTGTGCTCAAGAAGTTCAGTTTTATTGATACAATGCATATTGTGTGTTCAGCTTACCTCCTAAACTTTAGACCACCGTAAACTAGAGGAATACATCAATATCTTTCCTTTTAACCTCAACAACTAACACCATGTTTAATGTAAGAAAGATAATCTGAATTTTTTTAACTTTGTAGAGAGCGCCCAAAGTTTCAGATAGATGGAGAGACTCAACATGATCCAACACCATTGGCAGAAGCATCTGGAACTGTAAAGGTGACTAGAGAGTTTGGAATTGAAGATACGGTTCGAGCGAGGTCAGTCAAATATGTTGATAGGTTGTGGGTCCTGTTTACTGTTGTTGAATGTTGCACTGAGTGTTCTTAAAACAGTAATCAGGGAATGGGTAGAAACACTGGATGGGACTTCAGTATTGGTGGATCAGGCAGCACAGGAACTGTTCGAAGTGCTGTAAGACCACCTCAGGTGAGAGAAAGGAAGCCGGAGGTTCCATTAAATCAGTCTACTAGAAAAATATTAGATACTAGTAACCAGCGGTCCTCTGCTTCTGGAACCATACTTCATACTTCATCAGAGTTCTCCACAAGGAAAGATGCTACCCATCTAGCCAAGGAAGAAAATTATCATGAAGATGTATGGTATTCTTGTCCCCTTCTATATGTGTGTTTATTACAGATCTTGGCCACCTTGTTTCTGTTACTCATGGCTATAATCCTGACTGTTGGATTCTTAATCAACTGTTTAAATTAAATCTAAATACGAGCAATATGACTGAATCTAAAAATTGAAGTTTATGAATATACTTTGGAACTTATATGCCTCCCGAGCTATAAGCGTATAATAAATTTTCTCTGGTATCAAACACTTGGAAAGTTTCCAATCCTTACACTTGACTTCATCAGCCTTTGTGTTATTAAGATGATGCTTTTGATAATTGGATCAAATTTGGGGTTCATGCAGTTCTGGTTCCAATAAGACTGCTGTTGTTTGCATCTAACTTCTTATTGCCAATTGAACATCACTCATCTATATTTTTTTTTTTTTCTCAATTTCGTGTTGTGACAAGGGCTCCAAATCTGATATTCGTACCTGGTTGTTGACCAGACTTGTTTTGATTGGGACTGGGTTTTTAATATTGCTAGCTGGTCTCTTGCACTTTGAACCTGTTAAACTTACTTAAACATTCATATCTGCCAATTTATTGTCTTAGGGAGTAAAGCCCAGTTTAAGTTTTCATGTAATGTGTAGTCAATATATTCTTGTGAACAGCTTCAAACTGGGGAAATAAGCTTCAAACTCTTGTGAACCTCAAACTCGTAATTTCTTGAAAGAAGAACTTTGAGTATATATTAACAGGATCTCCTATATTTGTTTCTTGACATGCAGGAAGATGTGAGTGGGACTGGAACTGTTGTCATTCGAACTCCAAGAGGAGTTCAGCGATCCCCTCAGTTCAGCAGCCAAAGTTCCATGGTATGTATGTATGTCATATGGTTAAAGCTAAAATTGCTCATCTGCTCGCTGTGTTACAATGATATCAATGGAGGCTTCTATTTATTGGTGTTCTAGTCTAGCAGCATATATGCCTCGGCTGAAGATGCTTCCATCAGTGGTACTGTTGTTTATCGGGGACCACACGATGATTCAGATTCTCCTAGAACCCCGAAGTCCATGCTGGGACTTCAAGAGAGAACCTCTAGTGCAGTTCTTGAAGACAGTCAACTAAATCTTGCTGAGGTTGGTCTACTTTTAATCTTGTAGTTATAAAGAATTTCTTGCCATGCTTGTTTGGTTTGAACATGAACCATATATTGCGAAGATTTGTTATTCCCTTTAATTAATAACTAAGCCCCATTAAACATATTTTAGATCTCAAAAGGCTTATGACAACTTGTTGATTGACTTTTCTGGCAGATTTATGATGCTTTTAGTTGTTTCCTGTCAGAGCTAGAGACTCACATTGATATGATAATAGGCTAGTATCACATGGATCAACTTAGCAGTTTTCTAGTATTAAAGGATTGTGTTTCATCGTATGATTTATATTTTGAAGCCCATATTTGTAATTTCATTTAGGCCAAGGCTGCAATTCAAGGAGGAAGAAAAGGAAATATTAAGGGCAGAGCCGCATTGAGCAAGGGCAACAGAGATTTGCAAGAGAGCGGAAGGACAGATCAAACAACAAGAAGCTCTGACTCATCAAGGTACATGCTAATTCCTTAAAGGATAACCTTAGTGCAATATCTTGAAAGGAGCGCCAGAACCTCTTTCCCTTGGAAAAGATTCATTCGACGCTAATCTTTTTCATGCTTCCTTTTCCTGTTGTGGAACATGAAAAATTCAATCCAGATATTCTCGTGATTATTTTGATGCACAAAAAGCATTTTCAAGATCACAGCATGCAAGTGAGGATGTGGATAGTGCAAGGAAATCTGCAGCAGCTTTGTCTGGCCCGTTATCATTCCTTCTAATTCCTTCACTTAAAGATGTAAGTACTGCTCGATCACTGTTCGGTTGTTAGCTTCTTGAATTTTTTCAACTGTTATATTATCTTTCACAAAAAATGTGTCTCCCGTTATTATCCTATCTTAACCGATACAAAGTTATACATGAGTTCAGCATGATGTTCAATTTGCAATAGTCAAAAGACTTGCTCAATCATGAAATTTATTGAGTTATTTAAAATTGCATTTTAATCGAGTTAAAGCTCTTACTCTTCTCTGGGCCAAAAGTGTCAAATATGCATTAGACCACAACTACATGATATACTCTGGTTCTCCATACTAACTTCTTTATATTTTTCTTTTAAAACAGGCAATCGCTGATGATCCAGGAGGGTCAGTCTTTCAGACAGTGTCCAACTCTTTAATGGATATGGAGCGTGTGAAGCCCGGGTCTTCTGAACTATTTGTCACTAAGCTACTTCAGCGACTGGCAAGGTTTAATAGCATTCATATTCTCATTTCTCTTTGATCGCACATAAGAAATGTCAAATGGCTTTCAACCAACTTAGTATGTGTTCTCTCAACTTGAGTGAAAAATGTGCAGTTCAAAGGAAGGTTCTTTGAAAGACCTCCAGGAGCTAGCAGCTCGGATATTTGTGAAAGGCAAGATAGAATTATCTGCTACAAATGCAGAATCGGATAGCAAAAAGAAGCAACCAAATAAGGAGCTTCATTCAAATGCCAATATGAGCCCACTTGCGAGGTTTTTGCTCTCTAGGTTAGTCGAAAAGCTGATACTTTATCTGTTGCTACTAGAAGTATGAACCTCTCTCATCACTCTACTCTCTCTCTCTCTCTCTCATCATCATCATCATCATCCTTTATACTGCCATCTTTACTACATTGAGTTGAGTACTGATGTTTCACTGCAACCTTTTATGAATGCAGATGGCAGGGCCATGCTTCCAGAGATCTAAATTCTTGAAAAATGAGGTCAGATAATATTTTTTCAGTGGCCGTCTTTCTTTTCTTTTCTTTTTTTCTTCTGTTGATCGGGTGAATGTATATAACATTTAAGGAAATTATTATTTATATCTTTTGCCATTGACCCTTTTTTGTTTAAATGAATATCGTGTTTCGTTTCTCTTTTTGACAAAAGTGAGTGTGACAAATGGTTTACATTTTGTTGGTTGTACCTTGTAAAGAGTAATAGGAATAATGTATTTTGCAAGGTTAAGTATTAATTTTATGAATATCTTATTTATTCCAACCAGTACCGACTCTTTATTTGAAGTGTACATGAATCCTTTTTTTAATCACTCTGGATTGATTTATATCTTAGCTTTCTCATTGCCAAATAATACAAGGTGTTTGGTGGAGCTTTAACATCTTATAAAGTGTTCTTGAAGAACTTATGAATTCCTTAGTAGTGTTGGATAAAAAATTGAACAATATTTTAGATTAATTTAACCAAACACACGATTACTCAAGTGTCTATGACATGCATATAGACCCCATCTGGTCTGATATTTGACCAGCAATCAATCATACAAGAACCACAAATTCTAAATCATGAATAGAAAACCTTAGATTTGGATCGGAGAAAGATTCTCAAATGACTTCATAATAAGAGGTTTCTAAACTCATCAAAATCACCATGGATTACGAGGCTCTTAAAAGACGTTAAATACTTTAGATGGTGGCAAAAACATCTAAATGGGAGTCGAACCGATTTTTACAATAGTACGGCCAAGGAACATACGGCGCGTTGGCAGGCCTTGTGGAACACAACGAGCAAAACACAATGAAACTACTCATCAAAGTAAGATCTAAACAGTTTGAACACTTTCCTATCTACAAGGTAGAGAAGTGCTACAATAGCACCAACCATTTATTATCATCTACTAATACAAAGATGATAAAAACCTATGCATCTTCATCGTCACTTATAGAAGGGCGAGTGTCAATATAGAATTCCGACTCTGCTCCTCCATCTAGTATCCCCTCTCTGTTCCGCCCACATTTTAACAAAAGCAATGTAAAAATAGATAAGTAATTAGTTATCCAATGAAAGCCAGAATGGAAACAGAGAGTATTGCTAGAATACCTCTCAAGAGCAAATTTTCCTTCCTTATATTTCTGAGTCTTCTCGTGGGCAATTTCCTGCAAAAGCAAGACGTTCAAACCAGTGTCATTGATCTAAACAAGCCTAAGGAAAATGATGATGTGAGAGATGTGCGTACATATTTCCAGCCAACTAACTGCCCACAAGAGCAGCAAAATATATCTGCCACAGTATGCATCCCAGAAATCATCATCCTCTCCTCATGAGGTCCAACAGTGACATTCACTCTGACAAAGCAAATGAAGGAAAACATAGTTCAACCTCATGACCCTAAACCCTAAACCATCATGACCTAGAACAAGAAACATAGAACAGCCAAATGCTTCTAATCCACGAACATGTCCTACTCAAGAAGTAAGCATTAGGTCATGTAACCAATTAGATTGCTAAGACGCAGACAATTTCCTCCTCATAACTCGCACGTTGCATTCAAGTGGTTTATTCGGTTTCTGTTCGCTAGTAACATTCTCTTGATCAATTCTATCTAGTCTTGGATGAACTCTGCCTACTCCTCTACCAATAGATGCATCCATTACATAAATAAGCAGAAAACCACCTCTCCATTTTACAAATAAACAGCAAACTACCTGCCCAGGGTATCGATCGGTTTCTCTCCCCTGACCCCTCTTAGTTGGTAGCATGAAGACTTATTTATATTCATCCTTAGAACATGTTCAAATTAAACCAAAATAAGGGGCAACACCACATAGATAGCCACTTCATTGCATTTACAAGACCACAAAACACTATACTATATTGCTATACACCTTAGGTGATGCGGTTACTCACAAGATACAAAGCAAACACCATATGCTAAATTCTTGGGCAAAAGTATATTTATGTTCATCATAAAAAAGATTTTAAGTGTAGAAAAAGTAAGATGCTTACACATTATTAAAAAGGTATGCCTTCCCCGTTCGACAGTGAAATGCCTGAAACCAATATCAAACATTCATAAAAATCAACCACAACCCTCCAAACTCAGACATAAATAATAAATTACATACAAAAGCTGAATTTTTCAACCAAGTTTAGCAAAATCTTTTTTTCCCCAATAACAAGACAACAATAATAATGAAAAAAGGCCGTACATCAAACCCACGAAATAATTTTGTTCCGAAAGGTATGGATTAATATGGTGAGAACAAATTTGTGGGAGCAAATTACGAATAATAAGATTTCAAATCGCAATTTTGGGAGACATGTAAACTTACCCGGGAGATAAGGTCTTCAGCGAGAGCTAAATGGACTTTACAGAATTTGCATCTGTAGCTTCTACCTTCCAGATCAACCACAAATATCCTTCCCATCTCTCTCTCTCTCTTCTCTCTCTCTCTCTACACTACCAGTTGATGTAAATCAACTCAGCTAGAAATAGACAATTCTCCGCAAACGAAAAGCTCGACTTGGAAACTGTGTTGGCTGTTTCGGTCACGATTTTCGGATAATCAACTATGCTAACCCGACCCGTCACTAAAAATGGAATAACAATTCAAATATGTCCCCAATCATTGGGCTTCCTGGATTTTTGTTTGTAGTGGGCCCGAAATCACTACCAAGAGTTTTATATATGAATTTTGGGCCCATGGGCTGGAAAATCACTAACAACAATTTTATTTTTGGCCCATCAAGCAAGGATTTAGATTTTGGTGGGCCGGAAATCACTAAACACAATTTTATGCTTATCTAAACTAAGAAGAATATGTAAAGCCACAAAATTCACTCAAAACTTATTTAATTTATGTGATATAGGACTTTTTATATAAATAATCTAATCAAAATAAATTATTATTTAAAAAGATCATGTTTGAATGAAAACTTGTTTTTTTTTATAGATGTATTTTGTCTACTTGTATTACGTTTTGAACTTGAATAAAAACTTAAACTTTGAGTCCATTTAACCCAAACATAACATAGAAAAATAATGGGATAATAAATATATTCTTCTTCTTCTTTTTTTTTTTTTTTTAATTTGATGAATTATTCTTTTATATGAATCTATTCATCAGATTTCATGTGATTAGACTCGATCTTTCACTAGATGATCAAATAAGGTTACTGGATATAGAATATATATATATATATTACCTATTACCTATATAAGAGTATGAATATTTCTTACAAAATATGGATTGTCTAATATATCCTTATTAAAAAATTTATTTAAGGTTATAATAGTAATTTATAATTTTCATAGTTAAATAATTTTATAAAAGAATTCTAAACCAAAATCATTATAAAGTTCTATTATGAGTATAACTCTAATTTACTATACATTTTTTTTAAATTTAATTTAATATATATTATATATCCTTATAAAAAAAATTATTTAAGGTTAATATTATTATATATTTTTGATTTAAATAATTCATCCGTGGTGATACTTGTGTATATATATATATATATATATATATATATTACTAGATAAAAAAAAAAACGAATGATTCCAAGTTATAATAGGGTACAGGGACTCAAAAATTAAGTTTACTAATTTCCCATCCACCAGTCCGCAAGATGAAAAGACAATTCAATACAATATGTTCCTCTTTTCTCTGAGCAATAACAGATGAATTCATTAACATGGCAACCATTGTAAATCAATGCAAAACAATATACAACTAAAAGATAAAAGAAGAAATGGGTATTATGCTGTGGAGGCTGGAGCAGAATCTGGAGTATACCAGCCATGATGGATCTCAACAGCCTTCTTTCTTCGAGCGAGCCGGGACTTTCTCCTTGCCCCAGTATTCCGGTGAAGTGTTCCTACTTTCACAGCTTTATCTATGATAGAATAAGCCTCCGCAATCAGTTTCTCAACTGGAAGAACCTCTTCGGGTTGTGCACCAGTCTTCTTTAACAACACATCCAGAGCTACGAGGACCTAAAAATGGATACGATAATTATATCAGCAACCGGACGATTCAAATGCAGCATTAGAATAATTGGCACGACACCTCTTTAAATTAAACTAACTAAATGAATGTGGGACAAGTACAGGGCAACTGGCATAAACACCATCTCCACACCAACATGTCTCAAGCATTGCTCTGATCATGAGTCAACCATATCAGACAGATAATACTTTTTGGATCATAAAGCATGGGCGTTATTGTCAAATAGAATCAACTAGACATTAAGTAATAGGCGCGTGTGTGTGTGTGTCTAACTTACTGAGTAGCTATCTTTATAAATTGACAATCTATTCACATCTCTTCTCCATCAATACTTAATCCATTTATAGCCAGTTTCTTGGTTCAGTTCTTTCTTGGTTTGTAGAAGGATGGTCTAAGTTGGCACAACAATACATCTTTATTCAGATTATGAACAAACCACCCAACTGCCAGATTGACTATTCAGTACATATCAAACGAGTTCTATTGATTTACCCTCAAAGATTTCATATCATAAATTCAGAAATTCATTAGCATGCCCACCGTTCCAACCTTTACCAGGTTCAGTTGTAACGATTACTCTTTCCAGTCTGCACTAAACTGTCACTCAGACTCATGAGAACCATATGAACATTCCATTTTCTGTTTTCTTAATACAAATTTCACCACTAATGAATCTCTCCAGTTCAGCAAAATTGATGATATTCTTCACAAGTAGCTCAAAATGCTATTCCATCATAAAGATATGAACTAACTAGGCCACTCCATCTAAGGAAGCCAGAGAACTAAAACTCGAACACGAACATTTAGTTATATGTCTAGCCGTTTCTCCACTGGTCAGAAGGGGCTCAACTTAAAAAACAGGGCCTCATTCTGAAACTAATGCCTCAATTTAAAAATACTTTTCTAAGCCTAACAAAAATTTAAAAATTATCCACATCAATTTTAATGTAAACATGTTCTCTCTATTAAACAACTATGAAATGCAAGCAACCAAAAGTCAGAATATCAAAATGCACCTAACTTACCTTCTTCATCCGGGTCCTGACTTCAGATTTCCGTGACTTGTGGTAAACCCGCCTCTTTTCAGCTTGGCGCGCCCTCTTCGCAGCCGAGTCCGGCTTCTTCGTGCTCACTTCGCACACAATTGAGCCTCGATTAGGGCTCTTTTGAACTGGGCGCACAGACACTCCTCCTAAAATATACAAAAGAGAAAGAGCGTCGCAACAGCACTGTTATTAACCCTTGTATTGAAACAAAGAAGAGGAATCGAACAATGAGATGCTTATTGTGAGTTAATCTCACCTCTAGAGAAAAGATTGAAGGAGGAAGTGTTGGAGGAAAAGCTGAGCGGCCTGAATGCGGCGTTGGGCGTGTTAGTGAGAGAAAGACTTTTTAGCTTCGTCGGCAGTCCATAACAGGATACGCAGTGCGCCATTGCTGCAGCCATGAAGGTGTATGTGTCCTCAGATGATGAAGATGAAAAACCTTAGCTTCAACAGCCTTATCCAACACCAATTCCGCTTTTTTCTTCTCCTTTCTTTATAACTTTCAGAGAAAACGTGATATAAACGCGCTTTTATCGATTCATAAGTCGCATTTAAAATGAGACATCTCAAATTCTACCCCTTTTTCGAAGAAACCCTAATTTTTACTCCAACATTGAGTGACTAAAATAAATAATCCAAGAAATAGACCCCATTTCATTCTTTTCTTTAATCTGATTTAGATATTTGTTAGCATTGTTATTCAAAATATTCTTGAAATTCTGAATGAACCGATTCTAATCTCACAACACAAGCTTGCATCAATCTCATTCAATTGTTTTCAAGGTATTAAATGATTAGTACCTTTCAAAAAAAAAAAAAAAAGGTATTAAATGATTAGTACTGCAAAATAGTATTTCACTTTCTATTCAAATATTATTACTACAAAGTACAAACCACATATAAATTGCAATATTATCAATACAAATTACAATAAAAGCTCAAGCATTTGCATAACTCTTTTTATAGATTAGAATAATATTGATTGATAATTTTATTTTACATTATTTTTATTTAGTTTAAGCTATTTTATAAAACTTGACTAATGTAGAAAATATAAAATGAGCTAAAATGTCATATTAAATAGTAAGATTTAAACATATATACCACCCGTTCCAAAACTTGAAATCTCAATAATTTAGTTACATTACAAACCAACTGAATTTGTCCGAACTACAGAGTTACTCTTATTAGTACAATCAAAATCTGTCGGCCGTCTTGACCGCTGGTTGAGCTTCGATTTGCTTTCTCGCACCGTAAGGACCCCTTCTGATTGCTTCCTGCAGCTGCAAACATTATGATTGCATGATAACTCGTAAGCATCCAAAACAAAATGGATGATCAACATCAACATCAACATGTGTGTGTGTGTAGGCTGTAGCAATAGCAATTGAGATCAAACCTTTGAAGCCATGCAAGAAATGGCGGGATCACCGGTAAGTTTACTAGATGATGTGAAGGCCCTGTAGATTGCTTCACAACATCTATGTCTAGCTTCCATCCCTGCTTAAGTCATTTATATATAAGTCAGCCAACACACAGCTAGAATTTCTTCGTATTGAGGGAAAGTGAAACAGAGACGGACCTATCTTTTCAGTTTCTGCAAGTGTGTTGGTCACCTTATCAATTATCTCTGCTCTTGGGATTATCTCCATCACACACCAAGGTCGAGCTACCAATCCACAGATCAATCTATATCCCTGTTTATTAGAAAATATATGGATTTTATTCATACTCGGATGACACAGAAATTCCCGACTAGTAAAGTACATAATAGACTAGTCTCTGACAATCTTTTTTTAAAATCCAAGGATTCAAGACTTCCTCTTTTAATTTGACTATCATATTCTATCAAACTTAGTTCACAAAACTGATAAACCCAAAACATTTATTCCATTTTGGAAAAATACGAACATTTCATACCACCATCTTAGTCAGTTTTGCCACAAAGGGCAGAGAGAATGATAACTCGAGTTAGCTGCATCACAAGTATAGCTAGAAAATATATAACCCAAAGACTACAGAGAATCAAATGGCTATAAAAAAGACACAGGTCTTCTACAGTAAATATTCTTAAGTAGGACAAAATATTTGCAAAAACTAACTGAAAACAATGAAAGTTTCTCTGCGAAAACCTTTATCTCATCTATAATGAACTAAAATTTGACTTAAAGAAAGGCACAATTGCAACCTAATATTGTACAAACATATTCTCACCGCAATACGAATTTCAGAATCCTGCTGAAGAACTGATAGGAGGAGACCCTGCAACCATTATCAGTATTATGAGAAGTAAAAAACTCAGGCAACAGAACGTTTACACGAGTAAACAATCGGCAGTACGTTAATATTGCCATAGTAAAAATCAAGTATACACAGACTGTGTTGCATTATAGTTACCATATATCCAGAAGGAAGCGGTAATCCAAAGGAATTGAATTTCACTTTTAAAAGAAATTGTACACGTAAAGTTGTTCTTTGTCCACAGCACTCACCTATTTAAATTGCTAACTCAAGAATACAGTTGAAAAAAAGATGCAGAGCAGAAGCAGTAAACGCAGATAGTAAAGAGTATACGAGTATCCAAAACGGATTGAAAGTTGACTTACTGAGGGGGTCAGCTTGGATGTTTTTGATGCTTTATCAAAAATTAGGCTCCTAAGGTTTTCTTCAGCAGTACTGGACAGGAACACAGTATTGTCCATGCGTGTTTCACCAGCAATGTTTCCAAGAGAATGCAAGGCAGCCTGCATCTCCATCAGAAACAAAATCAGTGTTCATTAGACCAAGTATTAGATCAAAGCATGTAAATATTTTCAGAAAGACAATGCATGAAACCAATCGACCTCATAGGGACTTTTAATTTTGCAATAGTTTTCTCTCTGCCCCCTGCCTTGTTTCCTCCATAAGCAGAAGCAGAGGATAACTTTTTATTTTTTATTTTTTTCAATTGAGATAAAGCAGAGAGAAACGTTAGTGGCTGGAAAAATTCCCAGAAAGCTTCTCTGCATTCTCAAACAAAAAAAATGTTCCAAGTGATAACAGTTACTTCTCCCAAGATCCTCTTCCCATCCAACACTGATTGATATCATGTAAAAAGTTTCGATATCATGTAATAAGAATTTTCCTGGCAGGAGGTGCCTAAAGCCCTTCTTCACAAAAATCATTTGAAATGCATTTGTGATGCAGAAGTTAGACAAGGTTCACTCACCAGCTGTTTACCATGCTGTTGTGGGTCAAAAGCAGCATCAACAACATGTCTCGCAATAGGAGGTGTAGTTGACAGAAGTTCTATTGCACCTTGGAATGCTTAAGCATCATTAAGTAGAATGAGATAAAATCAGTTATCTGCAAACACCTTAACAGACTATAGGATCAAATGCAGAATACAACCTAGGAAAGGCTTGAAAAGAAAAGGTAGTTCAAAGAAAGGAAAGCATGAAAAAGGTCTCACTTCTGAATAGTCATAGTATTGTTAATGTTGGAAATGAAAATAATTTTATTAAAATAATTAGTTAATTGACGGTAGTTGAAAACAGTTATCTTAATTCTGACCCTTTCAGATAAAGAGGGAGATATCACCACTTGGTTATCTAAAAATCTGGACAATTTCCTTAGAAATCACAGGCATGAACAAGGAAACAAGAATTAACTACCAGCATAAATCATTGAGATGTGTAACTTATGGATCCAGTTTGACTCAAAGCTTCACAGAGGAGAATTATCCAAGAACAAAAGTAGATAAATACAGTTGTTTTCTCAAACAAAATCAGTTAGATGCATAACTTACATGATCCAATTTGACCCAGTGCTTCAAGCACACATTCACATTCGTCTGCATCTTGACTTCCCAGAGATTCAAACCTTTTATCAATGGCTGAAAGAACATCTCTAAAACCTATAATGAAGAAAGAGCAGTAGCAAATATAAACAACTGAGTAGGATAATGTAAAAGCCTCACATCAATATCAGTCAGTTTGACACGACTATTCAAAGGCAAATGTTTAAAAACTACATATAGTGGAAAGTCAGTCTTTGTTGAAGGAGATCAACAAATTGATTTGCCTTCAGCCACACAGAATTGATATTCGAGGAAGGATGATCCTCAAATCAAGCATTAAAAAATAAAACAGAGAAAATATATCGATTATACCATCATAGAACTAACTTATTGTGCATTGATTTGCAGGTGCACAACAGTCCTTAAGAAAATGAAGATGAGAGATTGTGTCTTGGCTGACTTTAACGTTTTGCATAAAACAAACTACAAAGAATAACAAATGAAAATTGCTTGTCATATATTGCATGCACTGACAATCAAGCCAAGCAATTTTACATGCAAAAGTATGAACTTGATAGTATTGGCTTACAACATCTTGAATGAACCAAATACTGTCCTAAAGTGTGCACATTGTACATCATGAATTGCTTTCACTACAAATGAAGCATGGAAATGTTACAGGCAGAACAACAAACTGAATTGATTATGTAAAGTATGCTTCCACTGGGTTCATGTTACAATAAGTCACATTAAGTACCTGAGCCATACAGGAACTACTATGCAATGAAAGAATATGAATTCCTGTCGTAAGGTAATACAAAAGAGAACAATTCATAACTTAGAGCCTAATGCATGACAATCGAAATGTTAACAGCTTCATGTTGCATCTCTGTGTAGTAGAAATTCATTATGAATAGCTGGATTTGCTTCAGTCAAATAAATTCATAAGATAGCCAGCGCTTCAGAATATTTGCTTAATCATGGATGCCAGAGAACTATGTCCAAAAATGTCTATAACTCAAGACCGTAGCTTACTAGATTCATCAACAAATGCAAATGCATTTTCCTTGGACAGAAGCCTTCCAGTTATCGTCATTGCCCTTGATCTTAAAATGGATTCTGCAGCTCCATTACTAAAAACAGGATGGGAATATTTTCAAATGACGCATTGAGGAATGAAGAGAAACATATGGGTAGAAAAAACTTCTTCACTCACCTGATTATGGAACCAAGAAGCTGAAGAAGGCTTGTTTTTGACAAAAACTCAGTACTGTGTGGGACTTCTGCCAACTTCATTAAAAAGCACAAATTGGACACAATATAAGTCTCCAGAGCTCAACCCCAAGGAATAAATATACAAATTATTTAAAAAAAATATGTAACACTAAAAGAGGAACTGTTCTGGGACACAGATAGATTCAAAGTCTATGCATCAATATAGAAATAAGGATACTGATAACATTAAAAAAATGATGAGTTTAGACACAACAATACAACCACAGCAGATCAAGATGAATTGATATTACATGTAGTTAAATGTAAAACTACAGCCAAAAGTTACAATGGCAAAGATCAATTTAGAAGCTTTTTACGGAAGTCACGATTTTTATTAGTGAAAAAACACTTACATTTTACTAACATATAATATCAATTTATCCTGATTGGCTGAAAAGTTTGAAAACATGAGGACACTAAAATTCGCACAGGATCAGAGCCACACCTCATATATAAGTTCCAGCACACTCAAAGTGACAAGAGTGTCATTTGTATTTCTGACTTCTCCCTCCAATAGACTCAGAAGATTTGACTTAGAGACTTCTGATGCCACTTGACTTGAAATAGAGAAAAGCTTCACTATCAAGGCTAGAACACGGACTCTTCCCTTCAGATGTACCAACAAAAATCAGAGAACAACAGTTGAGAAATCACAATTCAAGCATAAGAACTATAACACAGAATACCACTTGCAAAGCATTACATATACAGCCAGGTAAAAGCAACCCTTCTTATCATGAAAGCAAAAACTGACCAAATTTTTTATAATCAGACCTTATGGTCCATTTTCAGAATATTCAAAAGGTTGAGGCCAACCATATCAATCCCCTCTCACCATCAAAAAGATATGATGATGACAGGGGAAGTACTAAAATAACATTCTGGCGAAAAAATATGACCTTATAATCCATGTCCAGATCTGTATATTTTGACCTTATATGACAGAATTACTAGTACATATACTAATAACATACCAGAGATGAACATTTTTCTGCTAAGCTTTCTAGTCGTGTAGCTTCATTAACATTTTCTGGGAAGACAATTCTCTGGAGAAAAGTTACAGAATTATCATAAGTAGAATTAAGTGCCAAAGTTCACCATAAGATTAGAGAAAATTGTTAACCAGGGGCAACAATGAGGTACATACCAAGCCCTCTGGACAGCCAGCCAAATTCTTAATTGCATCTGTTGATGCAGCAGCAACTCGTTCATCACTACAGAAAACAAATAACTTGGTTTGGCATGATTCTAATAACAAGAAAAGTACCAGCTATGCTAAGACCAATAAGATTTTAGTTTAACATAAAAACGAAGTCATATAAAAATCCAACACACGAATGAATCCATAGTACTTGATATATTAAGAAAGGGATTCATCCATTTCTCAAGACTAAGGAAAAGCATTAAATTCACAAACTACATTTGGAGCAGCCATGACAAAGGCTCAAATCAGGTACAAATTTTCAAGATAAGCAACAGCTAACAAAATCCATGTTCAAAGTCACCAGTGATTCTCCTGTTAAGAAGGTCGAACACAGATGCAGCCACATTGAACAGCAAGAAGAAGGGTAAACAATTTCCACATAATAATATATTATCGGTCGGTGCCAGGAACCAGATTATTGACTTCCCAATAAATTAGTCAATCATTGGAAGATATCGAAGCGGACAAAACCAAAGAGGGCCAGATCCCAGTACTAGCAAATTTTGGCAGATAACATTACTGACTATGCATTATTTTCTCAAATCAGCATTTGCTGGTTCCAATCTAACAAGGTAAGTTTTAATCACTCAACAAATGAACAGGTAAATGATGGAAGAGTTTTATCAAAATCAACTGATATCAATGTAGTACACATTATTAAGCCAAACAATTGAATTAACGATGCATTGATAAGTACGGAACAAAATAGCATTAAAGTAGTACATATTAAAAACTCAGTACCCATCAATCAAGCAACCAAGCAGAAGGGGATAAACACCATGTTGGAGAACTAATTGCACAACAATCTTCTTATCTGTATTCTCCAATAGACATGAGATCTGAAAAGGCATTTAGCATGTCAGATTTGGGCATTTTTCAGTAAACCACAACAAACACTAAAAGAGCAATAGAAGGACAAATATAGAAAAATTATACATTGTTTCTTCTAAATTGAAGATAATGATGAGTAAAGTTAAGACAGATCATGTACTTACAGCTATACAGGCCAGCCGTCTCACTTTTTGAGAATCTGCCCCAAGACCAACTAAAACGAAAGGCTGAAACATAACAAATGCAAGTGTCAAGCTACAAGGTAATAGCAGTATCCACAGAGGCATGAGACATGAAGAAAACAAAAGAGCAACACCAAAAAATGAAGCATGTAAATGTCAAAAAAAATCTGTTGTCAAGATTGAGCAACTTCTCACCCTTAAATGACTGAATGGAAAGAGTACACTAAGAAGATATTGATGTAACAAAAGAATTAGAAAATAACAGGAGTTCATCTTCATTATTGCACATGGAATCAGAAAATAAGTTAATCGGAATGAAACTATGACTTAATAAAATAACTAGGAATAATACATGGCAAGTAATTTGACAAGGTATATGCTATGTCCAACTAACAAACCACAAGCAAATGCACATAAAAGAGTTGTTACAGGG
Organism: Scutellaria baicalensis; assembly: GCA_005771605.1. Lineage (NCBI taxonomy): Eukaryota > Viridiplantae > Streptophyta > Magnoliopsida > Lamiales > Lamiaceae > Scutellaria > Scutellaria baicalensis. The sequence goes on along the minus strand of CM016724.1, from coordinate 15,150,009 downwards.
ATGAAGCATCAAGCCTAGCACCGAACAGGCGTCTGAGAGTTTAAACTACAAAAATTACTTCAACCTGTCCGCTGAATTGCAAGGTTGCACAGGTAAGGATTTGCAATAATTGATTCCAGCAACTAACAAATAGTAATAGAAAAAAAAAAAGAAATATAAGCAAATTTAGCAAGAAACATAATTATACCATACCATATAATGCGGAATAAGTGATGCTCCATATTTAGTTCTAAATATCCTTTCCAAACAGTCCACCAAAGCATTTTCCAGGCCAGGGTAATTCGCATTGGTTTGCAAAGCACTGTTCAAAATTTCCAACGAAATGAATAAAAACACAACAAACCTCAAAAAAGCACATACACACACTTCTCCAAATGAATGAACTATACATACAGCTACGCGTATCCATATAAGGAGGAGGTTTTCGAGATTTACCTAATAATAGCAGGAAGGGGAAAGCGGTTGAGGAATTCTTGAGCTGAAACGTCGGAAAGAGCACCTGGAACCATGGAGTAAGGCTATAAATACAGTTCAAATACACATAAACACACCAATAATAGAGATTAAGATCGAGAAGGAGAGGTAGAAATGGAGGAAACCTGGTTGATTGGTGAAATTGGAAGCAGCTTCGAGTAGCTGAGAGGGATCGACAGAGAATTCCTCCTCCATTTCTTGCGGCGAAAGTTTACAAGTGTTGTGAAGTGACTATCGGTGGGAGAAAGGAACTCGATACTTAAAACTGACTAATTGCAATTCAGTCCTTTAATACTTTCGTAATCTCATTTATCATCAATATTCTTCTGTCTAATCTCACTTATCTATCTATCCATATCTATATATCTACACTAAAGTAATAACCAATAATGAATTAATGACATATATATAATTTATAATTTTTTATAATTATAGACCATTTAGTAAAATAATAATAAGAGTGACACTTGTATGCCCCAGGGGGCATGGTGCCCCCAAATTAATCATCATATGATGTTATATATATACTCTACAGGTATCATATATATATTCTTCAGGTATCACATTTATACTTTTATATACATATGATATCTGTATAATATATTTATAACACCAATAACTATAACACCTATAGAGTATATATATAACACCTAAAGAACATGTATATAACACTTAGATTCGTGCTCATATGTGCCCCAGGGGTATATAAGTTTTTGTCTAATAATAATAAGAGAACGACTTGTGTGCCTCGGGGCACAGATCCGTGCCCCCAACCTGCTCCAAGATCAATTTCCTATTAATATATATTTTTTTTTATTTTAGGGCAGTCCCTTCTTCAATTTTTGCTTATGCACAGCCCCTTCTCCCTCTTCTCTTTTCCTCTTCTGCATCTACGCGCTCTTCTTCTTGTTCCTCCTCCTCTTTATTTCTCCATCTCTGCTCCAACTCTGCTTCCTCCTGCTCTTCTTCTTCTTCCTCTCCTTCTTTATTTCTCCATCTCTGCTCCGACTACGCTTCCTCCTTCTACTTCTACGTATTGCTCTCTTCTTCTTATTCTTCCTTTTCTTCTTCTTCTTATTTTTCTTGTTTATTTCTCATATCTGCTCCGACTCTGCTTCGCATCTCCACTTCGACTCCGATGAGAAAGCCTCCAATTCATTCTTTGCATTGACTAAGTTATGGAATGATGGTTTACAGAGTAATATTTAATTGATCAACACAAAAACTTTTGTACACCAGGTGCATGGATCCTGGATCCATGCACCTGGTCCGACCCGACCCGACTACCCGACCCGACTGCAGAAGTATAAAAGGAATATTTTTTTTTTCAATTTTTGGATTTCATTCTCTCTGGCGGTTCATCTTCTCCTCCTTTCTTTTCGCTACGTGCTCGATCGTGCGTTCAAATCTCTCGCGCTCAACTTGTTCTTTGAAATCGGTAGTTTAACTCGGTTATTTGTTGAAGTTTTATCTCAGGTTCGTTTCGATTTTTTTTTGCATATTTTTCTCCTTCGATTCTTCTCCGTTTTTGTGTTTTTATGTGTTTTCTGATCTCTCGCGCTCAACTTGTTCTTTGAAATCGGTAGTTTAACTCGGTTATTTGTTGAAGTTTTATCTCAGGTTCGTTTCGATTTTTTTTTTGCATATTTTTCTCCTTCGATTCTTCTCCGTTTTTGTGTTTTTGTGTGTTTTCTGTCTGTTAATGCTGTAGTGTGTGTAGTGCAGTTGCTAGTTGCTGAAACCCTAATTTTCGTAGTGTTTTTGAACATTAAAACCCTATTTTTCGTAGGGTTTTTGAACTTTTTTTGAATGTTTAGTGTTTTGTATCTCCGGTTTTCTTATATGTTTGCATGTTCTTAGATGGCACCAAAGATTGAAAGTAGACAAGATCCTGAGAACAAGGTTGGGAGGAAGAGGGCTCGGAAGGCCTTCGACACTGTATCTGTGAAAAAGGACAGGTATGGTTTCATTTTTCGTTTGATTTAGTATGTTTTTGCAGTTCAGTAATTCTTTGTTTTTGTTTTTGTTTTTGTTGTTGGTTTTTAATGCATGTTTCTAAAGGTATGCTTTAACAGTATAATTTTTTTGTTTTGTAATGCATGTATACTAAGGTATGCTTATTATATACTGAAGGTATGCTTATGATACATTAAAAGTATGCTTAACAGTGTTTGAAGATTTTAGTTAAATTTTATGAGTATAGTGATATCAGGGTATGTTTATTGTGTACTAAAGGTATTCTTATGGTCTTGTAAAGGTATTCTTAATTTACTACAAATGTATGTCTATTTTTCTGTTGAAGGTTTTTTTGTTTTTCTTGTCTTGTAATGTATGTATGTTTTAAGGTATGCTTATTATATACTAAAGGTATGCTTATGATACATTAAAAGTATGCTTAACAGTGTTTGAAGATTTTAGTTAAATTTTATGAGTATAGTGATATCAGGGTATGTTTATTGTGTACTAAAGGTATTCTTATGGTCTTGTAAAGGTATTCTTAATGTACTACAAAGGTATGTCTATTTTTCTGTTGGAGGTTTCTTTGTTTTTTTTTTGTCTTGTAATGTATATATGTTTTAAGGTATGCTTATTATATGCTAAAGGTATGCTTATTATACATTAAAAGTATGCTTAACAGTGTGTGAATATTTTAGTTAAATTTTATGAGTATAGTGATATCAGGGTATGTTTATTTTGTACTAAAGGTATTCTTATTGTCTTTTAAAGGTATTCTTAATTTACTACAAAGGTATGTCTATTTTTCTGTTGGATGTTTCTTTTTTTTTTTTTTGTCTTGTAATGTATATATGTTTTAAGGTATGCTTATTATATGCTAAAGGTATGCTTATTATACATTAAAAGTATGCTTAACAGTGTGTGAATATTTTAGTTAAATTTTATGAGTATAGTGATATCAGGGTATGTTTATTTTGTACTAAAGGTATTCTTATTGTCTTTTAAAGGTATTCTTAATTTACTACAAAGGTATGTCTATTTTTCTGTTGGATGTTTCTTTTTTTTTTTTTGTCTTGTAATGTATATATGTTTTAAGGTATGCTTATTATATGCTAAAGGTATGCTTATTATACATTAAAAGTATGCTTAACAGTGTGTGAATATTGTAGTTAAATTTTATGAGTATAGTGATATCAGGGTATGTTTATTTTGTACTAAAGGTATTCTTATTGTCTTTTAAAGGTATTCTTAATTTACTACAAAGGTATGTCTATTTTTCTGTAATATATAAGTGATAGATTTTCTTATGTTTTTATTTGTTGCAGTTTGATTTATACAACATGCACACTTCGTGGTGTAGCTGAACTTGTACAGTCTTTAAACGAAAGACAAAGGGCTGATGTTGAAGCTATTGGTTTTGGGGGGTTATTGAGTATGCGCTTGACTAGACTGAATAGAATGTTGGTGACATGGTTAGTAAATTGTTTCAATGGTCGTAGTCGTATGCTAACAGTGGATAGATTCCGTAGTTTTGCTATTACTGCAGATGATGTTTTTGACATTTTTATGCTTCCCAGGGGAAAACTCGATGTAGTAAAATTTGGGAAATCTGATATTGAGGACAATTATGTTATGTTAAAGGACAATTATGGTATTGAGTCTAGGTCAACTGTTAAGAGTTTGTATGTTGTTTTGACTTCTCGTTTTCCTGATGGGGGGGAGGATTTTAAGAGATTATTTGTGGTGTATGTGATGTCTGTTTTTTTGGCTCCATCTTCAAACCGTTTAGTGAGTCTGAGCTTCTTAAGACCTTTGATGGATGTGGGAAACATTCGCAATTATGACTGGTGTAATTTTGTTTTGGAGAGGATATGTGAATCTGTGAACAACTACCACACAGGGAAGACGACCTGTTTAAATTGTTGTGTCATTGTCTTGCAAATGGTGTATTTGCATAGATTTAAATGGCAGGGGATTGAGGAGCCTCGCTCTCTCCCATTAATTCAACATTGGACAGATGACAAAATGGACAGTAGATGTGATGAGGAGGCTGAGGCTGGTCCGTATGGCGATGCGGAGATGTTGGTTAATGTATTCCCAATATCTAAAGATGGTAATATTGGTGGTGTGGGTGGTGAGGCTGCTGCTGTTAATGTTGGTGATGATACTGGTGCTGCTGTTGGGAATGATGATGATTCTGGTCCTTCTGTTGCTCACAAAGATGCAAATGAAGAAGGTGGAAGGTTTATAAAGTTTGTTTTACCAGAGGGAGAACCTGATGACAATGATATCAGAAAAATGGCCAAGGATGTAAGTTCATCAAATCATACATCTTTTAAGTTTCATTAGTGATACCTTTAAGTTTCATTAGGGATACCTTTAAGTGGCATTAGAGATACCTTTAACCTTTATTAAACTTATTTTTACCTTCATGTGCAGGCTACTCATGAATCATTTCTTTTATTTCAAAGAGATATTTCTGTGGTTACTAAGTATCACATGGAGAAGTTGTTGGGTGTTAAAAAGGATATCGAGGAGAAGCTCTCTAGTACGCCTCCTGAGGATACTGGTTCTCAAGCCTTTTTCTCTGATGCAGCACTACACAGTTATATCGATACTGTTGTTGAAAATTTCTTGGCCATGAACAAGCTTGCATCAGAGATGCCTTCATTCGAGATTCTTAGTCCTGAGGATCGAGCTGGTCCATCAAATTTGCATGAGGAGGAAGTAGTGACTGAAATAAATGAGCTTGGACCTTTCTGGTCAATTTCTGAGGAAGTTGGTTACGTCTCTGAGTTTATGATTAATTCAAATAAATATTTGAATGATCTAAACCAGATTCAAAAAGAAGTTGTGGACTACTGTCTTTTCATGGATGGTCGAGAGGAGTAAGTATTTTTTGGTTTTTAATGTTATTATTTATTATTTTTTTCATTGAATTGAATGAATTATATCTGCTTACATTTGATTTTTAATATTTTTTTTCTATGAAACAGTGAAGAATTGTTTAGAAAGGGATATTTCAACTTCATTACCAAGGGGGACATGATGTCATTGTCCCCTAAAGTTGAAATTTACCAGTCAGTTTTATCATGTTGGAATTTGATTGTCAATGCTGAGGCTGTATCCAATGGTAGGAGAAGCAGATTTGTGTTTGGTTTGGAGCATAGTGTAAGTTTTTTACTGCAATGTAATGTTTTTTTTATTGTAAATGTGAGTTATTCTGATTATGTATATTCTGTTTTTATTAGAGAAACGTGGAAAAAATTTTGAATGGTTCAATAGTTGATGAGAATGAGAAAGAGATCAAAGCATGTTGGGATGCATGGATTGCTTCAAATGATAAAAGCACTCTGTTGCATGTGGATATGGTATGTATATGTGTACTTGAAGGTATAAGTTTTATATATGAATGTAAATATAAATGGTTTGTTTTGATGTTTTTGTTCAATTTAGATATTTGTTCCATTCTGTTTGGAAGGCCACTATGCAACAGTGGTAGTAAACTTTGTTGATAAAAAGTTTCAGTACTTGGATAATAGAAGATATCAAGGAGAGGAAAATACGTTTTATAGAAGTGCATTGATTTTGGTAAGTTTTTAACTATACTTTATGTTTTTTTTTAAGAATACCTTTATGTTATATTAATAATACCTTTACATTATATTAAGAATACCTTTAGCATGTATTAAGAATACCTTTATGTTGTATTAAGAATACCTTTAAGGTGTATTAAGAATACCTTTATACTGTATTAAGAATACCCTTAAGGAAGAAAGGTAACTTTTTTAACTATACATTTATGTTTTATTAAGAATACCTTTATGCTTTGTTAAGAATACCTTTATGTTATATTAAGAATACCTTTAAGGTGTATTAAGGTATGTTTTGTATTTTTGTTAATTGTGTTTTCAGAAAACTCAATTGTCAAAGTTTCTTGAATCAAGAAAACATCCTAAAGCTAAAGAGATGATTGACTACGAATTTGAGATGGTGATCTTTAGGTGGACAACAACAAACAAGGATCTTGATTGTGGAGTCTATGTCATGCATCATGTAAGAAATTTCAATGGACTTATATATTCGAGTCCTGACATGACGAAGGTATGATCACTTGATTTTTATTATTTTTGACTGTTTTTGTGTAATTTATGTTATAATTTTGTTTATTATAATAAATGTTTTCCTTTTGTTTTGAAGGCTACTGTACGTCGTGCACTTAGAGCTTCAATATGCGCTACACTTATTCTGTCAGACATCAATGAATTGAGGACTAAAGTCACAGAAGATGTGTATGCGTTCTATAAAGGAAAACCTGAACTGAAAAACAAACTGAAGGAGAAAAAAAATGCAGATCATCAGAAGAAAAAAGCCAAGACTTTGAATGAATTAGCACATGATAGGAGAACCAGGCAAGGGAAAAAGTGATGTGGGAAAACATTTTCAAAATTGTAGTAATGTACATCTTTTATATTTTAGCATGTTCATGTTGGTGGGTATATACATTATGTTTTGGTCATATGTTTTTGGCAATTTTATGTTGATGTTGACGGGCATCTACGTTCAGGTGTATGGAATAGTTCTAATACAATTTCTTTATGTGTTGTTGTTTTTTTTTTTTTTTTGGTATAATACTTCTGTTGTTTATTTGTAGAAATTATGATATTGAATTATTTTTTTTGTGAAATAGCAGTCTAATACAAATGATTTTTATGTAAATGTACTAAACAAATAAAATGGTATTCTAATTTTAATGTAAAGGTATCCTAATTATAATGTAAAGGTATTCTAATTACATGAATAATTTTTTTTCGAAACTATGTATCATAAAAATAAGGTATGCCTAATAACTAATAAAGGTATCCTAATAATAAAGTAAATCTATGCTAATATAGTGATATCAGGGTATGTTTATTGTGTACTAAAGGTATTCTTATTGTCTTGTAAAGGTATTCTTAATGTACTACAAAGGTATGTCTATTTTTCTGTTGGATGTTTCTTTTTTTTTTTTGTCTTGTAATGTATGTATGTTTTAAGGTATGCTTATTATATGCTAAAGGTATGCTTATTATACATTAAAAGTATGCTTAACAGTGTGTGAATATTTTAGTTAAATTTTATGAGTATAGTGATATCAGGGTATGTTTATTGTGTACTAAAGGTATTCTTATTGTCTTGTAAAGGTATTCTTAATTTACTACAAAGGTATGTCTATTTTTCTGTTGAAGGTTTTTTTTTTTTTTTTTTGTCTTGTAATGTATATATGCTAAGGTATGCTTGTTATATACTAGAGGTATGTTTATTATACATTAAAAGTATGCTTAATAATGTGTGAATATTTTAAGTTAAATTTTATGAGTATAGTGATATCAGGGTATGTTTATTGTGTACTAAAGGTATTCTTATTGTCTTGTAAAGGTATTCTTAATGTACTACAAAGGTATGTCTATTTTTCTGTAATATATAAGTGATAGATTTTCTTATGTTTTTATTATGCTAAAAGATATCATAATAATAAAGTAAAGGTATTATAATTACAATGTGAGAAAATGTCATAAACATTTTATAAGCTCTACTAAAACAAATGAACATTTGGTGTCTTAGAACCAAATTCCTTTGCTGTTGTCTTCTCCTTATCTTTGTTTTTTCTCTGAAAGTGACCTTTAATTCTCTGCCTTCGTCCCTTCGTGACAGATCGAGGTGGATCTTGTACAACGTTGGAGGAGACTGAACAAGAGTGATCAGTAGAATGTCTTAAAGAGATTGGATTAATCTGTGAAGAATCCCTGTCATAACTTTCTTCAAGTAGTCTTCTTGCATCTATGTCATCTTCACATTTCAAAATCAGATTGTAGTACTTCCTTGCCATTTCATGCCTCCAAATAACACAGTCACGAGTCTGGGTTGTTGCACTAGCAGTAGTGGTCTTGAAACTATCCCAAATATCTGATTTTGCCATTTTTGTCCATCGTTTTTTTATGTAAGGATCTGGTATTCTTTGAACTGAATTGATGTGAAGTATTCTCAATGTATGAGAACACATCATACCACACTCTTCAAATCTTTTGCAAGAGCAAACTATCAAATTCAGGTTACTATCAAAGACCACACGGCTGATAAGGCCATCATGAACAGAAACATTGTATATTATTGTGTTGTCTTGAATTCCAACTATAACAGAAGTAGCTGATATGCACTGGATAAATTCATTTTCAAAATTTCTGAATAGTGGCAGGGTATATACCTCAGCTGCATGCTTCAACAGTCCATCCATTGACAGAACTGATTCAGGGATACACCTTGAATATTGAAATTCATCTTGGTGTTCTTTGCTTCTCCAATTGTGGATGGTTTCTTTGAAAACTGTGTAGAATTCAGTCAAACTTGTTGTCTTCTTGACATTAAAAGAAATCGCATTGTTTGTGCTCTCACTCCGTTGTGATGATCGTATACCAGCTGAAAAGAAGTCCTTGCTCAAGGCTGTGCACCATTTTTCTTTTATGTTGTACAGTCGCTCAAACCAAGGGTGATCTTTCAATCCATAAGTTGATATCATATTTTCCCAACAACGCTCAAAGTCAGCTTCATCAACACATCCCGACAAACATTTGTTGAATGAATCCTTAAATGTAAGACTGCTTTTCAATTGTGCAAACCTGCTAACTGCGTTTTGTTGAAGATGCCACAAGCACAGCCGGTGCCTTGTCGTAGGAAAAACCTGTAAAAATTATATTATCTATTAGTCTAAATAAGGATACCTTTAAGTGCAAATAAGAATACCTTTATATAGCACTAAGAATACCTTTAGTACAAAATAAACATACCCTGATATCACTATACTCATAAAATTTAACTAAAATCTTCACACACTGTTAAGCATACTTTTAATGTATAATAAACATACCTCTAGTATATAACAATCATACCTTAGCATATATACATTACAAGACAAAAAAAAAAAAAAAAAACCTTCAACAGAAAAATAGACATACCTTTGTAGTAACTTAAGAATACCTTTACAAGACAATAAGAATACCTTTAGTACAAAATAAACATACCCTGATATCACTATACTCATAAAATTTAACTAAAATCTTGACACACTGTTAAGCATACTTCTAATGTATAATAAGCATACCTTTAGCATAAATTTATCAAACATTTACAGAACTGAGATTAATACCTTTTCTATAGCTTTTGAAATTGCAAAATCTTGATCAGTGAATAAAGTTACTGGACATTTTCCTCCCATTGACTTCTGAAACACCTCAAACAACCACTCGAATGATTCTGTTTTTTCATCAGCTAAAAATGCACACCCGAACATGACATTCTTCCAATGGTTGTTGATCCCAACGAATGGAGCACAAATTAAATTGTATCTATTTGTCCTATAGGTTGTATCAAATATAACAACATCACCATATATCCTATAATCTTCCTTCATCATTGAATCTCTCCAAAATACATTGTTCAGTCTTCCCTCATTATCTAATCGGACTTTATAAAAAAAATCATCATTATCATCTTGTTCCTTTTGAATCAAATCAATTACCGTTTGAGCATCTCCACCCTCAATAACCTTCATCTTCACACGATTGACATAATTGAAATGATCTTTAAGTGTATGTCCTATATTCTGTTCACCACCTGCCTCTTGGACCATATAACGATAAGAATGGGTTGCACTCATACCGGAAGATATCATGTTTTCAATTGCTTTTCCTTTTTCACATGTGATCATCCTCTCGGAACGGTGTAGATGGTTCCATTCAGGTCTGGTGAGAGAATGATTGTGCACTAATACATGATTAACAACCTCAAATAGGCCTTCGCCATTCATTTTAACACTCATCAATGCATTACAGTTTGTTCTTGTATGCCCTGTTTTTTTTCTCTTAACCTTTGTACAGGTAGATGTTTTCATTCCAGCACAAGAGCATACAAAAAGTTTTCCTGTTTGAACAGGCTGCTCTCCCAAAGAGAATCGATTAGTGGACTTACGAACGCTAAATCCTACTAGTCGCGCATGCTTGCAATAGAGTTCATACATGTCATCAATCGTTTCTCTTGTTAATCCAATTAGAGATCCAGTGAATCATGCAATTCATCTGTGTTATGTTGAGAAAAATTAATAAGTTGTATAAACGGTGTTATCTTCATACAGTTTTTAAGAATACCTTTATAAGACAATAAGAATACCTTTAGTACACAGTAAACACACCCTGATATCACTATACTCACAAAATTTAACTAAAATATTCACACACTGTTAAGCATAGTTTAATGTATAATAAGAATAACTTTAGCATATAATAAGCATACCTTACCACATACATACATTACAAGACAAAAAAAAAAAAAAAAGATCTCCAACAGAAAAATAGACATACCTTTATAGTACATTAAGAATACCTTTACAAGACAATAAGAATACCTTTAGCATATAATAAACATACCCTGATATCACTATACTCATAAAATTTAACTAAAATCTTCACATATTGTTAAGCATACTTTTAATGTATAATAAGAATACTTTTAGCATATAATAAGCATACCTTACCACATACATACATTACAAGACAAAAAAAAAAAAAAAAGATCTCCAACAGAAAAATAGACCTACCTTTATAGTACATTAAGAATACCTTTACAAGACAATAAGAATACCTTTAGTACAAAATAAACATACCCTGATATGACATTAAGAATACGTTTCTGCTATTTTTAAGAATACCTTTATACTACATTAAGAATACCTTTAGACTAAATTAAGAATACTATATTAAGAATACTAGGAAAGATAACTTACTCTCGTTAATTTCAGAAATATTGTCAACTGCATCCCCATATTCATCTTCATCAGTAGATATATGTACAATTTGATAATCAGAAACTTGTTCACCTATGATAAAACATTAAGAATAGTCAATCAGTTATCAATTTCGTACTGAAATTCTCATAAAATATGAATATATTTTCCACAAAATCTAACAAGATTTACCAGTATGTTCCATATCAGATGAATCTGGATGAATTTACGATAATCTGAGAGGAATAACCAATTGGAAGAAGAAATCGGAAGCAACGAGGAGTAATCGAGAGCTGAGAGAGGCGATGAAGAGCTGAGAGAGGCGATGAAGAGCTGAGAGAGATGATGAGCAAATCGCGTAATAACTAGGGCAAATTAAAAATATATATATATATACTTATGTATCGGGTCGGGTCGGGTCGCGGTTGCACGGATCCTAAGATCCGTGCAACCGTTGCACAGGAGCCCTACTCATTGATCAAATAGATGAGATTTGTTTGATTGATCAAATTGAATAGATTTGCTATGGGGTTTCTTTGCACAATGCTTCTGTGGTAATAATTCATATGAATTCTGCAATTTTGTAAATTTTGCAGAAAAAAATGAGGAAATATATGATATAAATCGCGGTTTTAGAATTTAAAATTTTAAAAATATTAAACTCACTATACAGTAATGTAATACCTATAGAGTACATATAGAGCATACATGTGATACCTACAAAACAAAAGTTCGAACAAATAATTCAAACCTTCATTGAATGAACACATGATACCTTAAGAATATACACGTAATACATATGGAACAAAAAATCAATGCATTTATTTAGTAAATTTGTCATACATATAGAGTATACATGTAATACATATAGAGCAAACATATGATACATATCATTGAATCTGAAGAAATATAAGTGCAATACCTATATGGTATACATGTAATACTTATAGAGTAAACACATGATACCTATAACTGAATCTCAAGAAAAATAAGTGCAATACCTATAAGGTGTACGCATAACACCTATAGGGTATGCATGTAATACTTATCACTGAATCATTAACTACCGAATCATGTATGCGTGGACGTACACCAGATTTGCTATGGGCGCACGTGGATCTAAGATCCGCACCCCCGGGTACACAAGTTTTTGCCTATTAATAATTGAATAACAAGCTGCTAATAATTATAATTGATAATGAAACTTTAAATTATAAAATGTTAGACAAATATTTTAATTAAAGTTGATGTTTGCAATTACATTAAATGATAATTAAAAAAATCACATAATTAAATTTAAATTACATACTAATTAAATTAAGAATTCAATGATAACTCTATATTTATACTAAGGAAATAACCAAGAGTGACACATGTCACGATTAATCCTATTTAATTACAATTTAAATCATTTAATATTTATAATTTATTATAATTACAAAGCATTTAATGAGATTTTAATAATTGAATAACAAAATGCTAATAATTATGATTGATAATAAAATTTTAAATTATGAAATTTTAGGCACACATTTTAATTAAAATTGTTGTTTGCAATTATATTAAATGATAATTAAAAAATTCACATAATTAAATTTAAATTACATGCTAATTAAATTAAGAATTAATGATAAATAATAATAATTAAATTTATTTATAAATAACAATTTCAAATTTCTTAATCAGTATTAAAATATCGTGCGATACACAGAATTTACACTGGTACTTGATTTTTGGATTTTTTGCTGAAAAAAGTGGTCTTTCTAGAGACTATATTTTAATTTAGTGGATTATACTTTCTAGCATTAAAATTAAAGATGATGAACCAAAGTCCAATTCAATGAGAAATATAAGAACCATTTACAATAATTAAACCAACATATTTAAATAAATAGATTTATTTATTTGTTTGTTTTTTGTTTTTTAATTACAATGAAGTATGAACACAGAATCACTACCCAAACTCCAAATAGTGGACAAGTGAGATACCATTTCAAGTATATTGAACATCTGGCACACATGCGTGCCACCTATTTTCACTTGAAATCTATAAAATCAAAACATATATATATATATATATATATCATAATTGTAACAAATTAATTAATGTATTAGAAATAGAAATAAAAGAAAAATGATGATAGTGCATGAGAAAGAGAAATTGGAAAGAGCAGCTTTAGAAGTAGAGGGAAGATGTTTAGAAAGAAGCAAAAAAAAAGGGAATCCACATAGAAAGGGGGATCTGCAAAGATTGGGTACTCTTCCATCATTACCAAATTCCAAAATTATAGCACATTTTTGGTACTTGGCGTGCTTTGCTTCTTTCACATTTCCCTCCAACTGCACCCCCACGCTTCCTCATCACTACACTACTCATTTTATCATCTTCTTGCATGCATCACTCTTTCTTTTTAACCTCCTATACACTACTTGCTAGCTACTCAATTCATGTAACATTGGTATCCAAACTTATCTTTGTTTCTCAATTAACTCCTTCTAAGCTTAGCTTAGTGGGGTACGAGTTAGAACGACTACTTGCTTGGATTTTCACATTAAAGAAATGTTCATCTTCATTATATATAACTACTCTAACTATGTCACATCATTTATTTCCAATATTTTTGTATCATCCAACATTAAGCAATTAGTATTACACTACGTTTAAAATGCATGCATGTACAACAAAACATCAAATGCGATCGAATAAGCTTCCGTGGTGACAAATATATAGGTGATATTGTATTTATGGATTCATTTAGTGTAGTTTAATCCCACACATTTTGATTTGATTTAGCGAGAGTGAAGACATTTCTAAAATGTCTCAAATAACATGCCACCCAACTTGAAGTATTTCATTTCATTTGCAGAAATAAAACCGAAAGCAAAAAATGATACAAAACAAAAAAGTCAAAAAGATAACGGCTGTTAACGGTTAACGCTTTATAAAAGCGGAAACCAGATTGTTAATTCATGGAAAGGAAGCAGTTGATACTTAACGGTGACAGAAAACGACATCCATGTGATGTGCATGCATGAAATTAAAGCTAAGTTAACTAAAATTAGGCTAACTCCACATGCAATGGAGTTCACTGGGGCATATACTCTTCTGATTCTCCAAACCAAGCCACTGGCCAAGACCCCCGTCGCTAAACATCTGATCAGCGCCGCCGTGCATGGGTGGCGGAGCCACCCCTGAGAAAAAGAAAGGCAGGTGGAGGTTTTCCTGGAGTGACTTGAGTGTCGAAAATGCCGAGACTCCAAGGCTGTGCTTTGGGAATTGAGAGGTCGACGGCGATGGATCGTGAACCATTGAGGACGGCGGCGGCGGAGGGAGATCGGAGAAAGAGCTGTGGTTAAAAGCGGGTGCTATAGTCATGGAGAAACAGGGCACGTGCTCCTTGGAGTTGGTGGCGCTAACATTGTAGGAACAGCAGTCGAGGTCGGCCGGCGGCTCAAGGAGTGACGGCAGCGACACTGAACATGGCGAGCTCACTTCTGGAACAATGACGGAGTTGATTCCAGCTGAAGTCCTCTTCTTGCCGCTGCCGCATGGGGCGGCGCCGGTAGATCCAGACTTTTGAAACACTCTGGAGATCACCCACTCGTCCTGATCCAAAATTGAAACACATTACAGCAATCAAATTAAGAAATGAAAAACTTTACAAGTTGTAATTTGATTTGTACCTCGGAATTTCGCGACAAGTAGTGATAAGCAAGCTTGCCTTCGAGACGATACTCATGCATGATCCAATTACTCTTTTCTCCCTTGGGAGCTCTTCCCCGGTAGAAAACTAGGGTTTTCTTCATCCCCACCAGTGAACCGCTTTTGGAGCTGTAAATCTCCCTGTCTTTTCCGGTGGCCTTCCAGTAACCGGCCTCCGTCGCCCGGTTCGTCCTCAAGCCGGTCGGGTACTTCCGATCACGCAGGCTGAAAAAGTACCACTCCTTCTCCCCCATCTTCGCTTTACCTGCACGCAAACACGTAAGAAAATCCAAACCTGCAAAACGAAATCAAGCAGGGGAGAAGAAAACAAAACAAAGCAAAACAAAATTAGACCTGGAAGATGCCAGGGCTCAGACTTGTTGAGATCGGCCTCCGCAATGGCTCTGCTGGTGAAACCGCAATCTAGAACCTTCTTCAGTAGATAGTAGGTGATGAGCTCTTCATCGGTGGGGTGGAACCTGAACCCCGGCGGCAAGTGCGTTTCATCTCTTCCGTAGCAGTTATAAACTGCAGGCATTGACATGGTGGGGATCAGAAGCAGAAATAATCATCCACAGAAGCGATGAGCGGCGATGGCGATGAGTGAAATTTGGGGGGGAGAGAGAGAGAGAGAGGTGGAGTGTTAAAAAGGAAGATTAAATGGGTGGGAAGAAGAAATCTGCAGAATTGGAGGTGTCGTCTTCTTCTGTGGGTTCTGAACTTTCCTGCTCTCTCACTCTCTCTCTCTCTCTCTCTCTCTCTTCACTCCCCTTATTATTATTAATATCCATACACACCTACACACTAGCCCCCCTCCCCCCCCCCGCTCATCTTAATTATTTTATTTTATATCACTGCGATATTTTAATATTAATAATTAGTTTATATATTCTTGGAGTACATTATTTATGTAAATTGTGAAGAAAATGGAAAAATGGTGTCAACAAAAAGAGACGAGACAAGTGAATCTAGAGGGGTTGAAGTGAAAAAAATAAAGGGATGGTGGAATTTATTTTAAGGAAAAAAGGGATGCATGGGTGATTTACCTTGTCTCTTTCCACACGATTTTCATTTTTAATCTTGTACTATGCTGACACAACGATATGAACTAACAAGCTTTTTGGACACGGGGTGAATCAACCCCCCCCCCCCCCCCAAATAATTCTGGACCAATCTGCAAAAGATCCGATCTTCTATGGTTTTGGTCCAAGTTTCCATGAGAATTCATCTCTTCAAGTTTAATGCCCATGCATTTCATTTTTCATTTCGATTTTTATGTCTAAGTGTCACAAATTTTGATTTCATCCCACCATTTAATTACTCCTTAATTATAATGTCATGGAAAAATGTCACATAACATCTTCGACGCGTGACCTTTTTCTAAAACCCAAAAGTGATGTGGTGACAAGTAGGTTATCAAAATATCCCCACCCAATTTGATGAAAATAGATTACAAAAATCGAAAGACACTATAATTTTGACGAAAATGATTTTAGTTGTACATTAACAAGTATTCCTTTCATCCCGGCCTAATTTGTCTACTTGTCATTTTTGTTTGTCTCATTCTAATTTGTCAATCCATAAATGGTAAAAGAAAAATTCTCTCCTTATCCTTATATTTCTACAATTTTACAAAATTGTCACCTCAATTCCCCTTTTAAATTCTAATTAAAGTGCAAAAAGTATAAAGTTAACACATCCAATCAAAGTCAACTGTATTTTCTTAGGTTGCATGTCCGATCAAAGTAGATAAATTAGATCGAAACGGAGAAAGTAACTTACATATTATATGGATTAAAAATATAGAATAAAATCTTGATGTTAATGATCAGTAGTTGAAGATTGAACCACCCAATGGATTGGAATCCGGTGTAGCCAAGTACACGGGTAGGCAATTATTATTATTTTCTTCTCTTTTTAGTTCTATTAAATATTTAAAAAAAAAAACGACTTTTTTGCCATGATGCCCATGACCTATGCTGTACACCTCAATAAAAATGAAAAGATCTCTGCACTGATTTGACTGATTTAAAAAGACTATTTTCGATGAGGTTTTTCTTTAATTAGTAAAATATATTGCTTTCAAGAATGATTAATAAAAAAAGCAAGTAAAATATACTATTAGCGTCACTATTTTATTACCAAAAATAACTTATTTAAGTCGTAGGTTGACAATTGACAAGCAATTTGTTAAAATGACATTTTTTATCAAAAGTAAAAAGTTGATAAAAATATTAATAAAATTTAAATAACGTGA
This sequence comes from Scutellaria baicalensis, assembly GCA_005771605.1. Taxonomy (NCBI): domain Eukaryota; kingdom Viridiplantae; phylum Streptophyta; class Magnoliopsida; order Lamiales; family Lamiaceae; genus Scutellaria; species Scutellaria baicalensis. The sequence goes on along the minus strand of CM016724.1, from coordinate 15,132,804 downwards.
TATATATTATATTAAATGAAAATATCCCAATTTAACATCAAATTTAGATGAGCGGTGCTCGCAATTTGAGATGTGCAGGCTTTATATCAAATCATCATCTCAATCTGCATGCCATTGCGTGATCATCTAGTTATAACTTTTAGCAGAAATATATATTTAATTTTTTGTTTGTGTTCTTCTTAATTTTTTATAAGAATTTAAATTAACATGGCTTAATTGTTTTATCACTTTTATAATTATTTTATTACACCCCTTCTTTTCTTTTTTCAAATAATAAATTACAGCTTGTTTAGAAAGAACTAAAAATATGAACATATATCTTGCACTCAGTTTTCTCCTACGTATTGATTTGATGATCTAACAATTGAAAATCGAAGTATGATATGCCTTTTAATTATCAACTTATTTTACTTTCTTTCAATCTATGCAACTTATTATTCATCAAAAGGTAAAACCAGTATTTTCTTAGTTAACAATAAGGGCAACCGCGTCAAAAGGTATTAGTAATATATTATAATAAGTGAAAATACCCCAATTTAACCCCTTCACTATACTTTAGGTAAAAAAATGACCCCCAAGTAAATTGATATTCATATTTTAACCCAACTAGTATTCGCACCCATGCGATGTGCGTTTTGTGATATAATGTTGGTAAATATTAATTATTTCATAATATAGTGTAAGTAATTTTAGTATATAAAAGATAATATAATATTTAAATAACTAAGAAAATATAAATTTACTTAAGATAATTCAATTCACAACAATATATTGATATTATACATATTCAATTCACTAATCTATGATTAATACTAGAAACAAAAGTATCAATATCATTATCTTCAAATCAAAATTGAAAATTCTATCTGTAAAGTTTGTAAGTTTTTAAAAACTTCTTTATACACAACAATTATAGTCGAAACATTTTTTTTATCATCTGTGTTACAAACTAATATCTTCTGTCACTTAAATTAAATATACTAAAAAAACTAAAAAAATTATGAATTAAAAATCAAACTCAATTATTTAAATTAAATACATCATGTGTGTGTGAGTATGTATATATAGAAACATTACACAATAAAATTAGAAATTTTACGTATGAACTTGATGCAAGCACTGTCAATTATGTATTTTCAACCTTTTATTTCAAAATAAATTGAATTATATTTTTTTATTAACATCGTTTAACATCGAAGATGGCAGATAATTATTCATTTATAAGTATCACGTAAATTAATTGATATAACACGACATTTATCATTACAATTTAAGCTCAACACAGAATCATAATGTAGCAGTAGTCTACGATCATGATGACGACAATATAATTAGAAACTAAGCATATAATTTAAATAATCAGGTGAGCCATATAAATTCATAACGTGCACTCTCATATAAAAATATACGAATTCCTAAGTGTAAAGTAAAATGCTAAAATTTTATTTGATTATGAGATATTTATAATTTAAAAAATATTTAAGATGACATATAATTCAGACTAAATACATATTATATATACATATATGTATATACACACATCTTTAATAGTGTTATATTTATTTATTAATTTATATTATTATGGTATAAATTATCCCAATGTAAATTAATATTTATTATTGAAATTATTGTTTGAATATCTATTGTTGATTTTTAATAAATTCTTCAATAAAAATTAATTTAATTAAGATCGATAAATATTTATATTATTAGATCAAATGGATTAAATAGTAAAAAATGCAAAATAAAAAATTTTGTTGATGGGACACTTACAAATATCAATTTAAAAAATACTTAAAATGACATATAATTTCACACTAAATACATTATATATATACGCATCTTTAATAGTGTTACACTTAGTTTATAAATTATATTTATAGTAAATATGATACAATTATCCCCAAACAAATTAAAGTTTATTATTGAAATTATTGTTTGAACATTATCTATTGTTGGTGTATAAAAAATTATTCAATAAAAAATAATTTAATCTTTATCTTTATCTTTATATATATAAAAACACATACATTGCTTAAAAATAGTAAGGTAAAGGTTTTCCAGCCAAAAACACATTGCCAAAACAGGAAATATTTTTTATTTAATAAATATAAATAATATTTGATATATATTATCTTTCTCAAAGTGATGACATGAAATTTTCGTAAAGGAAAGATATGAAATTACTCTCCAATCAATAGTTATAAGAAAGTAAAATTTGGCATTAAGATCTTAAATTTGAGAAAGATCTTCTTAATTTGGCATTATATATAATTTCATATAATGCATATATGTTAATACTGTAAAAAGATCTCAATGCCAAATACGGTAATTTCATATAATGCATATATGTTAATACTGTAAAAAGATCTCAATGCCAAATACGGTAAGTCAAACACATATATTAATGTATAAATATATGTTAATACTATAAAATTTGAGAAAGATCTTAAAAGATAATATTAATGCATGTCTTTCTCAAAGTGATGACATGATATTTTATTAATGTATATAGTTATAAGAGAGTAAAATATAATATACATATTGTTTTTAATTACGAATTTTTTTTATCTTCCATTATTCATATAAACTATTCTACATTCTCAACATACACATAATTGTATTCCATTTTTATTATCTCTTTTTATTAGATAAACTATCAAAACCAAATCAAATATATATTTTTATATATAAAAATAATAAATAATAAATCATGAAATATTATTTATTTATTAAATAAATGATAAATAATAAATCATGTTTAATGATGTGTGTGGGTGTATATATAAGGAAGTGATCATATAACCAAAAAAGAATCACTTATTGTCTATATATGAAGTCAAATTTGATTATTCAATTCCAATTGATATATTTATAATATAATTTAAACAATGTATATATATATATATATATTACATCAAATAATATCATGTATATACTATCATATATGAATAAATAAATATCATTATTTATAATATCATATAAATTATATATATGATTCTAATATACATATAAAATGATATATATACATATATAATGATGTAAAGTCAACTATTAAATATATCTAAAACATATTTTTCCATTTTTATTGAAGCTTTTTTTATTAAATAAACTATTAAAACCAAATTAAATACAACAAAACTTATTGTATATATTGTTTACATTGAATGGCCTTATAACAAGGAATGATATTATTTTGGCAAATGTTAAACATTATGACAATTATTTAATTCACATGTTCGTGATATGTCTCAATTAGAAGATGAACTAACTACTTTTATTTTTATTCAATATTTCCATATTTAGAATGATAATTTTGATAAGTCAGATTATTAATAGTTAGATTCCAATAATTATGAGGAAGACATATACACATATACATAAAGTCAACAACTAGATAATTTTAAATATGAAAATTAAAAGATTTGGTAATAATATACCATATAGAAAGATATTAAATTAAGGATCTTAGTGGATTGGATAATTGCATATGTAATTATGGAAAGAATATTAACATGGTACAATCTACATTTATACTTAAGGAATAAGGATATCATCTCATGCATTATTTTTTTTTTTTTTATGATCTCATGCATTATTGTAGTTGGTATAATTAACGATAATAATTTTTTTGATATAAAAAGTATAATTTTTTTAATATTGATATGATTTATTTAATTCATATATTGAAATAACATAGAATATGAAACTCAGCTTTGAATCATTAAATCAAGTGATATGCATAATATATATTAATAATATTGAAATATCAATAATTTCAATCAATAAAATAAGATATTGTAATAATAAACTAATTTTTGGCAATTACTATGTAATAAAAAGACAAATGTGATTTTTGTATTATCTTGAATATATATATATATATATGAAACCACTTTTATTTTTGAAAATTAAAATAAATAATATTACTTACATGATAATTACTTTATTAGAGTTTTCAATTTGGATGCTTTATAATTAAATCAATTGATATGGCAAATGTGATTTTATGGGAGTAAAAAAAATGAACATGATTTATTTGCAGCCAATATATTTCAATATATTTGGAAAAAATATTCTATAAATTAGGAAACAACAACATTTATGCCACACATAATGCACTAATTACATATCTATTAAACTAATTTCACACTATAAATTTGAAAGAATAAACTTAAAATTCACTCATACTTTCTCTTCCCAATTTCTTAAATTCAATATTTTGTTCTCAAGGACTCATATATAGACGGTTTTTTTTTTTATTTGGTTTGATCATGAACTTTGTTTAAGTACTTTGAAATTTGAATTGTTCAATTTATTTTATTGAATTTTGCATATAAATTATTCTTATTGCAATATAGTTTTATTTTTGTTTTGCAATGTAGGAATTCAATGAAGAAATTAGAGTAAGAATTCTAAAGTTGTAAAGATTTTGAAGATTGACGAATTAGCACTACAAGGTGGATTTTAATTTTTCTTAGATTTTATAAAATGAATCCTATATTTTTATTTTGTTGACATTTTTGTCATTGTAATTACTTATCTTACAGAGATAACAAAGATAATGCAATTTGTTGACTTAATTATTCTCCATACATATATAGATATTAAGCAATGTAATTGATTGGTGTTCATGTTACAATTTTTTGTACAAACATTATTTCCTCTTTTTCTCTAACATTATTCCTTCTTTACTTAGATAATGAATGTAAGAAATTACTTGCCAAAAATCATGTCTAATAACAAGTATCTATGTTTCGCAACGAAGGCATGATTACCAAAAAGGTGTGGCGATTGATTGGATATGATTAATTCATAGTTTTTAAATAAATGTATTTATAAAATAACATATATTAATTCAAAGTGTAAGAATATTGTTGTTAACGAAAATTGTGGAAATTGATATATATGAGCCATATTTTCATACACTACTTTATTCAAAAGAATCCCAATATAATATATTGAGAAATTCAATATTATTTTGTGATTAATAAATTATTGAATTAGTACTTCACATAACTATATGACAAAATTATTGAATCAGTACAACAAATATCTTTAAATTTTTGTCATATATAGTGTATTGTAATATACATTTGTTTGTCATTTTATACGTTTCATATTGATTGATATCAAAAGAGATATGAAAATTGGAAAATGTGCATAATTGACATCATTCAATCAGAATAACTAAAAAATTAATAAATATATGTCATACAAATTATACATTATAACCATACATTATAAATGTGGGAATTAAGTTACAATCAAATCACTCTCTTTTATGGATCCAATGATGAATTTTTAGATTTTATTGGGAGGTATGTTATTTATTTTCATTGTATTTATTAAAAATGTTTATTAGTCTATTGATTATATGCAAAATCTATTTGAAAATAAATTTTATAAATTATGTAATTTCAATTTGCATAGATTTTATTAATATGTATTTTTGTAAACATATGGTTATTTTAACATGTTGAGTACATTTGGTCAAAGCTTTAGATATCACTTATCCTAGCCCCTAGGTGAGATTAGGACAATATCCATAATATTTATATACATAATAATCAAATAAGATTGTTAAGGTAACATTTATATGTGCTTATAAAAATGATTGTTTTATTTTTATTTTTGGATCGTGTCATTGTGCAAGATATGGATTATTCAAAAACTCATTATTGTAATTTAATTTCCATGTTGTTTATGATATAAATTTATTACAGATTGCATAATATATACACATACTAATAAGATTGAACTTTCAAGTTGATGTGATAATAAAATTTTCACAATTTTGACCATGTTTGTAGATACCATAAGAATGAGTTTCAAAGTGGAAAAATTATTGATCTGGACTATATATCAATCAATTTTCTTCACATTAGGTAATTTTATTATTGTAATGTTGCATAAGTATTCTGAATTTATGAAATTAATTTTTTATATAAAATCAATTATATAAGTTTTTTAATATATTGATAATCAAATATATATATATATATGATATAGTTTTTAATTATGATAAGTTTAATTAGGGTACCTTTGCAAATTGTTGTGGTTTATTGTAGAATTGTGGTGATTAGGTAGATATGTAAATTTTGGTATGTATCATATAGGTGATTTTTAAAGAAGTTGGATGAGGAATGTAATAATTCTTATTCTCTGGCAATGTGCAAAGTATCTCATTCACTTGCTAGGTGACCGATGATTAAAACTATTGTTTCCTTTTGTGTTAGTTTTTTTTTTTTTTGGATCTCAAGAATTTGATCTATTAACAAAATTGAAATAAGCTGAATTTGAAATGATGAAAATTGTTGAAGTTTTTTTTTTCTCCTTTTAAGCATTAGTTATATTTGTTTAGGGAAAGACTCACCACACAAGTTTTTAAGAGCCCCACGCTTTTTTTTTTATTTTTTTTTTTGTGAAAGACCTACATATCCTTCATTAATCTCAAATGCTAAGGGCACCACACAAAATTAAATTGGCTACTAGGGCACCACCCTCTCCCTCGACATTCCCACAACATTCGAACCGATTCATTCTTCATTTTCGTCACTTGTTTGGTTGATTTTTGTAGAAATTTGTATACATATCTCTAGGGTTTGTTATGGGTTGGTGAATCAATAGTTTAATTTGATGAATTTGTGTGCAAAAATTACTTGTTTTTGGGTGAAATTCTTGAAAAATCGAACAAGTGTGATAACTTCGTTATTTGATGCATTTTGGGGCTTGATTTCATATCATTTTGTGTTGAAAAGCATGCAATAGTGAGATTTTATTTAGATTTCATTATCTTTTTAAGATTTCACGTTTTTGCTTGATTTGAAAGGAATTTGATAGGTTTTAGCACAAAATGAAAGTCCAATGGAATTTTACGCCAAGTTGGAGTCGAGATAGGGAGTCGATAAAGCGCAGTTATGGAGGAAAAATCATATCTCGAGCTCTAGAAGTCCAAATTCAATGTTTCTTGTCTTGTTAGAAATCTAAGAGGGAGTTATACAACTTTCATGTTGGAAGGTTTCATCAATTCTGCCTTCAAGAGAGCAGAATAGTACAAGAAGTTGAAAGTCGTGCAAGAATGTCCTGATTTTCGTCTTGACAGGGCTTGAGTAAATTGGGTATAACTTGGTGTACAAAACGGATATTGGGTTGAAATTAGTGGCATCGGATAGCTAACTTGAAGGGCTACAACTTTCATGAAGAAGTCGAAGCCCAATTATGAGCGTAAGAGGGCCGGATCGAGGCTGAAAGCTGGGAGTCTGGGCCACCCAGGTCACTTGGCCGGGTCGGTGGTCTAGTTGCGGGTTTTTAGGCCTATTTGGACTCCTATTTGGATACAACTTGCTCCAAGTCCGATTTTTACCTACTTAGATACAAATTAGGACTTGGGAAAAGGAAGATATATGAAAATATAAAAAGATCCATACACATCCAAAGAGAGAGACACTCATCCACATCTTGAGAGCAAGGAAGAAAACAAGGAATTGAAGATTCAAGAGTCAAGAGGAGCAACCAACAATCACAAATTCAATAAGCTTTTCTTTGATTTTATTTCTAGTTTTTATCATGTCGTTTTGTAATTTATTTTGCTTTACGAACATGATTTTTGGCTAGGGGTCTCGTGATCTTAGGACACGAGAGTAGTTCTATGGATTTCTTGTTGAATATCTAGTTTTAATCTTTCCTCTAATCCATGATATTTTATTCATGCTTCCTTGTGCTTATTCCTTGTGTGAATCCTGATCAAATTTATGCATGCTCTAATTAATTGGATTGAGATCGAGAGATGATATCTGATTATAGATTTGGGAATGCATGACTCAATTAAATTACCTGGATCGAGAGATTGGTAAATAATTGGGGTGAGAATACGATCTTAGGAGCTTTTAGGAGTTGGTTATTAACTGCGAGGTAGAGATATAGACATTAATAATCAATCAACGGGTTAAGTTGCTCGAGAGAGAGGTTAATCTACAATCGTGATTGCTCACATAAAATAATTGGATTTGAGGTTGATTTTTGCTAGATTAGTAAACTTGATTGAAGTAGAATGAAATCGTTGTCTTAGGATCCTTGTTTGAATCTTGATTTTCTTGATATTTTCTTGTTTGATATTTTTATTCAATTTATTTGATTCTAGACATAGGTTAATTAGATTATATTCTATCAATTCGGTCACCTAGATAAAATTAGGTAAATTAATTAGGTAGTTAACATTGTTCTAATTCACTAGTCTCTGTGGGATCGACCTTGCTCGCCCTATCTATAGTTGACACCGTACACTTGCGGTATAGGCTAGAAATAGACCATCGATCAAGTTTTTGTTTTTGGAAAATTCGTGTACGCTTCGGCTCTGGTCGACCGAAAGCACAGCGGAACAAGCGGCCGGGGCTGCCGAACGTACAGCATGGCGCGCGACCAAGACATCCGAATGCGGAGGGTGCACACGGCCAAGTCAGCCGAACGCGCAGGGGGCGCGCAGCCAATCCAGCCGAACACGCGTGGGCGACGGTGCGAGGCAGGGGTGTGGGGGCAGCGGCAGGGGACTTGCTGGGGCTGAGGTCGGTGGGTGGCGGCGGTGGGGTTGAGTTGCGGGGGGTGGAAGAAGAAGGAGTCTGCAGTACGAAGAAAGAAGAAGGAGGGAAGGACGAAGCAGAAGAATGGCGGGCTGGGGTTGGAGTTGGGGGGAAGAAGAAGGGAGTTGCAGTACGAAGAAGAAGAAGGGAGGGGACGGCGGGCTGGAGTTGCAGGCCGGGGGGTGGCGAGCTAGGGTTGGAGTTGGGGGGAAGAAGAAGGGAGTTGCAGTACGAAGAAGAAGAAGGTGGAGAAGAAGAAGGTGGAAGAAGAAGGTGGAGAAGAAGAAGGGAGGGGGACGGCGTGCTGGAGTTGCAGGGAGGGGGTGGCGGGGCGGCTGCCGGAGAAGAAGGGTTGCAGCGGCGGGGCGGCTGCCGGAGAAGAAAGCTTTTCCCTTTTTTTTTTTAATAATTTTTATTTTTGATTAAGGATATTTTAGTCTTTTCATATTTATACAATAATGTGTGTGGTGCTCTTGGAAGGATGTGTGGTGCTTTTAGTTCTTCCCTTTGTTTATCAATAATCATGATCAATGGTTCCAAATACAAAATAAATTTAATTTTTTTAGAATTGTTCTTTTGAATATGAAGTGTCACCACTCATAAGCTGCCTAAGAAAGGTGATGATATTATGAAAGTGTTTGATAAAAAAATCAAATGAATAGGATGATATTATATTTCCTTTTATTGACAATATACAAAGTTAATCTTCATTAATTTTATTGTATAAAATTTATTTCTTATTTCTTTTTCAAATTCTATATATTTATAATTGTATTTTAAAAATAAACTTAATCATGTGCATCACACGGGTACAAAACTAGTTAGTATTAATAAAATAAGAATAATCTAATACAATATATATATATATATATATTATAAATTGAATATATTAATAAAATAAGAATAACCTAATACTACATATATATATATATATATATATAAATGACTAACACATGATGTTAATATATCTATATCTATATGGTCAGATCCATGCGTGGGCAACGACGCCTGAAAATTGATGAGAATATTTTCGTAATCTTGCATTTTTATTTAAAAGAAAAAATTATGAACTCAATGTCTTTGCAATTTTCTTATTAGCTTGGTCCTTGAATACAATTCATTCCTAAATTCATTTCATCGATTTCATCCCGTGAGACGAGTCAATTCGATACAATCAAATATAACAATTAAAGTCAAAGATGATAGCCGACGTCGGTCAACATAAATCAACACCGTTGACAATAAAATATTACATAATGATATTAAGAGTATATCAAAATACCAAAAAAACATTATATGATACACATTGGAGTATTATATAGAAGAGTTACTCTCCTGTGCACCAGTTGCACGGATCTCCGTGCAACTGGACCGCGTGCGGGCTGAGCTGGCCCGCCCAGCCAACGTCTCTTTACTTTTTCGTGTGCTTTGGTCGTTACCCTCACGTTATGTTAGTGTTACCTTTGTGTTATGTTAGGGTACCTTCGCGTTATGTAGTGTGACCCCATCTCCAGATTTCATACACTTAGTTTAAAATCACTGAACTAAAATAACATGAATGTAACACTAATATAACATGAAGGTAACACTAACATAACATGAAAGTAACATTAACATAACATGAAGGTAAAAAACAATGTTAATCATATCTTCATGTTATATTAGAGTGATCCTCACGTTATGTTAGAGTTACATTTATGTTACGAGGGTAATACTAACATAACATGAAGTAACCCTAACATAACATGAGGGTATGATTGTCTGAAGCAAATCTTGCACTACTAGAAAACAATCAAATTCCAACAGAAATTCCAACGGAAATAATAACCGTTGGAATTTCCAACGGAATTCAATGCTGTTGGAAATTCCGTTGGAATTTTATAATTTCCAATAGAATTTCCAACGGAATTCAACGCCGTTGGAAATTCCGTTAGAATAATGTTGGAATTTTTTTTGTGATTGTATATTCCAACGGAAAAATACCGTTGGAATGTTCCATTGGAATCGTTTTTCCGTTGGAATCTCCGTCGGAATTTAAATTCCAACGTCCATTTTTCCGACGGTCCACTTCCGTTGGAATGAAGAATTCCAACAGAATTTTACAAAATTCCAACGGAATTGTTCCGTTGGAATTTGAGTGATTTCTAGTAGTGTTGGTGGGTTTGAGTGCACTCACCAGGCGAATGGGGGCGCGTGAGAGCGTGTTGGGGCACATGAAAACGCGCGTTAGAGACGCGTGGGGTGGGTCGACCTAGATCCATGCACCAGTTGCACAAAATATTCTGCCTATATAGAATTATCAAAATATAATTTTCAATAGTATTAGATATTAAATATAAAAGTATCACATTACAATAATTAAAATATTACTATCAAATTACAATTCCTCACGCAGATAATGGATTTAGAATATTCTAAAGCAAAAGTGTTACATGATATGTATGAAAGTATTATGTGATATAATTAAAAAAATTGAATGATATACCAAGAAGTATTACGTGTTAATTTATAAATTTTCAAAAGTATTCACTCGTATATATAAAAATATTACATAATTTGCATAAAAGTATTATAGTGTCTTTATTGACAAGATGTTAATTTAGTATTACACAATATATAGTGAAAATAACCAAATTTAACACCTCAATATAATTATAATTTATGTAAAAAATGACTCCAACTAAATTCATATACACGTTTTAACCCAATAAATATAATATTTACCTAAAATAGTCATTGATTTGACATAAAGTAAATAAAAGTCAGTTGGCAAAATTTTTAATCAATTTTGTCAGGAATTGTTGCAGGATTCTTTTTCACTTTAACTTTTGACTATTTTAACTTTTGACTATTGCATACAAAATAGATATTTTCGTGTAGCATGCTACTCGTGACATTTGAAAGTAATAACGGTTAGTTCTTTGAATATCTTAACAGTTAGTTTTCGTATTTCAATTTTCGTGCAACCTTTGTTATAGTTTGTTATAGTTTATAGTATATGTTACATATAAATTGAAAATATGTTAAGGTAGGCTTGGTGAAATTCGTATTTTTACGATTTTAGAAGATGCTGAAAAATGCATGAAATTTATATAATGAAAATACGAAAATTCTATAAAATTCCCCACAACTTAGCTATATTTTCGTGTAACACTATGTCATTTTCGTGTACCCACAAATTTAGGGGTTACACGAAAATGTGTGATGTTGCTTTTCTTGTTGTCCCTAAATTTTTGTATTTTTGTAAATTTCATAATTTAAAAGTTCACATTTTCGTGTAACCCTAGGTAATTTTCGTGTAACCCCTAATTTTAGGGGTTACACGAAAATGTGTGATGTTGCTTGTGAAGGTTGCAAAGCTGTACATTAAAGCTGACAAACTATACATTATTTATGTTTATTTAATAGGAGTGACTTGTGGTGTTATTAATATTTTAATAAAGTGAAGTCAATATGTTTCACTTTAAAAATTACAAAAATCCACATCCAACTTTTACATTTTTTTTTTCGGCATAATTTATAGTATAGCTTTTGCATGTATTAAATTTAACATGAAAACACCAAAAATTAAGGGTTCAATTGTACACAAAAATGTTGACATATGGTTACACGAAAATGTGTTGAAGGGCTACACGAAAATGATAAGGGCTACACGAAAATGTTGTGTAGGGTTACACGAAAATGTGAAGTTTTCAAATCAATTTTCGAATAACACTTAAATCATTTTTCGAATAACACATGATTTAATTTTTGAATAATCACATGTTTTAAAATCAATTTTAAAACTGATTTTAAAATTAATTTAAGTTTGTGTTTATTTGAATTGTGTGAAAATTGTGTGTGTATTCGAAAATTGTGTGTGTGTGTTTGCGAAAATTTTGTGTGTGTTGTGCGAAATTTTGTGTGTGTGTGGTTATTCGAAAATTTGTGAATGTGTGTGCTTATTCGAATTTTCACATGATTTAATTTTCGAATAAGCACATGTTTTAAATTTAGGGTTATTCGAATTTTATCAAATTAATTTTCGAATAACCCTATTTTTTTAGGGTTATTCGAAAATTATTTGATAATTACGATAATTTTCGAATAACCCTAAAAAAATAAGGTTATTCGAAAATTAGGGTGATAATTTTCGAATAACCCTATTTTTTTAGGGTTATTCGAAAATTAATTTGATAAAATTCGAATAACCCTAAAAAAATAGGGTTATTCGAAAATTATTTGATAATTATGATAATTTTCGAATAACCCCAAAAAAATAGGGTTATTCGAAAATTAGGGTGATAATTTTCGAATAACCCTATTTTTTTAGGGTTATTCGAAAATTAATTTGATAAAATTCGAATAACCTAAAAAAATAGGGTTATTCGAAAATTATTTGATAATTATGATAATTTTCGAATAACCCCAAAAAAATAGGGTTATTCGAAAATGATCACCCTAATTTTTGAATAACCCTATTTTTTTAGGGTTATTTGAAAATTATATGTAATTTTCGAATAAGAGTAATTTTCGTGTAACCCTACAGAACATTTTCGTGTAACACTCAATTACATTTTCATGTAACCCTCAATATTTTCGTGTAACCCTACAATCTACATTTTTATGTACAATTGAACCCTATTTTTTGGTATTTTCATGTCCCATGAAGATAACACTACATGCAACCCTAATTTTTTGTATTTTCGTGTCCCATGAAGATAAGACTACATGCAACCCTAATTTTGACCTTAAACAACATACTCTTCGTGTACAAATTCAAATGGAAGAGAGGAAATTGATTTTCAAGCCAATTGAAATGAGAGATACACGAAAATCATGCATATTTGTTGCTATATTTTAGTCAAACAACATTCCTGCCATTTTACTGTCAAGGTTCGCTGCAATTTCTACCAATTTACTGTCATGTTGACTTCAACTTTACTTTATGTCAATCAATGACTATTTTTGGGATTTTAACTTAGTAGTGACCATTTTTATCCCTTATTATAGTGATTGGGCTATTTTGGGCCACTCAACCCAATATATATATAAATATTATCTTTGACTTTATTGATCGGGTGTTGATTTTGACATGAACTGTTGCCTTCGATTTTAACAGTTGACTTTGGACAATTAGTTTTAACTAGTTTAATTATTGATTCGGATAAAATCTAACCCGAAATAACATTCGTGAGACGACTGCCTATACAACAAGCAATAAAAAACATGAATCACATGAATCATGAAAAGTTGTACACTTGTACTCTTTTGTGTTTTTCTTATTTTAATTGCATGCAAAATGTAGAAGCTGAAATGCAGTGCTCTCAAATTCTGTGGCCTTAAAAGTTCAATTGCTCGCATACAAACCACCACCCCACAAAACCTGCACCGCACGCTCTTCTCACCCTCATCGTTAATATCTGAAACCCAGAATTCAGATCTTGCAAATTCGATAGCAACAATGGAATTTCACAATTCTGAAGTTGTGGCGCCTAATACCATTACCATCAAAGGAATTCTGAGTTTGTTAATGGCCAACACGAATTCTGATGAAAATGGTAAAAGAGTGATTTCTCTGGGCATTGGGGATCCAACTGCTTATTCTTCATTTCACATTAATTATGCAGCTCAAGAAGCGGTTATGGAGGCTCTCCGCTCTGGTAAATTCAACGGCTACTCTCCCACTGCTGGTCTTCCTCAAACCAGAAAGTAATTTCTCCATTCCTTTTCTTCGTTGATGTTCGTTCTTTTTTACATTGTCTTGTTTTTTGTGGGAATTTTGTGTTTGAAGGGTTCACGACTGGGTTTTGCGATGGTTTTTTTTTTTATTGCTTACAATTTATAGTGAAAGAATTGCATTGTACAATAGTCTAAAGATGTGAAGGATATAGAATTGAAGTTGGTAATATGTGTATTGTTTGAGCTGTCAAGGATGAATTTATGATGATGGTTTTCGAGAAAGAGATTGTGAGAAAAAAAAAATTCACTTGAATTTAATTTCATCTGTATGTGCAGATCTCCATTAATTGTTAGCAGAGTAAGTTTTCATTGGATGGATGGTATATGCTGCTTCCATTGAGTTTACGTTCCGACTCAATTTATACTAGTCTTGGATATTTGCCTCTGTCTTCTTACTCTTGTAAATTGCTTATTTCCTGTATTTCCGAATTGAGGATTCTGTGTTACTGGTGATTCTACATAATTATGTGTCGCCGTCCCATGAATCCTTCCTAAGTTCTTGTAACTTCCCTTCTTTCCCCCACAATGAAACCATGAAGAGAAGCATCATATTGGTGTGGCATAATATTTTTTTGATATACAAATTTACTTTTGGAATCTGCTCCAAGTAGACTAATTTTGTGTTTCAGTATTTGAATTCACTTGGTCTATTTCCAAGATATTGATTCCACATTATTGCTTCAAACAGGGCAGTTGCAGAATATTTGTCGCGTGATCTCCCCTATAAGTTACCACCTGATTGTGTTTACATCACAGCTGGTTGTACACAAGCCATTGAAATAGCATTGTCAGTTTTGGCTAGGCCCGGTGCTAATATCTTGCTGCCAAGACCGTGTTTTCCAATTTATGGACTTTGTGCCTTATTCAGGCATCTTGAAGCTCGCTATTTTGATCTTCTCCCTGAGAAGGGATGGGAGGTTGATCTCAGGGCGGTAGAAGATTTGGCAGATCATAATACAGTAGCAATGGTGATCATAAATCCTGGGAATCCATGTGGAAACATTTATTCATATCGGCATCTAGAGAAGGTTAGCACTGGCCTCCAGTAGAACTTTCAGTTATCTGGCAGGGCAAGTAACTGGTTCTCCTAGTATATTTATCTGATCTCAGCCTATTTAATTTTTAGCAGGGTTAATTAGGGTCTGTTAAATGAGGCTTGATTTTCAGTTCAATTAAGCTTTACAGCTTGGTTACAAAAAAGACTCACCTAACCATGTATAGGACATAGGTCATTAGGGTGACTTGGGAAATAACTTTATCGGCTAATTTAGTTACAAATAAATAGAATGAGTTTTATAGTAGAGCATGTTTTGTTTTAGAGAAAGTCATCACCAAATACGAATTGCAAGGCTAGTCTCATCAGAATTACTTTGTTGTTCATTTTAGCTTTTTTAATCAAATATTTTTGAATGAGCTAGTCCGTGATCAACCCAAAATTTGCAAACATGAGGGGAAAAAAAAAAAAAAAGAGTGTTCAAAATTTCCATATTATAGTTGTGTTCACTAAAGAACTTTGAACATTATGAAATTCAATCAGATTGCTGAAACTGCAAAGAGGCTTGGTATAGTAGTGATTGCCGATGAAGTTTATGGCCATCTTGCTTTTGAGGCGAATCCTTTTGTTCCCATGGGAGTTTTTGGATCTATAGCACCAGTGATTACACTTGGATCTTTGTCAAAGAGATGGTTGGTACCTGGTTGGCGCCTTGGTTGGTTGGTCTTATATAATCCTGATGGCTGCTTAAAGAGTCCAAAGGTTTTTCTTTTTCCAACGAAGCTGTATACATCGTATCTTTCTAGTTGATTTGATTGCTAGCCTCAGTTTACCCTTCCTTGTCTGAATGACCTTATATGTTTATTATCACTGTGACACATCCTATTTTGCAATCTATATCATATTTTTTAATTTACATTGCAAAATATTCCGAGTACGTTGACTTCTAAACCCCTACATTTTTCTTATCATATCTCAGTTTGTTGAGCGCCTAAAGAAGTATTGTGACATTTGTGGAGGTCCTGCTACGTTCATACAGGTAGGTATTTAATGTATGTAGTTATAATTTCCTTAGCACTTAGTATAATTAATTGTAAACAGTTAGTCATTCCACTCTCTTTTTCTGTACTCCATATTCCTATTTTTGAGGTTGAGTTGTATCTAGAAATGCATAAATTCTCATCCTTGCAAATGGCACCTTATTTTAATATTATTAAGTGCCACACAGTAGATTCTTTAGTCAACTGTGTGCCTCTGATCCATGTCCCAATCAGCTGCTTTCATGTTTCCCTCTAGGAAGATGTGGGCTCTCGTATTTTCCACTAGAAAGACTAGAGAAATGGGATATCACTGCTCATTGACCGCGCTGTCGTGACACGATAAAATTAATTAATCCTCCTTATCCTAATCAACTAGTAGTTAAGGCAAGTAAGAGTCGACCCCACGGAGAATGACAATTCAATTGTGTTTACCTATGTCTAAACTCAAAGAAACAAAAGAGTATGTGGGTTATCAGATTGATTGATAATTAAACTAAAAGAAATACTAAAGATATAGAAAACAACTAAACAGTGATCAGTTGATAAAAAGCATTCCAGTTAACAGTTCAATTATCCTCCAATATCAATTACGCCTTAATCAATGTTACCCCCTCTCTCAGATTATCATGAAATTATCACCCCTAATCTAACAACAAACTCTGTTAAATCGAATCATCTCTTAAGATTAGTTAAATTATGATAAGATCACTAATTAACCCTATTTAATTTAACAACCTAGAATAAGCTCTCTAGATTTAATTCATTAAACGCATTAATTATCAAGACGATAGGGTGAACTAGACTCCAAATACGCAAGCTCGATTTGATAATCTAGGATTGTGTTACCCTAGAGATGCGCGACCTCTAGTTTACTACTATTGAAAATTAAATCACAACAATTAGGATTCATGATTTAAGATTCTAGCAATCAATTATCAAACACTTAATCTAGGTCGCGAATCTAAATCAAGTATCAATAATTGAAATCATTCATCACAGATAACACAATCAATTCCAATCAAAACATCGAGAGGGGAAACGAGATTAATTAAAACATAAAAAGATAATTGGGTTCAAACATCCCTGCTAACCGGAATTGACGAACTATCCAATCGTCATCTCGATTGGATCCACAAAAGTTGTTTATAAATCCATAAAAGCAAAATAAAATAAAACAAGAATGTATCCAAAAGTTCTCTCCCCTCCCAAATCCTACAAAACTGCCGTGTATCTCCCTCTTAACTTGTGGCCAAAGAAATCCCTTTAGCTTATAATATCTCTCTCCTCCATATGATGTGGGCCCTAAACCCATGGTGATAATATATTCTTCTTTGATCTTCATTACTCTTGGGCCTTGGTCCATCTAACTCCAAAATACTTCATAAATTCCTACATTAATCAAGAAAATAAAATATGAGGTATCTCGAGTTCAACAGCGCAAATAGGTACGAAAACAATGCATTCAATCAAATAAAAGATAATAAGAATCCAATTAAATCAACAATTAAATGCATGTATTTTCAACCATTCACTAACTTATTTCCTCTCCTCTGTTTATATATTTTCCTTGTTACCATAGTCACTGCTGCACTTAATTTCTTAACCTTCCACATAATGCGATGGATAAAGCAAAGTATGTCTGTCTATGAATGCAGTTAACCATTATGTCTTATGCATGCCAACAATGTAGATACTAATATAATGCCGTGATGTTTCAGGCTGCAGTCCCAGCAATTATTGAGGAAACACAAGAAGTTTTCTTCAGAAAAACCATTAACATACTGAAGCAAACTTCTGATATTTGTTACAGAAAGGTTGAAGAGATCCCAAGCATTAGTTGTCCTCTCAAACCAAAAGGATCGATGGTTTTCATGGTATGTATGATACCAGCAATATGAAGTAAAAAAAGTGACCTCAGAGATACTTTCTTCTCTCCGTCATTTTTCTGAATGCATATTTGAAATGTAGGTGAAGCTGGATATTTCCATGATGAAAGATATTACCGATGATATTGACTTCTGTTTCAAGCTGGCCAAAGAGGAATCTGTTATAATTCTTCCAGGTAAGTTCATAGTCCTGTTCCTTTGAAACTTAAAATATGATACAATAGTATGATATTAGCAAGAAATGAGTGGCTTTAAACTAAATTACTGTATGGTTGGTCAAATTATTGTAAGATTTTGGTCTTTTCATGGTTAAGGGCCCAATTGTAATTTCTACAAACTTTGGGTCTGGTGTAATATTCCAGCAAGATGGTTACCTCTATGTTACCACATATGATTAGAAATCTGTAGAAAAATTAATCTATAAAGTAGCTACAGAAGCTCTCTAGAGGAAATCGGATCAAAATTGTCGACTGCGAACAGGGGAAGAGCTAAAAAAACCCCTTTGAGTTAATTTAGGAGCTAAATCAATAAAAATCAAGATTTATTTAGTAAAACACATATAAATGCCTATAGGGGCTTAAAAAAAAGTTAAAATTTTATCTTTTGGTGGGTAGGTGGGTGCAGCTATGATGAGGATACACCCTGATTGCAAAGCATATAGACTGCTTCATGTTCATGAAAATGGATTGACAATCATTAATTCATGCATGGTGAATACATAAAAGTAATATATTACTCTTATAAAACCTACTAGTGCATTTCTCTCAATTTAGAGTATGTTATGAGGGAGTATATATGATATAGAGTGACGTCGTCCAGCTGAGATAATTTTGTTAAATTGTTGGATCTTGTTTTTCAGGACTTGGTGTGGGTCTAAAGAATTGGATCCGAATCACGTTTGCAGTTGAACCATCTTCTCTTGAAGAAGCGATGGAGAGGCTAAAATCTTTTTGTCAACGGCATTCCTGTTAATGAAATGGAACACCAGCTCGCAGTCAAGTGGATCATTTATGTGGAGCTTAGTTGTCATTTGCAAAATACCACACTCTTAAGCATAGAGCTGAGTCACTTCTAACCTTTAAATTTTCGAGATTAGTTCATGTTGGGCAAAAATAGAGGGGAAGGAATAACACATATAGAATAGTCAGAGAAACCCAACAGGGTCTTCTTTCCTTTCCTTTTATCCAAATTCACCCACTGTGAAGTGTGAACTGAGGATGTTATGGTTCATGAAACATGTACCCTGCAAATGATTTGATTATTAATTGGTGAAAATATATATCTTTTGATCAATAGCCCCATTCGATTTGTCTCATTGCCTGAAGACATTCATCTTTTTTTTTTTTTTATACCTAACCTAACTACCATGAAAACTTCCAATTTGCCGTTTGGCTTTGGCCTATTTGCTGTATTCTGTTGTCGTGGATAAATGTAGGTTTAACTGCTTCATTAAAAAAAAATACTTGCACCAAATTACGTTTGTTTGGCACAATCCCTTTTCCTAGGTAAGTCTGTTGACTTCAGCTGTTTTTTATTCTTTTTCACTCTTTTACATATATTCAGAACTTGATTCATTTGTGGCTGAATAAAGACTGTGGGCATCAGAATGGATTATTTGTTATTCTAATTTTCAACTCAGGACCAACCCTTCAAGATTCCCCTGTATGACACAACATATAAGAGGGGGTGGGGGGGGGGGGGGGGGGGGGAATGGATGCTTACTACCAAAAAAGGTACAAGACAAAACAATATTTTACTTACTAGCTTTTGTCTTACTCCTGTTATTATTTATACTCCCTGAACCTAAAGAGATGGATGGGTACCACCTTTTTCTTAGACTTGTCTAGAGTTACCACCTCTATCTGCTTGTAAAATATACCTTCTCACACATATAATTTAAATAAGGGATCATTTTGTCTTAAAGTAAAATCTTTTCATCCATAAAAGTGCAGTACATTTGCCATCCTTTCAGAATATTAACATCAATACCTGCTTTTCTGTTGATATCCTGATCTTCGCATTTAGAAATATGGCAACGATCAACTCTTCTTCTAGTGACAAATCCGGTAATTCATTTTCGATTTGGCTTTTCTGCTCTACTGTCTTGGTTTTGCAAGATTACTGGATTGAAATGATGTAGGATTAACTTCTTAATGGTTTGTCTTCTGAGATGCAGTGATCACCCCACAGGTAGAAAATGTTGAAGAATTTAAAGTTGAAGTGTTTTCATCATCATCGGAGGTGTATCTTTGAAGCCCCTTGTTATCATCATAGCACGATTTTTAATATTTGAATGGCTTCTGCAGTCTGAGTTTAATTATAATCTGCAATTCCCTTCTCACCTCTTAGTTTCACTACTACTTGAATATGCTCTATTATATCAAGTTTTCATTCGAAAGATACTAAAGCTCATTTCATTAGAGATGTATCACACTAGTGTGAAAAAAAAATTACACGCCAATGAGTATGTACATATCTCAGTACAAGTAAATTTGAAGTTGATTTATCCGTGATCTCCCAAGATTGAAAAACATTATATTATAAAAGGAAATAATTTGAAGCAAATGATCACTGAATAACCTATTCCTGTTTTTCTGTTAGTTGCTCTCAAAATTGCAAGAGAAGTGGTTGGGCAAGCCAAAGCCCTACCCTGCAATGTATTCCAGTGTGTATGGTGGAATTATTCTGGATCCAGCAATGATGGTTATCCCAATAGATGATCACATGGTTCATCGAGGCCACGGTGTCTTTGACACAGCTGTTATTCTTAATGGGTAAGTACATTCCATGTTTACACAAGTTGTGGGTTTTACCTATCATATTCTCTCATGGTTAGAAATATATTTCAAGGTAAATACAATCGTTAATCAACTCCCAGCTCCACTCTTAGATTGAAGTGTAATAGGCCTTTAATGTGAGCATAATTAAGTTTCTTTCGCGTTACTGTCTGGTGTTCATGTTAATTACTGGCTATGTTCGTAGCCTATCTAAATAGAAGAGTTCCTCTGTTAGAAAATAATGATTGCAAATGAATAATGATAAACATTGATTGTCTGCTTCTCACCCACAGATACCTCTACGAGTTGGATCCCCACCTTGCTCGTTTTCTTAGATCAGCATCACAAGCGAAAATTGTCTCTCCATTTTCTCAATCTACTCTTAGAAGCATTCTCATTCAGCTCACAGCAGCATCACAATGCAAGAACGGAACCCTTAGATACTGGTTGAGTGCAGGGCCTGGTGACTTCTTGCTCTCTCCTTCAGGATGCCCGTCATCCGCCTTCTATGCAGTTGTCATTGATCAGGCCATCTCTCAGTGCAAAGAGGGAGTCAAAGTGATAACATCTAAAACCCCAATGAAACCACCCCTCTTTGCTACCATGAAGAATGTAAACTACCTCCCAAATATCTTTGCAGTGATGGAAGCTGAAGAGGTGGGAGCATTTGCTTCTATATGGGTGGACAATGAAGGCTATATTGCAGAGGGTCCAAACGTAAACGTCGCCTTTATCACTAGAGACAAAGAGCTCATTTTGCCATTCTTTGATAAAATCCTAAGTGGTTGCACTGCTATGAGGCTACTTGAACTAGCGCCTAAGTTGGTCGAGCAAGGGCGATTGAAGGGTGTGAGGGTTGGCAATCTAACCGTGGAAGAAGCCAAAGGAGCAGCCGAAATGATGTATGTAGGAAGCACACTCCCCATATTGCCAATCATCACCTGGGATGAGAAGCCTATTGGAGATGGTAACATGCTGCTTAAATTTACCCTCAATTTGAACTCTTTAATAGTGTAACAACCATCCTCCATTTCACGCACATGATTGAGTTTGATAGTACATGAATGGACGATAAATGTCACCACTTGATTCAATCCATTCAGTTTTAGCATTTACGACTAATTATTTTCGTTTACAGGTAATGTCGGAGAATTGACAATGGCACTTTCGGATTTGCTCTGGGAAGACATGGTTGCTGGGCCTGATACAAAAAGGTTTCCAGTTTCTTATCTGTAGAAAAATCTATGCCACATAATCAATCTATGATGGATTTGCAAAGTGTGGTTCTGATTGTTGCAGAAGGCATCATTGTTGATAGCCTTACTGAATGTGAGTGTAATTAGGTGCCTTCTTTTATGCTCACATTATTGCCCCATTGTTGAGTACAAATAAAAAGAATTGTGACCAATAAAAATGGAATAAAGGAGCGTTTGCAATGATGTTTCTGTTGTTTCAGAATATGCAATAATTTCCTCTGTTGTATCATTGTCCTTGAAATAATTTGAAGTGAAAGAAAATGTGCAATTTCCTTAACTACTCGCAGGATGCATATCAGAATTCTTAAATCGAGTTCTAACTCTTATAAAAGCTGATAGCACTTAGAATGTTGGGAACATTTTTTGGAATTAGATTTCATGATTTAGCAGTGAGAGTAAAGTTTCAAAAGCACTGCATATACATGTATATATGTGTGTAGAATTGAATTCTTGCTCAACTCACAATCCATATATTTGTGAGTAACGAGGTTTCGTCTCACTTAATTACATCCATAAAATTGTTTCACATAAATCTTGGTGTATATAAAGATAATGCTTTTTTTTTTTTTTGGTAATACCCTTATTAACATATAAAATATAACAGGCTTAAATTTAAAAAAAAAAAAGACATTTCCTATTTTATATTTACTTAAAATAAAAGTCTACCAAAATAGTTGCCTTTCAACGAAGATTTTTTTTTTAAAGTTAAATTAGAGGGTATTTTTATTCAAACACAATATAAAGTGGTTAAAAAAACAATTTGTATTATATTTGGGATACTATATATAGATAGATGAATAGATAGGAAATAGTCTAAACCCATATTTTAAATACATTTGTTGAATTTCATACAAAATTTACTAGTATTAAATATAAAATTGTTTTCTGCATTTAATTTTTGTTCGTATTGATTTTCTGGAAAAGAAAAAACAATGTATAAGGAAACAAATTTGAATTACGTGAGGTTGTCATATGTCCTATTTTATATCAAACCTATCACCTTTTCCTTTATGCCTTATTTGGGGTACCTCAATTTTGATTGGTCACAGAAATCGGTAAAATTTCAATATGGTGATAATTGACATGCACCCATGTTCCTTAATTCTATCATTAAGGATAATGTAATGAAATGTTGAAAATAATTGAAACCCCCATCCATAGAGATATGTTTTCACATAAATAAATTAAAAAAAATACTTAATTTTAAATTTATCTTTATCTTTCATCAATTTTAATATTGGATGAAACATTTTTATTCCAAAAAATAATAAAAATTGAAAAAGATGGTGATCAATTCAAAATACATTTAATTAAAGATATATAAAGCCATATTGATATAACATTATGTTTGTCTTTATACTACAAATGAAAATAATGTACAAGTCTATTTTTGTGGGACAGAATGAGTACTGGTACCGACTTAGAAGCATTGCATAAGTTAATGATATTACTCCTCAAATTCCTATAGTAAATTAACTCTTCATTCCCTTTGGATTAAGAGTGGTTTATAATTACTGAATTTCGAGGTGAATAGACTCTCAAGCTTCAAATTTCACAATCTTGAAAATTGATATTCATATATACCATTTTTTCATGGATTGAATTTAAAGTATGTATACATGTATAAAAGAATATTATTATAATTATGATAAATACTCCCTCCGTCCCTGCTATCTTTGCCTACTTTCCGTTTTTTGTTGTCCCAGTTAACTTTGTCAGCCCAAAAATGGCAACAAAAAAATTACGACCCTACCCCTCAATTTCTTTCATTTTACTTACTTTACACTCAAAAAGCACACATTAATTACAAAACTGTCACTAAAAAATATTAAAATAACATATTACATCAAAGTCAATAATTTTTCTTAGGATTCGTGCCGGTTAAGGGTGACAAAAATAAGGGGAACGGAAGCAGTACATATGAACAAAAATAATTAAGGCACGTTGAAGTGAAACACAAATGTTTGTATTGGGTAGAAGGTGAATGAGCATGAGAGTTGCGGTGAGCCCAGCTCTACTCAATCGGAACCCAACAGTCTTTTTGCGAAAATCAAAACTCAATCTTCTCCAATAACAACACCAAACTCTCCCACTCATTTCATCGTACCATCACTCGCATAATTCTCTCACTAGGGTTTTGTTTCTCCTCCACGATCAAAAACAAAAATGGCGACAAATGGCGGTCGCGGTTTGAGGAAGCCTGTCTTTGTCAAGGTGGAGAGCCTGAAGCCGGGGACCAACGGCCACACCCTGGTCGTGAAGGTGGTCAACTCCAACACCGTGCTGCACAAGGGCGCCGCCGCCTCTCCACACCTCCGCAACACCCGCATTGCTGAGTGCCTCGTCGGAGACGACACCGCCTGCATCCTCTTCACTGCTCGTAACGATCAAGGTGTCGCATTTGTGTGTATACGTATATATCCGTATATGTATGTAATAGTGTAACTTTTGTGCTTATCTACAGTATATGTGCACCTGTGTACGTGGATTTATGTGTGATTGCGTGTACGTTATTAGTGGATATACACATGTGGAATTCTTTTGCTTATTTTTGTGTTTGTTTAGATTTTCAGTTTTATGGTGAATCATTGGACTTGTGATCTTCCATGGATTTTTCCTTCTGGTTTTGTTCTCTTGGTTCATTCTCCAAGCGGTATTACATTTACTATTTGTACTTGTTGAATTTTATAATTTTATTATTTCAAAATCATCTCTGGTGTTTTTAGGATGAACAGTTAATGTATATCTTTTAGGAGATGAAAAAGTATAATTCTGGTTTGTTGAAGCATTAATGTGAATGATGATACTGACAATATGCAAGTGAAAGCACACATAGTAGCATTCACAAATGCTTGTAGTTTATGTATTTATGTTGCTGGTGAAGACCAAGTTAATCATTGGAAGTGAGCAGAAATACTCAATATAGAATATTTTTCATATAGTTTGATCATGACTCTTTTTTTGTTCTCAATTTCGACGTCTTGGCATTGCTGGATCTTGCTTCCTGCAAAGTTAAATCTGCTAATTCTCTCATGAGAAAAAAACAGAGGAATGGTGTTCAAGCTTGTGAGGACCTCATGGTTTGGACTATATGATGAGTTGATGTGAATGTTTATAATTAAGAACCCCATGATGAGATGGGACAAATTTAGGCATGTTTTGATGAAGGCGTTGTGAGTCTATTTGTCTTGTTCAGTGTTCTTGATGTGTCCATGTTCTTTAACCAAATGCTTGATACTGCTTTGAACTAAGTAGATATGTTTGCTCCAACTTCTGTCTCAAGATGTCTTGTTACCCTTGTCTGAGTAGCTAATCATCTTTCATGCTTCACAAAATCATACATGCAATTGTTTTCATCTTACAGAAGAACCCATCTTTACACATTTATTAGTTTGAATTTGTCAGAACTTCCAACTAGTTGCTCATTGATCATAACTGATTGCTTCTTGACTATGCCTTTTTTCACTCAGTTGATTTGATAAAACCTGGATCCTACGTCATCCTTAGAAACGCAAAGATCGACATGTTCAAGGGATCAATGAGGCTGGCTGTGGACAAATGGGGCCGTATTGAGGTCAGTGAACCTGCTACCTTCACCGTGAAAGAAGATAACAATCTCTCACTTGTTGAATATGAACTGGTAAATGTTGTGGACGAGTAACAGAGTGGGGCACTCTTTAACAAAAATGAAAATATGAAACCTAGGAACCAAGGTAGTAAAGTAGTGCTTTCACCTGTCTATTTTGTCTGTGGTTTTACTTTTAGGATATGGTATCATTGAAGTGGTGTTTGGATGATTCAGCAGGTTAAGAAAGCTCTATAGACTTTTGGGGGATGGCATGTACAAAACAATATTATTAAATATTAATTATAGAATCCTCTGAGGATGAACAACCATGTTTTGTGGTTTTGTTTGTGTTGTGGTTTATTATGATATCTCTGGTTTTTTCTTCCATAAAATAATATTCAAATAGAGAAGCTAGCTAGTAATGGAAAAATCAACCATCTAAGCGGTGAAGAAAAAGTCAAAAATTATGATGTCAAGGCTCTACTATGTCAAATGATTGTGAAGTTTGGAGTGTGATAAATTCCAAAGTTACCAATTTATGAATACTTGCCAAAAGTCAAATATGTAAAACATTTTATAGGTAAGTAATAATTACTAGAAGAAAACAAGGAATTGAGATTAGATTAACATAACAAAGAGGGCCCTCAATAATTTCAAAACCTTAGTTTATAATTACATGAAACACCTTAATTATTTTATCTGTTCTTACATTAGTCGATCACTTTAGTTCCTAAACTTGATTAGAAGCTGGAAATTAACTTATAAAAAGTCAAATCCTATATGACAAGCATTGTAATTAAGTTTATGGTAGCTAAATTCTCATAAGAAGGATAAATGATGTCTGACTTCAGGTGCAGATACAAAATAAAGTAGTTATAGCCTTCAACAGTTAAATGTAGATAGATTTATTGCTCTTTTTAGGTACATTGGATTGAGACAACCTTAACAGTACTTCATTCTAATTATTTCTTATTCAACCGATTAATTTATAATTGAGTAAGTCTTGTGTGAGACCGTCTCACAGATCTTTTTTCGTGAGACGGGTCAACCCATAACCCACACTTAGCAATTCATATGAAAGTTTGTGGATATTGATTCAATTCATGGATAATAAGGATCCGTCTCACGGAAACTATCTGTGAGACCGTCTCACATGAGTTTTTACGTTTATAATGTCCCAATTAGAGATAATGTGGAGCCAAACCACCATGGAATGAAATCTATGGATTAGGACACATCTCAACAGCCTTTTTAAGTATTTCTTTCCATCCCATATATTTAATTTGTGATCAATAATAATATATGTTGGTTTGTAATATCGTTGCTCATTCTAAACTTTCATGCAAATAGCATCGATGAAACTTTGTTCCAAAAAACCAAAATTTTGATCCACAATTGTTGGCCATGAAAAATATTCAAGTGTAAATCGTGTTTCTTGAGGTAATATTATCAGCATGATATGTATTGGTAAATAACATAGTTTGAGATAAAAATATTTATTGAAATATAGAGTTTTGTGTGAATTTGGTTGTGCGAAAAATGCTTAACTGCAATAAAGAATTGTTATCTTTATAAATATTTTGATATTCAAATAAATATGTAATGAAACATTCAATGGAGCAATCAAGAACACAGCTAAGTTCATGCTCCAGGTGTGGAGCTGGCCCTGTTTTCTGTTACTTTAATTTGTGAATAGATAAAAGGATATGTTTTTTTAAATCAGATCAACATTTCTTTCCTAAAATAAAATAATTTTCACTTGCATTTAATTTGTGGGACCAAAGCCACGTGATTTCAGACCACAGTAGTGTTCGAATTAGGTGTTCTGTTATCTATTTTATTTTACAGGGTGTTCGTATTATTAGTAAAACTTATATATATGATATATAATGGTATTATATTTTTAATTAATTTATAAAGATATAAAACATGGTTTTGTAATATGATTCCACCGGCAGAATACATATATTTAATGAGTGAGGAGAGCTAGTAAATATTATAAATTTTTGAATATTTAAATATGGATGTTTACATTTCAATCAAGAGTTGTAAGATCACTTGAATACAATATTTATATATGGAAATAATTTCTTAATAATCAATTTTATAGCCACCAAAATCTTGGTAAAAACAAAGAGTGTAAAATACATGCATGCCAAGCGAAAAGTTTATATATAAAAAAACACACCATACATACATACTACATAAAGAGTGAGTTTTATGTGAGATTGTATCATGAATAGCAGATCAATACATAATCTACACTTGACTATTTGTATAAGAATTTATAAACACGAGTTTAATTTATAGGTAATAAGAATCAATCGTACTGTAATTCAATGTAAGACTTTACTTTATCCTATATCAATATATAATGATAGTTTCATAGCTAGATTGATTAAATATATAGTAGAGGGTGGCCCAAATATTAAATTACTTATTATGTAGCTTGTGTGTGTATATATATATACACACACAAATGTAATATTGTAAACAGCATTCCCATACTCCAAATCTGAGCTTCAGTTTAGCACAGTCACACCTAAAAGAGGAAACAAAAAATGAATATTTCTCAGAACCATAAGAACAACACATCCAAACATCTCAAAAAGCGGCTAAGCCACGAACAAGTTCGGCTCTTGGAGGCCAGCTTCGACGCCGCCAAGAAGCTTGAGCCGGAGCGCAAGCTGAAGCTGGCGAGCGAGCTCGGCGTCCCTCCTAGACAGGTCACGATTTGGTACCAGAACAGGAGGGCTCGGTGGAAGAGCCAGAGCCTGGAGCTCGGCTACGGCTCGCTCCAGGTACGGCTCGACGCAGCTCTAGCCGAGAAAAGGAGGCTGGAGGAGGAAGCTCAAGTCCTGCGCGGAGAGATTAAACGGGCTCGAGATATGCTGGTGGGCTGCAGATGGACCCGGGCCCAATCACAAGCCCAGGCCCATCAAGCCTGTCCCGCCCCTCCGGTTTCGTCTCTCTCAAGTTTCTGCGATGATGGAGTGAATGATGACGTGGCGAATGGTGGAGAAGTGTTGCCCTTTGAAGAGCTCTATGGTTGTTTGATGGTAACTGGAGGAACGCGAGACCCTTTTTTCTTGAAATAATATACATTGTATTATTATTGTATATGTAAATTGATATCAAACGATATATTTACAGTATATTTGATAGGTTGAAATGGAGATGAAGGATAATTTCAAATAGAGAATATCCTATTTGATTTGTCTCGATTCCGATCCTTCACTTTTCCGATACCGTTCGAAATTCTCCGACGATGATTGGAGTTCTCCGATCAAAAAAAAACCTGCAAAACAAAGAACACCGGGGGTTTTTCCCGGTGAAGGGACTCCGACGCTCAAGTCAGTAATCTCACAAAAAATATTGCTCTCAATTTTGAATGATTAGTCTAAAAATTAGGATTGTGATTGTGTGTGCAAATTAGAAAAACAAAGGATATATATACTCCCTGAGAGAAACGTGATTTCCTAGGAGTGGGATGTGGCAGTTAAGATTTTCTCCTAAAAACCTGGGAAGTGGCGAGATTCCCGCAATCGTGGGAGTTATCTCAAATTTGAATTAGTTCGCTCGTATTAGCTCGGCATCTCATGTCTCAGTTCGACATTACGGGTTACGAGCTGGATAAGTTCGATTGACATGCCACATATACTTGTTCGCTTGAACGAACTCATTATTTACTAACTTGTTCGCGTCGATCGTCCTTCAAGTCCGGGTCAGGTTTTCGAGGTAGTTTGAATGTGGTCAGTTCGACCACATCAGTACTCCCCCCTTTCAGAGTGCGAACTGTAATCGCACAGTTCGAATCGTTATCAATCT
The DNA here is from genome assembly GCA_005771605.1 of Scutellaria baicalensis. NCBI lineage: Eukaryota > Viridiplantae > Streptophyta > Magnoliopsida > Lamiales > Lamiaceae > Scutellaria > Scutellaria baicalensis. The sequence continues at coordinate 15,103,155 of CM016724.1, read as the reverse complement.
ATGAAGCTTCTTCAAGAAGCATCACGTCCCATCCATCATTCGTCTGCGACGTTTCCTCCATCCCGAGGCGCCCTTTCGTCGTTGCCGTTCGATCGAACTATATCTGACGGCTAAGATCGCATGTCAGTATGTGAATCCCTAGGCGCCGATTGATTTTAACCGTCCGATCGAACTGAATCCTACGGATAAGATCAAAGCTGTCATCTCCGTTGGATCGAACTGCATCTAACGGGCGAGATTATCTCCGTCCTTTCAAACGCCTTTTCGTATCCACCGTTGGATCGAACTGCATCCAACGGTCGGATATGCGACGTTTCGCCTTCACCGTTGGATCAAACTGCTCCAGACGGCTGAGATCTTGTGACTTTTCAGTTTTCCCCCCCAAAATCAAGGGTTTTCGCCTATATATACCCCCTTCATTTTTGCAAAACCCCTTCTGCAAACTCACTTCTCTTTCCTTAAGCAAGAATACTCCTGATTTTCCAAGTTCAAATTCAAAAAAACCCAGGTACTCTTCCTTCTCTTCTTTCGTATTCTTCTTCTTCTTCAACATGACTTCTTCTCCTTTCTTGATCCATCTGAGGGATGAGAGTGAATCTGAGGAAGGTCTCGAGACATTTCCTTTGCGAACTGCCTCAGATTCGCCCATCCCGACGGCCTCCTCTTCTGGTCGTCAAATCCTTTCTTCCTCTTCCCCTCCTAAGCGATCTCGTAAAAAATCTATCCAAGATGTTTTCTCCGCCACCAAAACCACTCCAACACACACTATTCTTCTTAGTTCGCTCATAACGGCGGCGGGCTACTCTATAGAAATTCCCAGCCCCGATGATCGACCTCATCGGGCTCCCGCTGGATGCTACACGTGGTTTTTAAGACACGTGTCCGTAGGTTTGATCCCTCCCATTCACCCCTTCATTCTTGAGATCGGTTCGGCTTTCGGGGTATGCCCCAACCAATTGCACCCGAACTCTATAAGCTACATCGTAGCTTTTTATATGGTGTGCAAGTGGATGGGGGTCGAACCGACTGCCGACCAATTTCGTTCGTGCTTTGTTCTAAAACGCACAAACCCTTTCCGCTTCTATTTGAGCCCTAGAAGCGGACAAAAGCGAGCTCTATTTTTGTCCCCAGGAGATGAAAAAATCAGCTCCTGGGAAAAATATTATTTTTTTATTCGTGCCCCCAATAATAACACCTTCCGATCTCGCCCTTGGGTTGAGAGTTCGAACCTCAACGAGCCCGCTCCCGCAAGGGACTTCGAACTTGCTTCTTTGGCCAGGCTGTTTCGGGGAGGGATGTTCGACATTGTTCGCATGAGTTCATGCGAACCATTGTTGGCCTTCTGGGGGTTTTATCCAAACACTCCGGTTTCCAGCAAGTTCAATTTAGGTTGCTTGAAAATTTTCCTTTATTTTCCTGTCTTTTTCAAACGTATCGATCTTGTGTGTACACTAACTGTTCGTGTTTTATGTTGCAGATAGAGAAATGAATAACTTCTTCATTCTCGATTCCGGAGCGTCGGCTACCTTCTCACCAGCGGATGATGCGGTGAACAGCCGTCAAGCGACGGCCTTCCGCGAGAAGGAAGAGCGACGATTGAACGAACTGGCACCCAGAGCCAGCCCTGACTTGGCCGAGGACGACCCTGCTCCCATTACCACCGAGGTTGCCATCCCCATCTCGGAACCAGTCGAAGATGCTCCTCTTCGACGGAAGAAAAAGGCGCCTTCCAGCTCGCAAAAGAAGGCACCCTCCAAAAAACAACGAACTGAGGAGGGCGCCTCGAAAGAGGTGGTGCGAGCTGAAGTGGAGCCCGAGCAGGCTAGAGCCTTAGTCAAGTCGGGCAAAACAGTGGCAAAAGGGGAGACGAAAGGGGAAGAAGACCGTGAGAGGAAGGAGTTCGAGGAGGACCTCTCTCTGTTCGCCGATTTGGCCAAACGTTTCGAGGCCAGGGGTGAAAGAGCTCTTCGACGGCGGGAAAGGTTGAGGAACACTCTTCAAGAAAAGCATACCTTGGAGAGCGACCTGAGCGAACATGCCAGCAAAGCTGAAAACTTATCCGCTCAGCTGGAGGAGAGAGAACTGGAGCTAGCCGTCGCTCGCTCCGAGGTGGCAAAAAAGGAAGAGCTTCTACTGGCCAAGGAGCAGTTCGCCGTGGAGCAGCAAACGGCGATCTCCGACGCACGAGCTGAGAATCAGAGCTTGCGGGAGAAGCTCGAAGAGGCAGAGAGGAAGCTCGCAGAGGCGGAGGGTTCCCGAGCTGAATATGGTGAAGTCATGTATCAAAATGGCTTCTATCAGTTCGCTCGGAGTCCAGAGATGGAGCTGATATCGGAGTCTTTCCGAGAGAGGCTCGTGGCTCGTCTTTGGGACTCCCTCCTCTTCTTGTCGAAAGCGGCTCCCATGGCCATAACTTACTTCAAGGAGGCAGTTCGGCTCTGCCAAGAGCGAGCAGGAGGGGCAGTTCAGTTCGATTTGAACGAGCTAGGCCAGGAAGTGATGCGGACTCACTCTGTTCCGCCAGGTTGGCGCGGCGATCCGAAGGGCGATGTCAACACTGAAAAGTGGTGGTCGGGTTGCCTTGAAGAGGCGCTAAAGGAGGTCCTTCCAGACAACCGGCTCGACCTTCCTGGCCCAAGTTCATCACTTCCTGCTCCAGCCGCAACTCCCCGAAGTCCAACTCCTCCTCTTCCCGAAGACATGTTCGAACCCCTTGAGCCAGTCGATGCCCAACTTACTCCTTCTCCGGATCGTACTTAGATTTTTCCATACTTGTACTTTTTTCTTAAAAAAAAACTTTGTAATCGTTTTGTAATGAATCTTTTTTGCTAATCGAATATAGTTCGTCTATCTTCACGTGTTCTTAGTTTATGCAATTACTAACATTCGAATGAATTTTCACTAAGTAATGAATCAAATACTTAATCAAATACTTACTTAGTGAATCGTGAAAGAGTTCCCTTTACTTCGCTCAATCCTTAAGTTCGGTAGAACTCTTTAATTTGCGTTAATCATTGAGTTCGGTAGAACTTCCTCGCTTTACTTTGTTTAGTCATCAAGTTCAATGGAACTTCTTTCATTTGCGATAAACATTGAGTTCGCTTAATCAGTAAGTTCCGAGGGAACTTCTTCAGTATGCTCGATTCATGAGTTCCGAGGGAACTTTAACATGCTTAATCATTAAGTTCCGCAGGAACTTCTCGTACTTAATCATTGAGTTCCGAGGGAACTACTTCGTGCTTCATCGTTGAGTTCCGAGGGAACTGCTTTGTTCTTGATCGTTGAGTTCCGATGGAACTGCTTGGTGCTTAATCGTTGAGTTCCGAGGGAACTGTAAGTTCGTAATCGTTGAGTTCCGAGGGAACTGTGAGTTCGTAATCCTTGAGTTCCGAAGGAACTGCGAGTTCGTAATCCTTGAGTTCCGAAGGAACTGCGAGTTCGTAATCCTTGAGTTCCGAGGGAACTGTGAGTTCGTTCCACAATATGATCGTGTTGTTGTAAGTTAAGCAAAATCAACATAAAAAGACTCGAAGATGTAACGTGGTTCGGTCAAATCGACCTACGTCCACGGAGCAGAAAAATATCTATTATTCATCAAAACAACAACTTGAAAAAATAAAAAGCAACATACTGGAGTTTGAGATTTCAAGTGTAAAATTTCTTCAAGTGGTTGATGTGCCAAGGTCTCGGCAGTTCCTTTCCATGTTCATCGGCGAGCTCGTATGATCCACCTGGTAAGACTTTTGTAACAGTGTATGGTCCTTCCCAAATGGCATCAAGCTTTCCGATCTCCAACAAGGCATCCGATTGCCTTAGAACCAAATCCCCTACTTGAAACTCTCTTTTTCGGACTTTTCTGTTGAACGCTGCTTGAATACGCCTCTTGTATAACTCATGGCGAACTCTGGCTTCACCTCGAATTTCCTCCAGAAATAACAAATCTGTTCGAATTAATTCTTCATTCTGCTGTGGATCAAAATTAGTGATTCGTAGAGCTTCTCCCTGAATTTCAGCTGGGACTACTGCTTCCATGCCGAATGCCAAACTGAAAGGAGTTTCTCCCGTAGTCGATCTAGGTGAAGTTCGATATGCCCATAAAACGGATGGCAGTTCGTCCACCCAGTTCGACTTCTCAAATTCCAGCCGTTTTTTGATTCCATCCAGAATTATTCGATTAACCACTTCGACTTGTCCATTCGCTTGAGGATGAGCTACTGGGGTAAACACCTGTAAAATTTTCATCTCTTTACACCATCCTGTAATCTTTTTGCCTCTGAATTGGGCTCCGTTATCTGACACTAAAATTCTGGGTAAGCCGAATCTGCAACAAATACTCTTCCATATAAAGTGGATCATATCTGGTTCGGCGATCTTAACCAAAGGTTCGGCTTCAACCCACTTAGTGAAGTAATCCACAGCCACTACCAAGAATTGCTTATTTCCTCTGGTTTTAACAAGTGGACCAACTATATCAATTCCCCATCTGGCAAAAGAGCAAGGCGAACATACCGTAAGCATATCTGTTGCTGGCGTGCGAATTCGCCAACCATGTTTCTGACAGGCATTGCATTTCCGAACTAGTTCTTCGGCATCATTCTTCATCGTTGGCCAGTAGAAACCAGCTCGTGCGACCTTGCGAGCCAATGCTCGAGCCCCTGCATGTTCGGCACATCCTCCTTCGTGCGCTTCCTTTAAAACCTTAAACCCCTCCTCTTTGGATAAACATCTGGCATCTGTTGGTAGGAAAGTTTTTCGATACAACGCCCCATCTAACATGTAGTAGAACCGAGCTTGTTTTTCCAATTTCTCGAAATCTTTTGCTAATCCATCTCTGATTCCACCTAGAAATTCTAAGAAAGGAGTTCTCCAGTCTTGTTCGGCCAAATCAATATTCAGCACTTCATTTTCCTTTCCTACCCCCATGACTGTAATACTTCTCTTCGAACAGTCCTGCAGCGAACTCCCTATTTTAGCAAGATAATCTGCCCTCTGATTTTCACTCCGAGGTATTTGCTCGATTTGTAGTTTTTCAAATCGTTTCTCCATTTCTCGTATTTGTTGTACATAAGAAATCATACGATCTTCTTTAACTTCACATTGGTTTCTGAGTTGTTGTGTAACCAATTGTGAGTCCGACTTAACTGTCAGATAGCGAGCTCCAGCCTGCTCGGCTATTTTCAAACCCTGCAAAAAAGCTTCATATTCTGCTTCATTGTTAGATGCCTTAAATTGAAATTTTATGGCGAACTCTAACTCATCTTTCTCGGGGCTAATCAGCAATATCCCTGCTCCTGCGCCCTGGCGGGACGAGGACCCATCGACAAAAACTTCCCACTCTTTCTTATCCTGTAACCTGGTTGTTTCCTGAATGAAATCAGCCAAGGCTTGACCTTTTATGGCAGTTCGTGGTTCATACTTCAAGTCGAACTGTCCCAGCTCGATCGCCCACTTGACTAATCTCCCAGATGCCTCCGGTTTGCCCAACACTATACTCAGCGGATGGTTCGTTCGCACCGTGATCTCATAACCCAAAAAATATGGCCTCAGTCTCCTGGCCGTGGTGACTAAGGCATAAGCAACTTTTTCTACTTCTGTATAGCGAACTTCTGCCCCATGTAGAACTTTACTAACAAAGTACACGGGGAATTGATCCCTTCTTTCCTCTCGAACAAGAACCGAACTGACTGACTCTTCTCCAACTGCCAAGTAAACAACCATCATACTCCCCTTCACAGGCTGTTTTAATAAAGGGAGTGTGAGGAGAAATGCCTTCAATTCTTCGAACGCTTTCTGGCATTCGTCATCCCAACTAAACCGACCACTCTTCCTTAGAATTTTGAAAAAAGGCAAACCTCTGTCCGCTAACCTGGATATAAACCTACTTAAGGCAACAATGCGGCCTGTTAATGTCTGCACTTCTTTAATAGTTCGAGGAGGCGTCATTTCTTGTATAGCTCGAACTTTGCTGGGGTTTACTTCGATCCCTCTGTTCGTCACCATATACCCCAAGAATTTCCCTGCTCGCACACCGAACGAACACTTGGCTGGATTCAATCGCATCCCATGTTTACGGATTGTGGCCATCGTTTCCCTCAAGTCATCTGCGTGGGTGTTCGCCTGTATGCTTTTTACTAGCATATCATCAACATATGCTTCCATATTGCGGCCCAGTTGGTGTTTAAACACTTCGTTCACCATTCGTTGGTAGGTAGCCCCTGCATTTTTCAGTCCGAATGGCATAACAGTATAGCAATATGTACCTGATGATGTGATAAAGGCCACATTGGGTTTATCCTCTGGGTGTAACATGATTTGATGGTATCCTTGGGCTGCATCCATCATGCTCAATAGTTCGCATCCGGCTGTAGAATCCACCAGCTTGTCGATCCGCGGAAGAGGATAATGGTCTTTGGGGCATGCTTTATTCAAATCTCGGAAGTCGATACACATCCGCCACTTATTCCCTGGCTTCGGGACTAACACAACGTTTGCCAACCATCGAGGATACTGGATCTCCTCAATGTGTCCAATTTCGAGCAACTTCTCAATCTCTTCCTTGATGATTTTATTCTGTTGTTCCCCGAAATGCCTTAGCTTCTGCTTAACAGGTCGAACATCAGGCTTGATATTCAGCTTATGAATAACTACTTTTGGGTTTATACCCTTCAAATCTTCTGGTTTCCAGGCGAACAAATCCACATTGTCTTTAAGAGCAGCCACAATTTCCTCTTTGGTTTGTTCTGACAATTGACTTCCAAGACGAACTGAATGTCCAGGTAGCTCCGGGATCAACTCCACACTCATTAGTTCACCTTCTGCGAACTCTGCTGTGCTTGTACTACCATCTTTTTTCAGACTTTTATCCCTTCCACGATCGCTATCGTCTCTCTGTTCGCTATGGCGCTTGCGAGATTCGGATTGTCGAACTGCAGCGACATAACAACGCCGAGCAGTTTGTTGATCGCCATGAACAACTCCAACTCCAACTATTCTCCCTTCCTCATTCTCAACCGGAAACTTCATCATCAAATGGGCAGGTGAGATAACGGCAGCATACGAACTTAAGGAAGGTCGACCCAAAATCACATTATATTGAGAAGGCGCATCCACTATAAGGAAGGTCGTCGTTTTGTTCTGCCTCCACTCTTCGTCTCCTAAGACCATAGGCAATTGAATTTTGCCATACACCGTTACAGATTCGCCTGCAAAACCATAAAGTGAAGTTTCTACAGGCTTTACCTCTACCGTAGATCTCATCTTTCGGAAACAGTCCATGAACATGATGTCCACTGAACTGCCAGTATCCACAAAAACCCGTTCAACGTTAAAACCCCCTATCTCCGCAACGATCACCATAGCATCAAACTGAGGGCTCTGAATGGCAACTCGATCGCGAACTCCGAACTCAATTGCAACCTCTTCGAAAATAGAATGAACTGTATTCTGTTCGTGCTTGACAGAGTTGAGTCTCGCCTTACGAGCTCTATTAGAATCACCATCTGTCGGCCCACCCATGATCATGTGAATAGTAGGCCTTTCTTCTTGTTCGGGTCTAGCTCGCGCCGGTGGTGGTGGTGGTGGAGGTAATTCCTGTTGTTCCTGCCTTCTATCTTGCCTGGGCTCTCTTCGATCATTCCGATGTTCGCGGTTTGATCGGTTCTGACGAACAAAACGGGCTAACTTGTTCTCCCTGATTAGCCTCTCCAGTTCATCTCGCAAATGTAAACATTCATCAGTTCCATGCCCATATTCATTATGAAATCGACATAATTTACCGTTGCCGAAGGTGGCTGGTTTCTTCGGATTTGGACTCCAGGTCGACGGCCATTTCAACTGGGGCAAGTTCCATATCTCCATTAATACCTGTCCAGGGGGCATAGTCATGGGCGTATAGTGTTCGTATCTCCGCCCTGTCTTATTTTCTCTTAAAGGGGGTGGAGCAAATCTTGCTCGCTGCTCGCCCCCATCTCTCCTCCTGGCTGTTTCATTATCATGTTGCGCTCGGCTCAGACGACTTGAAGTCTCTCCTTTCTTCATTCGAACTGCCTCCTCCAAGTTGATGTACTTGGTAGACCTCTGTAACAGTTCGTCGAAATTGGTGGGAGTCTTCTTAACCAGTGAAGTATGGAGATCCCCTTCTTTCAACCCTTGGATGAAAGCACTTACAACTAAATCGTCTGAAGCCTCAGGGGCTTCTAAAGTAGCAGCAGTAAACCTTTTAACATAGTTCCGTAAGGTTTCATCTGCTTTCTGCCTCACACCGAACAACGTCTGGGTAGATCGTCTCTGCTTTCTAGAACTGGCGAACTGATGTAAAAACAACTCTGATAGTTGTTCGAAATTATGAATCATCCCATCATTCAGCTGACTGAACCATGTCTGAGCAGCCTTGGTAAGGGTAGTGGCGAACACCCTACACTTAATACCATCGGAGTACCGATGCAGTAGAGCAGTATTATCAAATCGACATATATGATCCCATGGATCCGAAGCACCATCATATTCGAAATTCACCGGCCGAAAAGAGGCGGGCAACTCGTCTTCCATCACCTCCTCAGAGAAAGGGTTACCTCTGGAACTCCGAGGAATACGTCGAACAGTTCGCTGAACTTCCCGTAGCTCCCTTCGTAAACCATCTACTCGCTCAGATAGTTCGTCATGTCCTCTTTTTTGGCCACGAGGGTGACCAGATTGGCTTTCCTGTTCATCCATCCGAGATCTGTCGCCCTCTTGTTCCCTTCCAACAGGTATGTCAGTGTTATCCTGTTGTGAATCCACCTTCTGCTTGCCCAAGGCTTTTTGAACAGCAGTCTCTATTAAAGCCGAGAGTTCCTCCGGCGTCAATGTGACAGTGCCGGGAGGATTGGCCGGCGCAGAATTCCGATCCTCATTTTGTTGCACGGATGGTGCTCCTTCATCCAACCTTCTTCTTGATCCTCTGGTATTCACCATTTTGGTAGTCTTCTACGTCTTAAATGCTCAAAGTTCAAAAAATATTTCCCACAGACGGCGCCAATTGATTTGTCTCGATTCCGATCCTTCACTTTTCCGATACCGTTCGAAATTCTCCGACGATGATTGGAGTTCTCCGATCAAAAAAAAACCTGCAAAACAAAGAACACCGGGGGTTTTTCCCGGTGAAGGGACTCCGACGCTCAAGTCAGTAATCTCACAAAAATATTGCTCTCAATTTTGAATGATTAGTCTAAAAATTAGGATTGTGATTGTGTGTGCAAATTAGAAAAACAAAGGATATATATACTCCCTGAGAGAAACGTGATTTCCTAGGAGTGGGATGTGGCAGTTAAGATTTTCTCCTAAAAACCTGGGAAGTGGCGAGATTCCCGCAATCGTGGGAGTTATCTCAAATTTGAATTAGTTCGCTCGTATTAGCTCGGCATCTCATGTCTCAGTTCGACATTACGGGTTACGAGCTGGATAAGTTCGATTGACATGCCACATATACTTGTTCGCTTGAACGAACTCATTATTTACTAACTTGTTCGCGTCGATCGTCCTTCAAGTCCGGGTCAGGTTTTCGAGGTAGTTTGAATGTGGTCAGTTCGACCACATCACTATTCAATGTTGGGTGATCCATACCTTTGTTAATATATGTCATCTAATTTTGAACTCATTTCACAAATCCATTGAAATTTCGTCAATTTCCAAGAATCTTTCAAGATAGTAAAGTCTACTAAATATATATATATGAACAAGACAAAAGATTATATGTTAAATTGAAATAGAGTGGCATTGATCATTTTCTCAAAGATTCTAGTTCGGTTTAGGCCTAATAATAATCAATTCATGCAGTTTTAGGGGTTTAAAATATGGTTTTATATGACATTTTTAAATCATCACTAGACGTTATATGTACAAATGATATGATATTGTTATTTAATCTGTATTATATTAAAGATAACGAAATACAATTGGTAACCAAAGATTTGAATAATTTGTTTAAGAGCTGAGAACTCACACTTCTAAATAATAAAACATATATTTGAACAAGAGTGACACTTGTGTGCCCCAGGGGTATGGTGCCCCCAAATTAATCATCATATGATGTTAAATATATACTTACTCTACATGTATCATATATATACTCTTCAGGTATCACGTGTATACTTCTTTATACATATGATACTTGTAGGGTATATTTATAACACCTATAAAATATATATAACACCGGAAGAACATTTATATAACACTTAAATATGTGCTCCTATGTGCCCCAAGAGTATATAAGTTTTTGCCTTTGATTTATGCCAATGACCACGCATACACAGAACTATTATCAGAAAATGAAATCTTGAGAAGAATGTTTACTTATTAAATAATCAAATGCCTTATTGGAGTTAAAAAAAAAAGAAGAGAGAAAATAGAACAAAAAGATGTGGACCTTAGTTTCGTTTCCTATTGCAATTTAGAGTGAATGAACCCGAACCATCACAATTTACATTAAGAGATGAGATTTGGTTTGAGGTAGAAGAGACGATAATTTATTTTAATTTTAATTGACTTGTATTAACTAAAACTAATTTTCATACCATTGACTTTTTATACCAAAAGCAACCACAAATTAATTAACTAGCCTTTTCAAGAAAGCTGCTTCAAATTATAGGGATTAGGGGTTCATTTTCCTTCTATCTTGTTATCTCTATGTATATAGGGGCGTTTACGCTAAGTCGCTAATTCATTTAGACTGTTACACCAATGTAAGGTTAATCAAATTAAGACCACTATCGTAATGTTTCATTTCAATTATTTTTGAATCCAATTGTTATTTACTTATACATGCACATATGCACCGCAGACTTAGTCTAACTATAGATTGTTCATTTTAAATAAGGTCTCAATTTCGAATTCTCCACCTCCAATTATGGTTTTAAAAAAAGTAAAATACATACATATGTGTTTTAAAAATATCCTAATAATATTGTAAAAGTTCAAAGAAACATATAAAATACAAATTCCAAAACATTTGTGATGTGAGAAGGACGAGAATATAAGAAAGGGTCTTCGAATATACGTCACTATTTTGGGATATCTTATCTTTAATAAACAAAAATCATAGAATTGTGAAATTGCAGAACTGCCCATGAGAACGCAGACATGATGGCAGAAGTGGTGAAAACATGTTGAATAGCAGACGAGAAGCTCTATGCGATCGATGTGATTGCAGAAGTGGCGAAGACACTCTGAATATCAAACGAGAAGCTCTATGCGCTCAACCTAATTCCAGAAGTGACGAGGACGCGTTAAACGGCAGACGTGGAAGTTTTGTGCGCTCGGAGTAGAGAGTGATAACTACTGGCAATGATAATAAGCATGCTGTAAGGCCTTGCTGACATGGCCGAAAAGGACAAAAGAAAATATCTTCCTGCATAACAGAAAATGGAACGATCTAGAAGAGAAGAGGAGTACCTGAGGCAGTAAAATGCGTACATTGACAAAAGGAATATTTTGGTGGCTTAAGCAACAAGGAAATCTCAAGGGGAAATAACAGAAATGCCCCTCTTTGTAAAAAATAGTATAAATATGAGAAATTATGTATTGTAAAAGGATTTTTTCATTATTCAATCAAGGAAGACCATTTTTCTCTCTTTCATTAAGTTTTGCATTCCTTTGTTTTTTAGATGTTTACTACACTGTAGCATCAATTTGTATATTGAATATTTTCGGATATTGGATACATAGTGGGTTAGGTTTTGATTACAAGAAAATAAATAAAGTCAAACTTTCTTACATTTCCAAATCTCGTAATAAGATCTCATCCACTCATGTAATTTCAACAATTACGACATGTTTATCTTATACTCCCTCTAATTTTTTTTATATATCTTTCTGAGCTTTTTCATCAAGATTAAGGAATAAATTTTATTCCCAAATTAACCTTAATTAATACTCCAAAAAATTTCGTTTTTAATCTCAAAAAATTAGAGTAAAAGTTTAATTACTTTGACCTTAATTAAACACTTGGAAATAAATATTTTTTGAATTTAATTAATGGAGAAGTTGAAAAAGGCATAAGGTTATTATTGGTAAAAAAAAATCACAAATTATTTAAGTTGAATTTTGATCAGAACATAATAAATTCACAAATTATATAATTCCATTTTTTTCCTTCCTCTTAGGAAATTAGTTATGTATTGGTCAATATGCACCACGTCAATTTATTGTCATATAAAAAACATTGACTGATTTATCATTCTAAAATTGAAATATACACTTCAAATTCATCTAGCCAGACGTAATATTGTCATAAGTGTTAATACCTTATTTTAGAAAAAAAAAATTAGAACTTCATGGTTTACAAATTACTCTATATATTTTATCACAAATACTTTTATGTAAGGGTTGCACGGGGCGATCCGCTCACGCACCCCAAATATGCGCTCCCACGCACGTCCCACGCGTTTGGGGTGGATGCACTTAAATCCACAAAAATTCACTACAGGTCACAACCTTTACGTTATGTTAAGGATTCATATATGTGATGTTAAGGATACATTTAGGTGATGTTAACAGTACCTTTTAAATCATTATTCCATGTTTCACTTTATGTTAAGGATACCTTTAAGTGATGTTAACAATACATTTGAATTCACTTCATGTCACATATATTTACATTGTGCTAAAGATACCTTTAGGTTATGTTAGAAATACCTTTAGGCTATGTTAGAGATAACTTTATATTATGTTATATATACTTTTGTGTACAAAATGTGTAACACAACTAAGTTATGAATAAGATATCTCTAATGTAATATATATGTATCCCTAAAAAAAAAACGGGTCGAGTAACTTGAATCCGACCCGATTACATGAATCTAAAATCCATACAACCAATGGCAATGCAATGGAGAGTTACTCATATTTGATTTACTATGAAATTTATTTTTCTCCACATGCATACATTCAAAAAACCAACTATATAAATCTTCACAATCCTAAATGAATGCAAGAAAAGAGAAAAAAAATTCTCCAATTTTGGCGGTAACGTTTGGTGGGAAAAATCAACAAAAATTGAGAAATTCACATGGATCCACAAATACCCCATTCGCATAAGTAGCGCGTGTCTGCAATCATCAACTCTAGCATCGCCACGTACCAAGAAGAACACGTGGGCCCAGATTCTCAATCCTTCTACTGGATCGTGCAAGACACGCTCTTAAAAGGGGAGTGCTCTAAACCCTCAGATATCTGTATATAGTATTTCTAGTGTGAATTTCTGAACCCTTCTCAATACCTCCGCCCTAATAGTCGCCTGCAACAGCCTGAGAAAAGCCCTAAACACACTTGGAAAGTGGGAGGAAAATTCCAAAAAATTAAGATAAAAAATCTCATCGTGTAATTACAAATCAGGGTTTCAATCCCAGAAGTTTGGGTTTGTTCGAGTAAATTCATGTTGAATCTGTTATTTCTAGGGTTTTTTTTTCTACGTTTTTTCTGCATGATCCATTAATCCAAGGTTAGTTGTTCATCGGCCTCATTGTGTCTGATTTGTTTATCGTAAGATGCGCTAAAACCCCTTTGAATACAAACGAAATTGATTCTTCAATCAGCGTGTATGGTTTGCCAAAGATTTTTTGCACTAGGGGCAGAATTTTTTTAGGGAGTTAGGTTTGTTTAATTTCTTTTTTCATAGTTGTGTTGGAGAATTTTTGCTATGCGATTATCGCGGTCTGATTCAGTTATCAAGAGAAGGAAGGATCAGAAATTAAGGAATAAGTCTAAGGGCAAAAAGAAGCACAAGAAGTTAGACGCAATCTGTGAGAAAGCTTATAACAGGAGCCATATAGGGGTTGAAAAGGTTGATTTGAGTGAGTTTAGTAATGGAGGGAACGAATTGGAGCCCCGTAGGAGCAATAGGGCTCGTAGAGCTCCTGTGGTGCTTGATTCATCGCCTCTGCCGCCGAAAAAGCGGAGGAAGGTTGATGACAGGAGTGTGACTAATAGCGTTGAGAAGGTTAGGAGAGAAGATGGAGTGCGACGTGAAATAGCATGCTCAAGTTCTAGAGATTTGGATGAAGAAAATGATGGTTGGAGGCTGAGGTTGAGATCTAGGGAAAAGAGCATAGGCTTTTCCGGAAGGGATAGGGGGAGGTCTTCACTGAAGGGTAAAAGAAAACTATTTCAGGATTTTGATGGCTTTAGGGATGACGTAGGACCTCAGTGTTATGGTAAGAAAGAGGCCTTGGTGAGTGAGAAATCAACAGTGGTTAAATCGAAGAGGCCAGGGAGAATTAAAGCATCAAATATCTTGGAAAATGACGACCAGGGGATTGATTTGGGAGGTGGGGTGGAGGATGGCAAAGATAAGAAGAGGGATGAGGTTTTAGAAGTGATGGACGAGGCAGAAAAAGTACAGTTAGAGACTAAGTTGGAGTCCAGAAGTGAAATTGTAGTAGAAGATTGCCATGTGGCTTCACAGTTGGCTGACCTCGAGGAGGCTGCCGTTCAAAGGGATTCAGAATTAGAAGAATGCCACAGCAATAGCAACGTCGAAACAATGGAAGAGCCTATGGGGCTTGAAAAATCAGCATGTGGTACTGTATCTGACCAAGGAAATGTTGCTGACATTGACTGTGCTACAGCTGACCAAGCAAATGATGACGGTCATTCTGATAGGCCTTTTGAAGATGACACCTTCAAAAAATCAAAAGATAAATACAATGCTTCAGCTGTTGTGGACAGAAAACCAAGAATAAAACTGGGAAGACGATGTGGTTTATGTGGGGGTGGTACAGATGGCAAGCCTCCAAAAATACTTGTGCTAGAAGGTGCTGACAGTGATAATGAGGCATATAGTGGATCATCTGCTTCAGAGGAACCGAATTATGATGTATGGGATGGATTTGGTGATCAATCCGGATGGCTTGGGCGGCTGCTTGGACCTATTAATGATCGATTCGGTATTGCACGAATTTGGGTTCATCAGCAATGTGCTGTATGGAGTCCAGAGGTGCGTTTTATATTCATAATTTTATAGCATTTTTCAGTTATCTGATGGTTAATTTTTTGCTTGAAGTGGCCCTCTATTTTACACCTTTTGTTTTGTTTCATTCATTAGTTGACTCTTTTATGGATAACTTTGTTATGGTTCTACTTGGTATATATATTAAGCTAAAGAATGTCATGTTCCTGTTGTTTTGTTACCTCTTTGACATAAATATCATTCTTTCTGACTGCCAACATGGCAAAGTATAAATTTGGAAAGTTGATTTATGATGAGTGGATTTTCTCCTCTTTGGACCTGAACACGGAGATGGGAAGGGAAAGGTTGGAACTTGGTCCATCAACGACCAGTCGACCACATTATTTAATTCATTTTTCTGTTCTTGTTTCTTTTTTAATTGATTATCCCTTTTTCTTTTTTGTTATTTCCGTCTGTGCTCTGAGTCTACTAAAACTGGATTTTGTATTTTGGGCTGTTAGGCCATCCTTTGGGGGGGGGGGGGGGTGTTTGTGATGGGTCCTATTTGTATGAGGATTGAATTTCTGTAAATTCATGCTTCCTACAAAACTTAAGACTTGATTTCTAAGTTTTGCAGCATATTCTTCTTCTTCTTTTTTTTTTTTGTCTGTGTGTAAGAGTTACTAATAACATGCATTTGGGAGCTTTTACATGGGCATGGAGAGAAAGCTATTCAATCTTTTTTATTTTATTTTTATTTTATATTTCTCTAGGGTTTAGTTTGAACATTGGCCTGTGGCCTGGGTGCTGAAATTTGAAATCAAGTAATTTATGTCTTGGGAAGCTTTTCTATTAGTTATATACGACTATCATTGGTTTTTGGTTAGATGCCAATGCTGTAAGTAAATGAGAATTTGTAGATTAAGCTGTATTTGCTTTCATTTCTTGTGTTTTCATTACAGTTGAGTTTCCACATTTTCCAGTTTATGCAAGATTGAGGAGAAAAAGAAGAAAATGAAAAAAAAGGACAAAAGAACTGCAGGTTTATATGGCGTTTAACAACTTATTACTGCTAACTTGGTAACAGTGCTGAGTCCATATAATAACTTAGGACAGTATATTTGTGGTTTCATGCTGGGGCTCTCTTTTTTGTATCTGGTGGATTTCAAAATATAATGTTTTCTTTTTTGCACCTTAAGCAGTATCTTTTATATTGGGAGTGTGAAGACAATTTAGTACAATTGTTATTCTTAATTTAGCTTGGGTCTAGTGGTTTATTTATCCATTTATTTTTTTTTTTGTAAAAATTATAGCCATGAATCCTAATATTTTGGTAGTACTTGTGTAATCAGATTCCAGTGTGTCATGATAATTTCTGGTTCTGTTAGTTGCTGTGACAACATTATATTCTGTGTTTTAATTGTTGTCTTTCTAGTTAAATTTAGGGAATATCTGGTTCCGGGTTAAGCTTAGAGTCAGCACTTGGGCTTCTAGTAATAGCATCTATAAGGGTCTTTGCTTTTCAGATTTGTTGAGGGATTGGGGCTTAGTCTTGTAATGCTAGAAGGTTGTAGCTTCTGTTGGTTGTTTAGTTGAAGAGTCTGGGTGTTTTCTGTACTTGTATGAGGGATCTCTCACCCCTCTTTTCTTGTCTTTTTAGTAATAACATTCGTTTCTTTTCTAAAAAAAAAAGGAAAAAAGATTAATTATGGTCCTTTTCAGTTCAGAAGATAGATATGGTTTGATAGTGATTGAGACAAATTACTCTCTGTTTGCACTATTATTTCTTTCATAGAAAGTGAACTTCCATCCTCTGTGTCCAATTATTTGAAGAAAAAAAGGAAGCACTTGGTTGGAATTTTTTTTCTTTTTCTATTTACAGCTGTAACTTTCTCTAAGTATGTGCATTGTATGTGCATACCTGGTTCTATACATAACCAATGATATTCAACCCATTGGACATGGGTCATCTTTGTTTTTCTTTCTGACATTGTTTGCTCAAAGTTTATCAGATCACGTTATTGTAACTTCTCAAGTGTTACTTGATTACTGAATCCTTAAACAAGCAGCAAATGACTCTGATTTAATGAACTTTTTTTTTATTTATGCACAATGCATGTTCTTGGTCTTTCTATTTTATTTTGTTGAAAAAAATCTGACTATAGGATATTGTTCTTGCATGCTAGTGCCATATTCTATATGCTAATCTTATGACTGTTCAGGTTTATTTTGCTGGATTGGGATGCTTGAAGAATGTCAGGGCTGCCCTTTATAGAGGAAGGGTGCTGAAATGTACACGCTGTAGGAGACCTGGAGCTACCATTGGCTGTCGTGTTGATCGATGTCCAAAAACTTACCACCTAGTGCGTGGTTTGTCGATATTTTGCATCTTAGCATCTTTCATGTTCCCAGCCTTCATTCTTGTTGAATTTTCTTGCTGCATATTTACATTTTAACATATTCATTGGGTAAGTATAATTTGTTTGGTTTTGTAGCCATGTGCAAGAGCCAAAAGTTGCATCTTTGATCATCGCAAATTTCTTATAGCCTGCACTGATCACCGACACCTGTTTCAACCATATGGAATACAAAACACGTTGCGATTGAAGAAAATAAAAGCCAAAAAGTTAAAATTGGAATTGCGGAAGGCGGCCAATGAGACATGCCGTAAGGATATTGAAGCTGAAGAGAAGTGGTTAGAGAACTGTGGAGAGGATGAAGAATTTTTGAAACGTGAGAGCAAGAGGCTTCAAAGGGATTTGTGCAGAATAGCACCTACATACATTGGAGGTGCAAACTCTGAAGAAAAGAGACAGTTTGAGGGCTGGGAATCTGTTGCTGGGTTGCAAGATGTCATTCGATGCATGAAAGAGGTTGTTATTTTACCACTATTATACCCTGAATTTTTTAATAATCTAGGACTTACACCTCCTAGGGGAGTTCTGTTGCATGGGCATCCTGGAACTGGTAAGACATTGGTTGTGCGTGCACTAGTTGGTTCTTGTGCTCGTGGTGACAGGAGAATTGCATATTTCGCACGCAAAGGTGCTGATTGTCTTGGCAAGTATGTTGGTGATGCTGAGCGTCAGCTTAGACTTCTTTTTCAAGTTGCTGAGAAATCTCAACCCTCTATAATTTTCTTTGATGAGATAGATGGTTTGGCTCCTTGTCGCACCAAGCAGCAAGATCAAACACATAATTCAGTTGTCTCCACATTGCTTGCATTGATGGATGGCTTAAAATCTCGAGGTTCAGTTGTCGTAATTGGAGCTACTAATCGTCCTGATGCAGTCGACCCAGCTCTTAGAAGGCCTGGGAGATTTGATCGGGAGATTTACTTTCCACTGCCTTCTGTTAAGGACAGAGAAGCAATCCTCTCGTTGCATACTCAGAAGTGGCCCAAACCAATGACTGGATCCTTACTGAAGTGGGTAGCAAAGCAAACTGTGGGATTTGCTGGTGCTGATCTTCAGTCTCTTTGTACTCAAGCAGCTATAATTAGTCTAAGGAGGAGCTTCCCCTTGCAAAAAGTTCTCTCAGCGGCTGAAACCAGTGTTACCAACAGAAAATGCCCTGCTATTCCCCCTTTTGCTGTGGAGGAGAGAGATTGGTTGAAGGCTCTCTCATGTGCCCCACCTCCATGTTCTCGAAGAGAAAGTGGAATTGCTCTAAATGATGTGGTTTGTTCACCTCTTAAATCTCATCTTGTTCCATGCCTTATCCAGCCACTTACGAGACTGCTGGTTTGTTTGTATCTGGATGAGCGTATCTTGTTGCCACTGCATCTCAATAAGGCTTCTACAGTGGTGAAAAATGTTATTGTTTCTGCTTTAGATAGGAGGAAACTGCAGAGCGATAATTGGTGGTTGCAAGTAGATAGTTTGCTTCAAGAAGTGGATGTTGCAAATGAGATAGAGAAGAACTTTTTCCTCGCAAATGTTCTGGTTGGAGATAATAATCTGTGCAGTTCTAATGTGACGGAGGATAATGCTGATGAATATTCAGAAGTTATTACTTCCAAGTCAGTGTTTATGGGTACTCACACTCGGTTGCCACAAAATTTGTCTTCTGTATCGTCTAGCAATTCAGGATATCAAGTGTTGATTTGTGGTAATTCAAGGTCTGGTCAGAGGCATCTTGCTTCATGTCTTCTCCAATGTTTTGTTGGCAATTTTGATGTATGGAAAGTTGATTTGGCCAGTATCTCCCATGAAGGACATGGAGACATGGTTCATGGGCTCACGCGTATACTGAGTATGTCATGATTTTCTATTTGAACTTACTGAAATTAGTGAATTTCAGCAGAAATGCGGCAACATTGTTATTTATGCTAATCTGAAAACACTTGCTTGCCTTGATTGGCTGCAGAATCCTTTACGACAGTTTTCTGTCTCCACTCTCACAATGTAGGAGCTCCTCTTCCAAACCCTATTTGTTTCCATTACATATGTCTCTCATGTGATCCTGTTTTATTCCAGCAAAAGACTTTCAATATTAGGTCTTCTCATAGTCAAACTCCTCTTACTTCTAGATACAGTATCACGGGTTTGTGTTTAGTTTTTCCAAATTCCACTCCAAATACTCACAGTATCTTACATTGAATTATTTTTGTGCTTTCTCAGTTAAATATAGATTCTACTCAATGGATTTATATCAGAGTCAATTTGTAGGCTCTGCGAGACTTGCAAAGAATATGTGTTGAAGTTGTTTGTATTTCTCAAATATTGCCATGAATAAGCATGTTGTGTTCAAGAGTATTTCATAAACATATGTTCCCCTTCACACCCATCATTTTATTTTCATCATTAATTTATGAACTTGCTTAAATGCAATAGGTTTTCTTGGTTCCTCTAAAGTTAAGAACCTCTGTTAAATTTTAGTATTTTGTTTTTGTTTTGATTATTTTGTTGCTGTCCACTCACTACATGGTTCTACTTCAATTTTTGAAAATTGATTTATATCCACTTCGTTTAATGGCTGTATGTGTTTGGAATGATGGAAAATAAGAAGAATGGTATGCAGATCATTTTGTGTCCTTGGAATAAAACTGAGGCAGATGGTTGAAATGAAGGGAATTATGAAAACTGTTGCTAAAATATGGTTTGCTTGTTTGCCTGCTAAAGTTGTTAGGCCTAATTTAACTCTTGAGACAGAAACTACTTTTACTACTAGCTTTGCTTGAACAGAGTGCATGACATTAAGATTTAAGCACTTTTCTTTTCATCTCTGCTTGCCTTTTCTGTCTCCTTTTCTCTTCCTGTTTAATTTGTCACCCCTTTTCCTTCATTGTCCTGTGTGTGATTTGGATGAGGAATATAATTGTTATGTGACTTGTTGTGGCAGTGAGATCAGCTGGTGCAGATGTGTGCATGCTATATATGCCAACAATTGATTTATGGGCTGTTGAGGCATATAATCAAGTCTCTGAAGATGACAATGAGCAATCTCCAATGGAACCTCAGTCCTCTGGAGTGATATCTTGTGATGGAAACTTTGAGGACGACATGGAACATGGGCCCAGCCCAAGTGCTGATGGAGAGGTTGCAGAGTCTCAAACTGCTGTATTGAAGTCTTCGTATCTCTGGACCTCTTTCATTGAGCAGGTGGAGTCTATACGTGTAAATACCTCCTTGATAATTCTGGTAGGGTGGCTTCTTCCTATAATGTCCTTAAAGTTTGATATTATATTGTAGTTGCTTAATTAATGTATGGTAACTATTAGCTTATCATTCATCATCTAGTAAAGTGCTACATTCATTTTACTTATGATGCTGAAATAACTAATTTCTTATATTATTGGAGTTTGAATCATATGATGTAGGGGATGCATTAATGCACTATTTGGATGCTGCAATCCTTCAGCTTCCTAATAATTTATGCAGGCTGTTAAAAAGACTTTTGAGTAATGGCCACCAGTATTCTTGGGTTAATGTGTCCTGTTTGTGCCATGTGTTGGTTTTATCTCTACCTGCTAACTCTTTAGGCCTCTGATATTATTATGTTGAGGATTTCCAGCATCTAACCATTTCACTTGTATGCCAGTGATGCAACTAGAGATTCATTTAAACCACTTAAGTTTAGCTGCTAATTGTGTCTTCATCCTATGTCAATTTGTAAGCTGTAGTAACAACATTTTCCCCATTGTTATTCTATATACTAGCGCTTCTTTTCATATTATTTAATATTTAGCATATTAATACTTGAGAACCGCTCATTGTGAATTTTTCTTTTAACAGGCCACGTCAGAAGTACCATTTTCTTTGCTGCCTTATAGAGTAAGGCACTTTTTTGGGAACGAAACATTGAATTGCAGCCTTTCAAGTCCACTAGGCCATAAGGAGCCACGGTTCTGTGTGCAGCTTGATGGGGAATTTGATCATGATAAGGTGATTGGAGCTTTTGCTGCTAAAGTGACTAAGGATTTGGTGCAGCACTTTATACAGTCACTTCATTGTGGGAATATTGATGTTAATTCACTTGATGTGAAAGCTTATGAAACAGCTGAGAATGATGCTGATGCAGTCCATCATAGTAACTCTTGCCATGTCAGTCCTGTCAGTTCAGTTGGTTTGACGAATAAAACTCTGAAAGGGAAATCAAACTTGCCGTTGGCAATATCAACAGTTGGCTATCAGATTCTTTGTTATCCTCATTTTGCTGAACTTTGTTGGGTAACATCCAAGTTGAAAGCAGGTCCTTGTGCCAATACCAGTGGACCCTGGAGAGGCTGGCCCTTCAATTCTTGCATTGTTCGTCCTGCTCCTATCAACTCAACAGAGAATGTTACTGCTGCCTCTAGTTCCAGTAATATTAAAAGCAAGGAGTCTGGTTTGGTTAGAGGACTTGTTGCTGTAGGTTTATCAGCATATAGAGGTGAATACACTTCACTAAGGGAAGTTTGCTTTGCCGTTCGGAAAGTTTTGGAAACTCTAGTTAGGCAAATTGATGATAAAATTCAAGCTGGGAAAGACAGAACACAGTTTGTTCGTGTTCTATCACAAGTGGCTTATCTTGAAGACATGGTTAGCAATTGGGCGCATGCCTTACACAGGTACTCTCTCTCTCTCTCTCTCTCTCTCTTTCTCTCTCTCTCTCTCTCTCTCCCCATATATTCATGCTAAAACATTAATTTCTTTTCAGTTTAGAGGTCGATACTCCTATTCCTGAGGCAAGTGCCAATACAGGACCATTTGATAATCATGTTTGCAAGGGCAGTGTTTCTGAAGGTGATGGCCACAAGCTTGACGATTCAAATATAAATGTAAATGGATCAGAACAATTGGAAAAATGTTCCCAGGAGGTTGGTGGATTAGAACCATTGGGAAAAAGTTCCCAGGAGGTTGGCGCTAGAGATGCTGCTGGACCATTTAATCCAACTGATGTTGATTATGAAGGTGCAAATGCAGAGGAACATGTTGCAGTTTCAGTAGAAAAGCCTTCCACTCAGGTTGTCTTGAATGATGATTGTTCTCCTGAATGCACCTTAGCACCAGATGAAGTTGGTATAGGATCTTCTAAGGTAGAAGCTGCTGGAGATCATGCAGAGTTGGTGCATGTTCGATCTCCCAAACTTTCCAATGGTTTCAATGGGAATAGTTCCAATGTTTATGCAGATGATCCCTGTGGATCAGGTGACAAGCAAATTTTTGAGCATTGTTCTATTGCTGAAATTGGTAACAAGCCTAATGGTCCATCAACCGATTATTCTTTCTTATCTGAAGATACTGGTGAAAAATCAGGTGGAAATGATCTCAATGTCAACAATGTGTCGAACTCCAAAAGTCTTGCAAGTGATTCTCCTAACATGTGCTTTTACCATTGTTGTTCTGAATGCTTTGTCACGCTCAATAATTTATTGCTGAGGATTATCAATATTGAGTGGAGACGTAAAGGAATTGAATCAACCGTTGAGGATGTTCATGATTTTGTTGCCTCTTTATCAGCAAATCTTCATTTGTCATTTAGTAAACTGTCCCAAAGTGAGAAATACTGTGGTATTATAGGCGAAGAAGGTGGTGGTGAGAATAGAAAATACTGTGAGTGTCAGAAACTTCAGGGAACAGATGTGAAAAAATCAGAGAAATCGTTGAAGGACTGTGATTGTCATGCAACAAGCAAGAACTCGAGTAAGAAAGGACAATCATCCTCAATTTCTCAAGGACTTGATTCTAGATTTGTATTCAAGGACGGAGTACTGACTACTTTGAACACAGGTACTGAAGTTTCATACCATTGTAAACATGAGAATTTATGCCTTTGTTTTCTTATAGAGTGGTTGATAACGAGCCGGGGGTCTTTTGATTGACACCGTATTATAGCTTCAATACTTGTGGTTTCCGCAAATTTTGATGCACTTGCGGAATATATCTTAACACTGAAATTTTGTCTTCCTGCATATTGCTTCCTTAATTCCTATATATTTTTTGTTAGTTTTTTGCTTCCTGAGTTGAGTAATCTTTGTGTTTTTAGCTCTGCCACTGGGGGATTTGGTGAAGTATTTTCTTTCCTTGTATATATATGTTTGATCTTCTATCCTTTAGCCCTCTGAATCCTCTTTTTTCCATATTGTTTTTTTTTTTTTTTTCCCTTTTTCATTTTGAATGGATAGCACTTAGTTTACCCTTTTATTGTTACTAATTGTTGATAAATAGTCATTTTCGCGTGAGGAGATATTTATGTTGTCGATTGAATTATTTACAATATCTATAAAAGGGCATACATGAATGTTGGTATACTAATATGAATGCAATTGGTGTCGTATTTCACGTTTTGTGTTATCTAATTTCTCTCTTCAATGCATAAAGGAATAATGAAAAAATAACATTGGTAGAAGAATATAATAAAGTTGGATAATAATCGGAGGGACACATGGATTGTACCCACACACATGAACATCGAAGGTTGCAATGAATAAGTGTTATTTTGGTGGGGACAAATTTGGAATGATAGCTCAGTTGAAGCCCCAATTTCCCTCTCCCTCCCTCTCTCTCTCTCTCTCTCTCTCTCTCTCTCTCTCTCTCTCTCTCTCACAATTCCAACATTCACACTTGACATGATAAATATGGTTGACCCACCACCTCTTTCTCAGCTATAAACCAAACCCCACATAAACTTGTCCCTTTTCTATCTAATTCTTCCTATCCACCTTGTAAACCTTATTTTCTTTTGTGACTTTGTGGCCACTAAATAGACATAAAAATGCATTTCAAGTTCAGCACCTAGTCTGAAAAGAGTGTGTATCTTGGAGAAGAATTACTTATAAACAGGGAGTTTAACTTACCTTAAATTTTGAGTTGTGATTATCTAGATTTAACCTGAGGGACGAATTAGAAAAATAGCATCACCTCTATAAATTTCATACGTCAACTTTAGTTTTTAAAATAGAGAGAAACAGTCATATGACATGATTTTATTTATTCATTAATGGATTGATACATCTCGCGTCATCAATTGACAAAAGCACCGATGAGTAGCAGGTATGAATATGTCCCAATATGATGATAAGTGGAGAAGACGGGAAATATGATATGATTCTTATCACCTCCATTTCATAATTCATCACCAACTCACATGTTTAACTTTAAGCCTTGTTTGGCATATAATGCCAATTCCCAGCATTTTACCAAACTTTGAAGCAATCCAATCAATCCACCTGAACAAACAGAGGATATTATTTTGTTATTTTTCACAAATCAATTGTATAACCAACCTATCGACTTTACTCTTAGGACCCAAATATACTAACATCGCATCTTGTAGCTGTCACCTCACCTACTGTCAACAACATGTATTATATTACACATAATAAAATTGTAAGAAAAATGAAATAGTCAGAATCTTGTTTCTTGGTTTGGTAATGAATAAACTAGAAGACTTCAGTTCAGGACAAGCACATGGGATGTGAGTTGTTCCAATTAAATGCACCCACCTCTCTACCAATCCACCTTTTTTAATTTTTAGATATTATTTCTGAAATCGGGAACGAATGTCGATAATTTTGATATGGTGTCATTATTATACGACGTGTATTTATTTATTTGATAAAAATAAAAATAAGATTGCATATGATATAAATGACCCTATTTGCTTTGTTGTCATTTGATGCCGTTGAAATATATAAATGATTAGTCACCGCATTTTTTGTTTATGGGTTTAAGTATTTTGGCAATTGTACTTAGACGTGTAATTATGATTAAGTGGAATGACATTATTGGTTATTAGTCTTTTCAATATATTTGCCATGTTGCTAACCACCATTATTCTCTCTTACAAGTTACAACTTAGTCTAATAATTCATGTCCTTTGTAGATTTTGAGTAAATTTTATGTAAAATTGTCTTGCGAATCATTTTATGTGAGAGAGGTTAATCCACAACTCATACTTCATAATTTACATACTATTCTTTAGTTGTCTGGCTATGAATCCTGCAAGAATATTAGGAACTTTGAATTTAATTAAGAATATTATTGAATACTTCGTGAATCTGTTCATAAATTTACCTGTCTCCGAGGTATATATTCTTACTAGAATACCTTGTTTTGACTGTATCGCACTATGTAGTCAGTGATCCTCCTATTCAACCACTTCGATCATTTCTGAGCACCTCCTAGTAATTTCAGGGCGTCTGAAGATTCGATCATTTCTTTATGATTTCTCTAAGAAGTGGTTTAGTTAAATGTATATGTACTTCCTATGAGAAAAACCTCTCCGCCACAGAAACCCTAGTTGCTAAAACTTGGGAAAAAGAAAAAAACAAAGAATCATGTTCAGAAGCAGAAAAAACGAATGAACAAGAAAGGTGTTGGTTCCCGGAAGAGTTAATATCTTACTGGAAATGAGTTTGGTTAGTGAGTAAAGTGAATCTGTTTCACAAAAAACACCCATAAGAATGTCTTACGTAAGTTTATATTTATAAAACCACATATTGTTCGATGATCGTCCGAGAACGAACAAAAACTACATAAACGATCATACATGATACATGTAAAATACAGATGAAACTCATGTAGATAGCGAGGCGAGGGACACTAATATATATGAGTTTGTCTCTTTTTGAACCTCTCATAGTCATAATTCTGATGTTAAATGATTGAAACACCCCATACAACTTATATCCACAAATTGAATAATGAAAACACCTCATACATAGAGATAGAGCCCTATTTTCCACCAAGTAATTAATATGTAGCAATCTTTGAGCACATGACATCCCAGTCCCACATCCTTGACAGCTTTTCCCATTTTCTTTTCTTTTCTTTTCTTTTTGGCAATTTATAAACATAACCACCCATATAAGATTGATTCATTTCCCACCAAAAAACACAATCCCATCTCCATTTTCTTGCAAAAAAAACAATCTTGGAAGGAAAAACCAGAGCCATGGATCTTCACTCCCATGAAACATGTCATGATGATGATATTGAGAAGATTGAGGCTGGTGAGCTGCTTGAAGATTGCTGGTTCTTTGGCAACTTGCTTCAGAGAAAATCAAGAATGCTTAGAAGCTATTCTGATCCTTGCTCTTCTTCGAACTACAACCAGGACTTGAATTTCCCAGGAAAATCTTATGAAGAAACATATGATTCGATCAATAAACTCTCATCATCTAGTCTGCAGAAACAGGAGCAAGCACCTGATCGTGTTAGAAGAAGCAGATCCATCAGAAAAACAGCATCCATTAAAGGCTTGGTTCGTGCTCCATCTCTGCCTACTAGCTTGGAAGCTGAAGACGATGAGGTTGAATTCTCCATGGGGAAATTGATCAGACAAGCTTCTCTCAACTATTCAGACTCTTTGCCTCCGAGAAAGCATGCTGCTAAGGTATTTCCCCCCAATTCAATCAGAAAACTCGTTTTCAAATCGATACCTTTTCTTCTCAGCAACTGAAACTCAATGAACTGAATTTGCAGGGTGTGAAGGGAAATACCTCAAGCATATCAAGGTCGAAATCGAGAAGGAAACCGGAGGTGGAAAGCAGCATTAAATTCGAGGGGTTTAAGGACGCGACTCCGCAGCGTCTTATGAATCAGCTGAAGACGCAGAAGAGCATGAAAGATCTCGAATCGGAAGAATTGCAGGGTTTTAAGGACCTAGGGTTTGATTTCGATGAAAAGGACTTGAGACCCAATGTTGTGAGCATAATACCGGGCTTGCAGGAGAAGAAGAGAATCGAAGAAGACGAAGAGACTCGAGCATCGAGGCCGTATTTGTCGGAGGCATGGGCGGCGCAGAGCTCGGCGCCGCCGGTGCCGAGATGGGGTGGTGGTGGAAAGAGATCAACGGAGGATGTGAAGGCGCAGATTAAGTTTTGGGCCAGGGCGGTGGCGTCTAACGTGCGCCAGGAGTGTTGATCCGCTATGATCGTCAAGTTTAATTTGTAATATTATTCATTTAAAGTTAAAGTGAGAATATATACTTGGGCATATATAGAATTATTTCATTGATTTTGTAACACATGTTTTTTTTTTTTCCCAATAACCACTCATTATGTAATAATCATAATGATATTGCAGCAATTTAATGTTGTAATAACTTTTGCTATGCTTTCTGGAAATGGCGGTTTCAATTTTGGAGTCATCATTGTAATGTGAATGAGACTCAGATTCTTTTTTCTCGAATATTCTCTATTTCTCAGTAGATAATATTTTATTATTTTTAGTAAATATAGTTGAATAGCATCGTAAAGTTGCTGGTCATAGTGTGGATAAAAAATCATGGAAGTAAAATTTATTGAAATATAATATATTTGAGCAAGGTGGCAATTGGTGGCGTCCAATATGAATGAATATAGGGATATGAAACGAGACACAATTATTTACACGCGTTAAGTGAATAAGTCATCACCTATATGATCTGTGTTATATGATTTGAAATGTGATTTTCACGTTTTGTTACACGTGTCTTTAAATCCATGTTTAAATTCAAATTCTAAGCATATTTATGTTCGTTTAGCATTTTAATTATATTTCGTGTAATTTTTATGTTAGCCTTTATATTTAACATCTAATAATGTATTACAAGCCTATAATACCTTTTAAACTTTTTGTTATAATGGTATAAGTTTTATATTATCTTTTAAATGTAACCTTATTTTATTCTTTAGGTACATAAATGTTAAGATATTTGTACATAAAATTATATTAATATAACTTGAAGGTTAAATTAGTATAACTTAAAGGTTTCAGTAGTACTACATGAATTCTATACTTAAAAAAGTTTAATACCATTTAAAGATTAGATTATACTAATATAATTATATATTTAACAAAAAGATTACTTCATAAATTAAATAAAATAAAGTAAAATTTGCATATGGATGACCCGACCTACATATATATAATTGATTCACATGAATACTATTTGAAAAGAGAGTTTAATTGTTGCCTCCGTAGCCTGGCCCCTACGTGTAGGATTTATGTCTTTATTAATGGCTTAAACTTCACAATTGATAAATAAATAAACATACAAAACTATAATAATGAAAGATTAGTGCTTACACTTTTTTAGATTTTTTTAAATACAACATGACTTGCCTTGTTCAACAATTATTCATATTATCTTCACCATATATCAAAAATTATAATTTGTGGGAAAATACAAATAGTAAGTATTATGTGAGACCGTCTCAAGGATCATTTCATATGAGATGGGTCAACCCACAACCTACCCTTCACGATTCATATAAAAATTTGTGGAGATGAGTTTGGTTAGTGGGTAAACATGATCGTCTCAGGCAAGTTTATATGAAGAAAAAAAAAATTACACCAATTTTTTCTTTTTTAATAATGGAAGACATAAAAGTATAAACATAAGGACAAATTTAAATGATATAAATTTATGTGTATATATATTATGGACATATTGTAACTAAAATCCAGTTGAACGGGAATAAGAGATGGTACATTAAAAAAAGCAAACTAGTATGTATATGAAAACAAGAAAAATGTAACAATAGATAATTAGACCAACTAAAATTGCATTACTTACTGAACCATTTAATTAAATAGAATGCACTCTGATATAATCATTTAGTTAAGAGAATCTCATGTCTGCTTTAATTTAATATTCATGTAAATATGTAATGCAAAATCGAATCAACTCGGAAATTTGAAATTAAAAACCTCCTAGTAAGTAACCAAACTGATATGAATGATTTGATTTTGATTATTCCTTTTTCGATCTTCTCTTTTTCCGGTATCAATTGAAATTCTCCGATGCCGGTTGGAATTCTCCGATGCGAAAGACCTGCAAAAACGAAGAAACACCGGGGGTTTTTCCCGGTGAAGGGACTCCGACGCTCAAGTCAGTAATCTGGGAAAAACGTTGGTATTGCTTTTTGTGCTTAGTAATTGCTCTATGTGATTGTGTGTGAAATAGAAAGATAAGGGTTTATAAATACTCCCTGAAAAACGTGGCAGTTAGGATTTCTCCTAAAAAGGTGGGAAGTGGGCGATATTCCCGCGATCGTGGCAGTTGTTCCAGATTTGAATCAGTTCGTTTGAATATAGTTCGACATTTTACCTTACAGTTCGATATTCTGATCCGAGTGTTCTGAACAGCTCGCTCATTCATCTTTGTTCGACCAGGATGTTCTTCCTGCTTCTCTGTCCTGTTCGCATTAATTGACCCTGTTCGCATTCATTGTCCCTAAAGTCGATCAATTTTCTAAAGTAGTTCGAATGTGGTCAGTTCGACCACATCAGTACTCCCCCCTTTCGGAGTGCGTGTGTCCACGCACTGGTGCAGTTCGCACTGGTCGAATGTGGTCAGTTCGACCACATCAGTACTCCCCCCTTTCGGAGTGCATGTGTCCACGCACTGGTGCAGTTCGCACTGTTGCCAATTACAACGCTTCTTCGAGAAGCATCACATCCCATCAATCATTTGCCTGCGACGTTTTCCCTCCTCCCGAGGTGTCTTTTCGTCTTCGCCGTTGGATCAAAGTGTATCCAACGGCTAAGATATAACTTGTCAGTTTTTATCAATCCCTAGGCGCCTCTTCGTCCTCGCCGTTGGATCGAACTGCATCCAACGGCTGAGATTATCTCTGCTGCTTCGATGCGTCCTTTCGTATTCGCCGTTGGATCGAACTG
The DNA here is from genome assembly GCA_005771605.1 of Scutellaria baicalensis. Taxonomy (NCBI): domain Eukaryota; kingdom Viridiplantae; phylum Streptophyta; class Magnoliopsida; order Lamiales; family Lamiaceae; genus Scutellaria; species Scutellaria baicalensis. Next base: position 15,073,143 of record CM016724.1, on the reverse strand, counting down.
CATCCAACGGCTAGATCCACGACTTTTCGCTTTCACCATTGGATCGAACTGCATCCAACGGCTGAGATTTCGTGACCTTTCACCTTTTCCCCCTAAAACCAAGAACTTCTCCCTATATATATCCCCCCTTCTTCTTCATAAAATTCTTCTGCAAAAAATTACTTCAGATTTCTAAGCAAGAATCTTTCCTCTTGAGATTTCAAAAGTCCCACAAACAAACCCAGGTACTCTTTCACTTCCTCTTTCTTCATTTCATATTCTTCACATGGCTTCTTCCCCTTTCTTGATCCACCTGAGGGATGAAAGTGAATCCGAAGATGGTTTCGAGGGATTTCCCTTGCGAACTGCTTCTGATTCGCCAGTCCCGAAGGCTTCCTCCTCTGGCCAACAAGTTCTTTCTTCTCCTCCCAAACGATCTCGCAAGAAAACTATTGATAACGTTTTCTCTGCAACTAAAGCTACCCCTACTCATACCATTCTTCTAAGCTCGCTCATGACAGCGGCGGGCTACTCTGTAGTTATTCCTAGCCCTGATGATCGTCCTCATCGGGCTCCCGCTGGCTGTCACACATGGTTTATGAGACATGTGACTGTAGGTTTAGTTCCTCCTATTCACCCCTTCCTTCTTGAGGTCGGTTCGGCCTTCGGGGTGTGTCCCAACCAGTTGCACCCGAACTCCATAAGCTACATTGTAGCATTTTATATGGTGTGCAAGTGGATGGGAGTCGAACCGACCTCCGATCGATTCCGTTCCTGTTTTGTCCTCAAACACACTAACCCCTTCCGCTTCTATCTGAGCCCCCGAAGCGGAAATAAACGGGCTCTATTTTTATCCTCAGGAGATGATAAAATCAGCTCCTGGGAAAAGTATTATTTTTTTGTTCGTACCCCCACAAATAAGCCTTTCCGAACTATCCCTTGGGCTGAGAGTTCGAACCAAACCGAACCTGCTCCTCCTAGAGACTTTGAACTTGGGGCTTTGGCCAGGCTTTATCGGAGGGGGCAGTTCGACATAGTTCGCATGAGTTCATGCGAACGATTGTTAGCTTTCTGGAGGTTTTATCCGAACACTCCGGTCCCTCGTCAGTTCGATTTAGGTTGCTTAACAATTTCCTTTCATATCTCGTTATCTTCTTTCAAACTTATCGAACTGGGCATATATTGACCACTTGTGTTTTGTGTTGCAGATAAAGAGATGAATAAGTTCTTCATCCTTGACTCCGCAGTCCCGAAGTCCCAGAGAACTGCCTTTTACCCGGCGGATGACGCAGTTAACAGCCGACAAGCGGCAGCCTTCCGCGAGAAGGAAGAGAAGCGTCTGAACGAACTGGCGCCGCGAACCAGCCCCGACTTGACTGAGGATACCCCTGCGCGTGCTTCCGCTTCGCCGCAAGCAGCCCATGCCACAGATGCTGTCGACCCCACCGCAGAAATGACCGAAGAGGGGGTCGAAGCTGCAACTCCTCCTCTTCGGCGGAAGAAAAAAGCATCCTCCAGTTCGCAGAGGTCGGCCAAAAAGCAGCGAACTGAGGGGGGCACCTCGACTGAGGTGGGGCGAACTGAAACGGAGCCCGATCAGGAGAGGGCGATGGTTCCGGGCAAGAAGGCTGCGGAAGAGGAGGAAGACCGCGAGATTAAAGAGTTCAAGGCGAACCTCTCTCGGATGTCCAACGCGGTCAAATATTTTGAAGCCATGGGCCAAAAAGCCTTTCGTCGTCGAGATAGGCTAAGGAACACCCTCCAGGAGAAGCAGACCTTGGAGAGCGATCTGAGCGAACATGCCGGCAAAGCCGAAAACCTGTCTGCCCAGCTGGAAGAAAGAGAGATGAAGTTGGCACTTGCTCGCTCCGAGGTGGCCAAGAAAGAAGAGCTGCTACTGGCCAAGGAGAAGTTCGCCATGGAGCAGCAAACTGCTCTCTCGAACGCGCAGGCCGAGATCCGGAGTTTGAAGGAAAAGCTCGAAGAGGCAGAGAGTTCCCGAGCTGAGTTCGGAGAAGTCATGTATCAAAATGGCTTTTACCAGTTCGCTCGGAGCCCGGAGATAGAGCTGATATCGGAGTCTTTCCGAGAAAGGCTCATAGCTCGTCTTTGGGACTCCGTCCTTTTCTTGTCGAAGGCAGCTCCCATGGCTGTAACTTACTTCAAAGAGGGAGTCCGGCTCTGCCAGGAGCAAGTCGGAGAGGCAGTTCAGTTCAACGTGAACGAACTGGGGCAACAGGTGATGCAAACTCACTCTATTCAGCCTGGCTGGCGTGGAGACCCGAACGGCGACATCGACGAGAAGTGGTGGTCGGGCTGTTTGGAAGAAGCAGTAAAGGAAGTTCTTCCTGACAACCAGCTTGATAATTCTGGTCCGAGTTCGTCTCTTCTCGCTCCTGCCGAACCCTCTCGAATTCCAACTCCGGATCTGCCGGAGGATATGTTCGAACCTCTTTCTTTAAAGCCCAACTCCTCTCCCAATCGCTCTTAATCTTCATACTTGTATTTTTCATTAAAGTTTTGTAATTATATTTTGTAATGAATCAATTTTCAATCGAATAGTTTGCCTATGTCAATGTTTTCTTATTCCTTATTTAGTCACCAAAATTCGAATGAATTTCTACCAAGTACGTAACCATAAAATATCAAGAATGAATCAAGTACTTACTCGGCGAACTTGAAAGAGTTTCCTTCACTTCGCTTAATCATTAAGTTCGATCGAACTTCTTTAATTTGAGCTTTTTCAACGAGTTACGAGGGAACTTTCATAACATGCTTAATCAATAAGTTCCGAGGGAACCTCTTCAGTATGCTCAATATATGAGTTCCGAGGGAACTTTAGTGTGCTTAATCGTTGAGTTCCGAGGGAACTTCTTCAGTATGCTGAATCGGTGAGTTCCGAGGGAACTTCTTCAATATGTTTAATCGGTGAGTTCCGAGGGAACTGTAAGTTCGCTCCACGATACGATTTTGTAACAGATAAGTAAATCAACATAGAAAGACTCGAGGATTTAACGTGGTTCGGTCAAATCGACCTACGTCCACGGAGCATGAAAATATCTCTTATTTATAAAAGCAACAACTTGAAAGTAAAAAACAACATACTGAGAGTTGATACTTCAAGTATAAAATTTCTTCAACTGATTGATGTGCCAAGGTCTTGGCAGTTCCTTTCCTCGTTCGTCGGCGAGCTCGTAGGATCCACCTGGTAAGACTCTTGTAACAGTATACGGTCCTTCCCAAATGGCATCCAGCTTCCCGATCTCCAACAAGGCATCAGATTGCCTCAAAACCAAATCCCCTACTTGAAATTCTCTTTTTCGAACTTTTCTGTTGAAAGCCGCCTGAATACGTCTCTTGTATAACTCATGGGGAACTCTGGCTTCATCTCTAATTTCTTCCAGAAATAACAAATCTATCCGGATCAACTCTTCATTTTGCTACGGATCAAAGTTGGTGATTCGTAGAGCTTCTCCTTGTATTTCAGTTGGAACTACTGCTTCCATTCCGAATGCCAAACTGAAAGGAGTTTCTACCGTGGTCGATCTAGGGGCAGTTCGATATGCCCACAAGACAGATGGCAGTTCGTCCACCCAGTTCGATTTCTCATATTCAAGTCGTTTTTTGAGCCCATCTAGAATGATTCGGTTAACCACTTCGACTTGTCCATTTGCCTGGGGATGAGCCACGGGAGTAAATACTTGTAAAATTTTCATTTCTTTACACCATCCCGTGATCTTCTTGCCTCGAAACTGAGCTCCATTATCTGATACCAAAATCCGGGGTAAGCCGAACCTGCAACAGATACTCTTCCATATAAAATGGATCATATCGGACTCAGCTATCTTGACCAAGGGTTCTGCCTCGACCCATTTAGTAAAATAATCTACGGCCACCACTAAGAACTGTTTGTTGCCTCTGGTTTTAACAAGTGGTCCGACAATGTCAATACCCCATCTAGCAAAAGGACAGGACGAACACACCGTAAGCATATCTGTTGCTGGAGTGTGAATTCTCCATCCATGTTTTTGGCAGGAAGTGCACTTCCGAACTAATTCTTCAACGTCACTCTTCATTGTAGGCCAATAGAAACCAGCTCGTGCCACCTTTCGAGCAAGTGCTCGAGCCCCCGAATGTTCGGCACATCCACCTTCGTGCGCTTCTTTCAAGACTTTGATTCCTTCTTCTGGGGATAAACATCTCGCATCTGTCGGTAGGAAAGTTTGTCGGTACAACACCCCATCAAGAATGTAGTAAAAACGAGCTTGTTTCTCCAATTTCTCAAGGTCTTTAGTCTGCCCATCTCTTATTCCTCCTAAAAAATTCAGAAAAGGAGTTCTCCAATCATGCTCGGCCAGGTCGACATTCAGCACCTCGTTTTCCTTTCCCATTCCCATAACTGTAATACTTCTCTTCGAACAGTCCTGCAGCGAACTCCCAATCTTGGCTAGATAATCTGCTTTCTGATTCTCACTTCGAGGTATCTGTTCGATCTGAAGTTTCTTAAATCGCTTTTCCATCTCTCGTATTTTCTGTACATAAGAAATCATACAATCTTCCTTAACTTCACATTGGTTTTGGAGTTGTTGTGTCACCAATTGCGAATCTGATTTGACTATCAGATCTCGAGCTCCAGCCTGTTCGGCTATTTTCAATCCTTGCAAAAAAGCCTCGTATTCTGCTTCATTGTTAGACGCCTTAAATTCAAATTTTATGGCAAACTCTAACTCATCTTTTTCAGGGCTGATCAATAATATCCCCGCTCCTGCGCCCTGGCGGGATGACGATCCATCTACAAACACTTCCCATTCTTTCTTGTCTTGTAACCTGGTCGTTTCCTGAATGAAATCCGCCAATGCTTGACCCTTTATAGCTGTTCGCGGTTCATATTTCAAATCGAACTATCCCAACTCGACTGCCCACTTAACTAATCTGCCTGATGCGTCCGGTTTTCCCAACACCACACTCAACGGATGATTTGTTCGAACTGTGATCTCATAACCCAAAAAATAGGGTCTTAGCCTTCTTGCTGTAGTGACTAAGGCATAAGCGACCTTCTCCACCTCTGTGTAGCGGATTTCTGCCCCATGCAGGACTTTACTAACGAAGTATACTGGGAACTGATCTCGACCTTCTTCGTGAATGAGTACCGAACTAACAGATTCCTTCCCGACTGCCAAATATACGACCATCACACTTCCCTTGACAGGCTGTTTCAACAAAGGAAGTGTTAGAAGAAAAGCCTTTAAGTCTTCAAATGCTTTCTGACAATTCGCGTCCCAACTAAACCGATCATTCTTTCTCAAAATTTTGAAAAAGGGTAAACCCCTGTCTGCCAATCTGGATATGAATCTGCTCAAAGCAACAATACGGCCTATTAGTGTTTGTACCTCTTTGATGGTTCGAGGAGGCGTCATTCCTTATATAGCTTGGACTTTACTGGGGTTGACTTCAATTCCTCTGTTTGTCACCATATATATCCCAGAAACTTCCCTGCCTTCACCCCAAACGAACACTTGGCCGGGTTTAATCGCATCCCGTGCTTTCGAATTGTCGCCATAGTTTCTCTCAGATCCCCGGCATGGGTGTTCGCCCGTATGCTTTTTACCAACATGTCATCGACATATGCTTCCATATTGCGCCCCAGTTGATGTTTAAATAGTTCGTCTACCATTCGCTGATAAGTAGCTCCTGCATTTTTCAGACCGAACTAGCATAACTGTATAACAATATGTACCTGACGAAGTAATAAAGGCTACATTGGGTTTATCTTCGGGATGTAGCATAATTTGGTGATATCCTTGTGCTGCATCTATCATGCTGAGTAGTTCGCATCCTGCCGTAGAATCAACTAGTTTGTCGATCCGTGGGAGGGGATAATGATCTTTGGGGCAAGCTTTATTTAGATCCCGAAAATCAATACACATTCGCCACTTGTTCCCTGGCTTTGGGACTAACACGACATTAGCCAGCCACCGCGGATACTGGATCTCTTCAATGTGCCCAATCTCGAGTAGTTTCTCGATCTCCTCCTTGATAATTTTATTCTGCTGTTCTCCGAAATGCCTTAGCTTCTGTTTGACCGGTCGAACATCCGGCTTGATATTCAACTTGTGAACGACTACTTCCGGATTTATACCCTTCATATCTTCAGGTTTCCAAGCGAACAGGTCTACATTATCCTGAAGAGCAGCCACAATTTCTCCTCTAACTTGTTCCGACAATTGACTTCCGAGACGGACTGAATGTCCAGGTAGCTCCGGGATTAGTTCCACACTCATTAGTTCGCCTTCTTCGAATTCCACAGTCTTTGTGTCATCACCTTTTTTCAAACTTTTGTCCCTTCCGCGATCAACATCATCTCTCTGTTCGCTATGGCGCTTGCGAGACTCGGATTGTCGAACTGCAGCTACATAACAGCGTCGAGCTGTTTGTTGATCACCATGAACAACTCCTACTCCTACCACTCGCCCTTCCTCATTCTCCACAGGGAACTTCATCATCAAATGTGCAGGTGAAATAACAGCGGCATACGAACTCAAAGAAGGACGACCCAAGATCACATTGTATTGAGAGGGTGCATCCACTATAAGGAAAGTCATGGTCTTATTTTGCCTCCATTCCCCATCTCCTAGCACCATAGGCAGCTAGATTTTTCCGTACACTGTTACAGATTCTCCTGCAAAACCATAGAGGGAAGTTTCTACAGGTTTTACCTCCACTGTTGATCTCATTTTCTTGAAACAATCCATGAACATGATATCCACCGAGCTTCCCGTATCCACAAATACACGCTCAATGTTAAAGCCTCCTATCTCGGCAACGATTACCATAGCATCGAACTGGGGGCTCTGGATGGCCACACGATCGCGAACTCCGAACTCGATCGCTACCTCCTCGAAAATCGAGTGAACCGTATTCTGCTCTTGCTTGACAGAATTAAGTCTCACATTTCGAGCCCTATTGGAATCTCCATCAGTCGGTCCTCCCATGATCATGTGTATAGTGGGCCTTTCTTCCCGTTCAGGTCTGGCTCGCGCTGGAGGAGGCGGAGGGGGAGGTAGTTCCCGTTGCTCCTGTCTTCTATCTCATCTTGGCTCTTCCTGATCGTTTCTCTTTTCGCGGTTCGACCGAGTTCGACGGACGAAACGGGCCAACTTGTTTTCCCTGATCAATCTTTCCAATTCATCTCGCAAATGCAGACATTCATCAGTTCCATGCCCATATTCATTATGAAATCGACACAATTTACCGTTACCGAAGGTAGATGGTTTCTTCGGATTAGGACTCCAAGTTGATGGCCATTTTAGCTGGGGCAGGTCCCATATCTCCATCAGCACCTGTCCGGGTGACATAGTCATGGGCGTGTATTGTTCATACCTTCGCCCTGTTCGATTTTCTCTCAAGGGAGGTGGAGCAAATCTTGTTCGCTGCTCCCCTCCGTCTCTCTTCCGAGATCCCTCCTGCTCCTGTTGCGGCCGGCTCATTCGACTCGAACTCTCCCCCTTCTTCATTCGAACTGCTTCTTCCAAGTTGATGTATTTGGTGGACCTCTGTAACAAGTCATCAAAATTGCTGGGTGTTTTCTTAACCAGCGAAGTATGGAGATCACCTTCCTTCAATCCTTGGATGAAAGCACTAACGACCAAATCATCTGAAGCTTCGGGAGCCTCCAAAGTAGCAGCTGTAAAGCGTTTGACATAGTTCCTTAAGGCCTCATCCCCTTTCTGTTTTACTCTGAATAGGGTCTGAGTAGATCGCCTCTGTCTCCTTGAACTGGCGAACTGATGCAGGAACAACTCCGACAGCTGTTCGAAGTTATGAATCATCCCGTCGCTCAACTGGCTGAACCATGTTTGAGCGGATTTAGTGAGGGTAGTTGCGAACACCCTACACTTAATGCCATCCGAATACCGATGTAGCAGAGCGGTATTTTCAAACCTACACAGATGTTCCCATGGGTCAGTGGTACCATCATAATCGAAATTCACCGACCGGAAGGAGGCTGGCAGTTCGTCCTCCATGACCTCCTCAGAAAAGGGATTTACTCTGGAACTACGAGGAATCCGTCGAACAGTCTTCTGTACCTCTCTCAGTTCCTTCCTGAGATCGTCCATTTTCTCAGATAACTCAGCATGTACCCGTTTCTGGCCCCGGGGGTGATGGATTGACTTTCTTGCTCATCCATCCGAGACTTGTCACCCTCTTCTTCTTTTCGGGCATGAGTTTCAGTATTGCCCTGCTGCGAATCAACCCTTTGTTTGCCTAGAGCCTTCTGAACAGCCGCTTCTATCAAGGTTGAAAGTTCCTCCGGTGTCAAAGTGACAGTGCCGGGAGGATTCGCCGGTGCAGAATTCTGATCTTCATCTTGTCGCACAGATTGTGCTCCTTCGTCCACTCTCCTTCGAGATCCTCTGGTATTCACCATCTTCGTAATTTCTCAACGTCTTAGATACTCAAAGTTACGAAAAACCGGATTCCCACAGACGGCGCCAATTGATTAGTCCTTTTTCGATCTTCTCTTTTTCCGGTATCAATTGAAATTCTCCGATGCCGGTTGGAATTCTCCAATGCGAAAGACCTGCAAAAACGAAGAAACACCGGGGGTTTTTCCCGGTGAAGGGACTCCGACGCTCAAGTCAGTAATCTGGGAAAAATGTTGGTATTGCTTTTTGTGCTTAGTAATTGCTCTATGTGATTGTGTGTGAAATAGAAAGATAAGGGTTTATAAATACTCCCTGAAAAACGTGGCAGTTAGTATTTCTCCTAAAAAGGTGGGAAGTGGGCAATATTCCCGCGATCGTGGCAGTTGTTCCAGATTTGAATCAGTTCGTTTGAATATAGTTCGACATTTTACCTTACAGTTCGATATTATGATCCGAGTGTTCTGAACAGCTCGCTCATTCATCTTTGTTCGACCAGGATGTTCTTCCTGCTTCTCTGTCCTGTTCGCATTAATTGACCCTGTTCGCATTCATTGTCCCTAAAGTCGATCAATTTTCTAAAGTAGTTCGAATGTGGTCAGTTCGACCACATCAGATTTTTCATTTCCAACTCCATTTTTTCACACTTAATTTACCCTATAAAATATCTTCAGGTTTAATGTTGAATTATACTTTGAACTCCTTATTCCTTATAATAAAAATATCCTCTTAGTTTATGAAACGAAAATAAAAAATAATTAATTTTCAAGTTCAACTTTTTATGAAGACACTTGCTGAACCTATAAAATAAGGTAATGCAAAAGTAATTGCTGAAAGGACTTCATTTCTTCAAATGAAGAAAAAGAACATTTCAATCTTTGATGGATGACAAATGGTAATTTTAAGGAGAAAATAGATTTTTTAATTCTCAAGTTTGGTTCATTATCTTTTATCATTTTTTTAGTTTTTAATGTTTAAAAGTTACCAATTTTTAATCATTTGACATGTTGTAGCAAGTATTTTTTTTTAAAAAATTTAAATTCAATTTTTAACATCATTTTCTTAAAATTGGGAAATCTTAAATCACTAATTTGTATTTTCATCTAATATGTCTAAATTAATATTATAACTAAAAATCAAGTTAATCTTGAAACATGGGTTATAGTATTAATTATTAATATCATCTGTATAAACATCCCGAACTTTTAATTAATAGTAAACATGTTCAATATAAAATATGCAATTTTAATTAAAAAAAAATTAGTGGTAACTAGTTTTAATAAAAATTGTAAATTATTTGTTATAATAGGTCAAAAGACTAAACAATTTTAAAACATTAAATATAGAGTACTAAAAATAAAATAAAAAATGAAAGAAAGAAAATCAAAAATACAATAAGCCAAAAAATATTTTTCCTCATTTTTGATAATTTAGACATCTCAAAACCATAGAAGATAATAATACAAAAATAAGTAATTTTTCTTATACTTGACACCGATCGAGCAAAGATATTTTGCGTTCAACAAAAATCTCAACATCTTCCATTGCTACTCTCCGACGAAGACATGCCGGAGCTCCGCCGCCTTTCCTCCGCCAATTACTTCCTCTTCCCTTCTCTCTCCCCATTCCCATTTTCCCACCGTCTCCAATTCCCCTTCACAACACCCACTAATCACCACTCTTCCTCTCTCTCCTCGCCTCACAGACCATGGGTATCACTATCGGAAGAACTCTCCACCGCCGCGGCGCCGCCGGAGGTAGGCCCCATCCAACTCTCGTCCCTCATCTCCGCCTCCGCCGACCCAACGCTCCGAACCACCGCCAGCATCCTCCTCTCCGCCGCCTTCGGTATCTTCCTTTTCCGCTCTCTTCGCCGCCGCGCCAAGCGCGCCAAACAAACCGTACATTCTCTCCCATGGAACTCAGCTTGATTACTTAATCAATTCACTCAGTCAATTCCACATACTGTTTACATTAATTGCATTGTAACATGAATGAATCAGAGATTGAGGTCATCTGGGGGAATCGAAGGTTTGAAGAAGGGCAAAAGGAATCCCCCTTCAGCAGATGAGGCCTTCCTGGGAGCCGTGATAGCAGCTGCATTCGGATTCCTTCTTTACAAATTCACAACCTCCGTGGAATATACTCTGAATCACCAAGTCCTCTCCAATAACTACTCGGTTTGTTCTCATTTCTTCGAATCAATAATACAGTACTCTCGATCAAATCAAACTGTAATCGCATTCACATTGTTGATTTTGGGTGGCAGGTCCGGCAAATAACCATAAGCATAAGGTAATTTAGGGTTTGAGCTCAGTTTGATGCATTTTCAACATCATTTACTTACATGTGGATGGTGCAGGACTATCATAAACGGACTGTGTTACCTTGCTACCTTCATCTTCGGATTCAACTCTCTCGGACTCTTCCTTTATTCCGGCAAGCTTGCTCGAGATTCCTTTGCTCAGATTCCCACCACGAAATCTGATCAAAATTTGGATGAAAAACACAAAAGTGAAGAGGAGAAATAGGTATGTGTAATGTAATGTATGTATATATTGTATACTCTAACTCTAGTCTAGATGATCTCGTGGAAAACAAAAGCCCATCTTATTTTGGAGCCCATTTTACCATGGGCCATGAGCTGGCCCAATTATGTTTGTAAACCTATAATCCATCCCAACACAAAAACCGAATTTCAAACTACTCATTTTTTGATAAGTTTAGAGAGGTGGAAGTGAGGGGATAAACCATATTATAAAATTTTGTATCTCACGTTCGAAACCCAAGTCATCACGATCGGCATCATATAGGTGGAATACCACTTAAATTACAAGTTTCGTGGTTCAAACCACTAATTTTAGGTGAACACATTTTGGAGTATTGATACAACTACTTAGACACAAAAACCAAATAAAGATTGAACCTTCAATCCAATTATATCAATCATGTAAGCCAATTCTATAATGAACAATGCTAATAAGCTTATTAAAAATACTAAAAGATAAAAATGAAAATGCAAAAATAGGGATTTACATGAAGAAAAAAAGGGTTGGAAGCAATAATACTCTGTACACTAGAACATGAAAAAACTCTGGCACTAAGTATAACATATATATGGGATCTTCGTTATTTTTGACAGCTCAGAACCTGACTCAAGCCGCGCCGACGCCGACGCCGAGCGTGGCTTCATGCATTATTATTTTATTTATTCAACACGACTCAGGCATCAGCTTAGCCGCCGCCGTGCTCATCGGCTCGGACTTGCATCTGGTCAGCGCAAACGGCTCGCACTTCCCCTCGCCCGCCTGGTTCCTCTCAATCACGGCGGCCATGGGCAGGGAGCAGGAAGACCGCGCCGGCTGCTGATCATTTCTCTTACTCGGCGGCGCAGGAATCCTCGGCTTTGACTTGGAGTCAACGCTGGGCCTCCTCCTGAGTTGCTCCTGATCGGCGGCGGCTTTGGCCGGCTTCCGGGGGCGCTCCGGCAACAACCTGATGAAGTCGGTGCCGCGTATCCACGTCTCCTTGGAAACCTCCATTGATAGCTTAGGCTCACACATCATTAACAGCAGGCATTCCGGCAAACCTCCGCCTTTATTGTTTTCTTTCTTGACATCGCCATTGATGATCGCCATTTCTCCATTCTTAGGTTTCTCTGCTTCTTCTTCTTCTTCTTCTTGTTCGGTGCATTCTACTGCTTTCTTATCTTCTTCGGATAATTCATCTTCAACTGTATCTCCTGATGATTCTTCTTCAACCAAAGATTCATCGATTTTTTTGTCTGCCACTTCCATGTTTTGCTCTGCAACATGAGTACCATCAACTTGTTCTTGGAAATCGTCATTTTCATTTTCATTTTCATTTCATTTCTTCTTCAAGAATATCAGGATTTTCATATTTAGATGCATCCAAACAGAACCTAGTAGCAAGAGCAGTCATTTTCATGGGATCAGATCTACACCTCATCAGCAAAAGAGCATTCTTGGGGGGTATACAAATGCTCACTCTTCCAGATTCTTCTTCTTCTTCTTCATCATCCTTTACCACAATGTCTTCAAAAACATGCCTGAAACTCCTCTGCTCCTCTCCCCCACTAACCACCACCTCAATCTCCCCATCGCCGCCGTTCTCCGCCACCAGCCACCTCGTGAACGCCGCCCCACACCCATTCTCAGTAGTCTCAGTCTGCCTCGCCGGAAAACAAGAACATGTGCAGGGAAAGAAGCAGCAAATCTCGGCCCCAAAAGCACGCAGAGCAGACATCGGCAAATGAACCCATCTGGGATCCCTGTGAGAACGCGAGCTAGAAAACCTCTGCGGCTGAGGCCGGGCCTGCTGACCGCCCTCCGCCACCCTGAAACTAACCTCCCCGATCCTTCTCCGGCACTGCTTCACCCTCTTCTTCGACTTGACCCTGACCTGGCCAATGCAGGTGACCTTAGGCGAGGAGGGCTCGTGGGTGTCGAAAGCGCCGCCTCTCTTCTTGGAGGAAGGTTGGAGAGGGCCACCTCTGAGGAAGGAGAGGTAGGCGGCGGCGCCGCCTTTGCGGGTGGGGCGGAGAAAGGATTTGGAGAACTTCATGGAGGAAGAAAAGGAAATGGGAGTGGTGGAAATAACTCTAACTCTCTCCACCACCATATTTGATTAGCTTGTTTTTACTGCTCGAGGTATTGGTGATTGATTGATTATTTATTTGAGCAGTAAAAGTAAATATATGAGATAAAATAATAGTAATAGTGTGATGTACGTGTTCGTGTGTGTGTGTGTGTTCTCAGAACTGATTTGAGTTATCAAGTGATATGTGCCGCCATGCTCCTTCCACTCTTTTCCATATCTACTTCTCTCTTTATTTTTTATTGGAATTTATTTTTGTTTTTAAATCTATACCAATTTATTATAGTAGTATTGCATATTTATTAATGAGAAAATGGGCAAAAATACCACAATCTCTATAACAAATACATTTTTTTACCATACAATTTAACAAAATGTCACTTTCTACCACTAAATATAACAAAATGTCACTTTCTACCACTTATTTGACTTGGTCTTCTTTCAATAATGAAGGAATGATTACTTTTTCTTACACAATATTCGGATTCCATTTTCTCTTTGGTAAAAGTGGATTCCTTTTTTTTTTTTACTTTTTTTTATTTCTTCATATGCATTATTAGATATGAGAAAGAGGTTCTTTATTTTTTGTTTTATTTGATATCACATACATTCACATTCACGTGAAAACAGTAAAAGATTGAAAAAAAATTAACTTTTCAGTGTGATTTGATATTACATACATTCACGGGAAAACAGTAAAAAATTTCACCTTTTAAAGAGAATAGAGATGAAAGTGTAGATTCATTCAAAAACAAAAAAATTGAAGAAGCAATCGTTGTCACAAACTTCCTGAAGAATCAAGTAAGTTTTTATAAATTATTTTATCCGTTTTAATATTTAGTTAGTGTAGAAAATTGTTAATGGTACATTAAACTGTGGGATATTATTAGTTTAGATTAATAGAGGGTTTCATGAATTTTTTTTGTTACTCGAAAATTAGTGTTGGACACATATATAATGTTAGTCGAACATTGAATTAGCTTGCTCGAACATTTTGAATTGAGTTACTCGAATATTTTATTAAGATTACTGGAACATTTTTATTAAGGTTAATCGATCATTTCTTTAAACTTACTCGAAAATTTCATTAAACTTACTCGAAAATTTTACTCGAAAATTAATATAAGGTTACTCGAAAATTTTTATGAAGGTTACTCGAAAATTAATATAAGGTTACTCGAAAATTATTATAAGGTTACTCGAAAATTATTTTAAGGTTACTCGATCATTTTTTTTAAAAATACTCGAACATTATGAATTAGGGTTACTCGAACATTATTTTAGGGTTACTCGAGTATTGCATAATGTTCGAGTAACCCACTGGAATTTCTGTAATTTTAAATTTTCCTAATTTTTTTTCACTTATATAGGTCAAATTAATTAGAAGAAGATGGCTTTCCCAGTGGTGGTGCGGTTTGGGGGTTATTGGGAAGGTTTACAATATGTAAACGGTTCTCAAACATTGATTCATCTTCAAACAATGACATATATCGATTTATTGAACTTAGTTCACGGAGTTGTTCTAGCCGATATGAATTGTTGGGGCTATTTGATTCATTATCTAGTTGAAATGAATGGAAGATTGAAGAAGAAGAAAATTAAGGATGATTTAGATTTGAAGCAGGCGTTTTCAACCGTTGATGAGGTTGTAGTTGTTTTTATTTCTTTGAAAAACATGCAAGTCGGAGCATTAGGGGGATCCACATTTTCCGTCCATGAACAATATAATGAAGGTCCTCAAAGTTTTTTTCCGTTAACAGACGAAGTGGAGCGTCAAAATTTCAATGTCAGCATGGGAGAGAACTGGATTTCTTCAAATATTCCCTTAGGGCTACAGAGCGACGAAGGATTTTATTCAACATGGGGTGTTGGAGATGGGCTTGAAGACACTTTTGTTGGAACGTCTTCAAATCAACAAAGGGAGCCTTGGGTGGCATCATTCGGACGAGTTGATACTACTAATTTGAACAATTTGGACTTGAATAGACTCCCAACTGATGAATTAGAAGATGTTGAGGCACACGAATGGTCAACGCAGCAAGAAGAGCAGGATGATCGAGTCGGTATGTGAACATTTATGAACTTAGCATATTGTATTGTTTGTGTTTATTGTGATTAACAATGTTCTGTGTTTTTGTTGTAGATCCAAACAATGAAGAAGATGATTTGCACTTGATGAAGATGTAGAGGCAATGTTGGATCAGGAGCAACGGGAGGCATATCAGCAATTTTGTGATGACATAATGAGGGCGGAATGGTATATTCCTGACATTCCATCATTCGATGAGTTACCTTCTTCTTCAGAGATTGATCGTGCTCCCCAAGGACTGCAAAAAGGATCGACTTTTGGTAGTAAGACCGAACTAAAAAATGTTGTTGGGTTCTATCATTTGGAGAATCAGGTTCAATATCGTGTGGATCATTCGGACAAACGCCTATGGTATGTGAAATGCAGCCAAAAAAATTGTCCATTCATACTCACGGCCTCTGAAAAACATGGTATTTGGAAAATCTCCAAAGTTGTCCTGCCCCACACTTGTTCATATGAGTTGAACGCCGGTGCTCCCCGTAGACTTCCATCCACTTTAATTGGAGATTACTTCGTCGAGAGGCTCTGAAAAGACAAATCAGATGTTTCCACTAGAGACATAATTCGAGAAATGAGCCAACATGGCTTGAATTTGAACTACAGATTTACATTAACTGCAAAACGTCACGCCATGCGAACTGCATACGGAGATCCGAAGAAGTCATTCAGCATGCTTCCTGCGTATTTACAGATCTTGAAGGAAACCAATCCGGGAACACATACTGCACTAGAGACGCATAAAGGAGGAAAATTCAAGTTCGCATTTTTTGCATTAGGTGCATCCATTCGGGGATTTGCTCAGTACTCGAGACCTGTGATTGTGGTTGACGGTTGTCATTTGAAGGGACAGTTCAAAGGAATTGGGTTCGTTGCTGTTACGAAAGATGGAAACGAGCAAATTTTTCCACTCGCTGTTGGGATAGGAAGTGTTGAGAATGATGAATCCTGGACATGGTTCTTTCGTAATGTTCGAGAAGCATTTGGGTGTCCAGATGACCTGTTGATTGTGTCTGATCAACACGCGAGCATCAGTAATGCCATTCAGAATGTATACCCGGAAGCAGCCCATGGACTTTGTTGTTTCCATCTTCAACAAAATTTGTCCAAGTATGGAGCACATTTAGTCGGACTATTCCACAGGGCTGCTTATTGTTATGATGACTGTGATTTTGATAGGTATGTTTTCCTCCGTTGTTTTTAAGCTACGTTTTTTTAAATAAGTGTACCAAGCTGCCGAGTAAAAAAGTTTATTATTTCTACAGGTACATTAGTTTTGTCCAGGAGAGTGGAATTTTGGGGGCTATTGAAGCCTTAAAAAAGGCCAACGCAACAAGGTGGTCTCGCGTCAAATGTCCTGTTCGACGATATAACTTCATGACATCAAATGCTGCCGAGGTTTGGAATTCTCGTCTCGTTTGGGCAAGAAAGTTACCCGTTTGTGCCTTCTTGGAAGCTGCTCGAAGGATTATTGAAAAGTGGTTTGCTGAGAGGTGGATAGGGGCTAAAGAAAGAGAACAAACTTTCACAAAGGCGGCACACGACAAGTTAGCCGAACTCATGAGCAAAGGCCGACAAATGGAAGTGGACAGACTTGGTCGAGGGAAATTCAAGATCACAGATGGGCGAAAACTATTTCTAGTTGATCTCACCGGCCTCGTTTGCAGTTGTAAGGTTTTCCAGAGCAAGTTGATTCCATGCGCGCACACATGTGCGGCCATCAGGTTCTATGCACACCAACTATTTCTGTCAAAAAATATGTTTTATGTCATTTTGGGAATTAATACGTTTTTTGTACCAGTTATTCGAAGGAGTCAGTCGTACCATATGTGTCTCCTTACTACACGACATCCTGGTTGAGGGGTATGTGGGCTGGAGAAGTTATGCCTGTTCCCGACCCGACTGCTTGGGTACTTGATGAAGATACGCGCTTAACTGTTTGTGTTGCGCCGGATCAACCAAAACAGGCCGGCCGACCCAGAACTAGGAGAATACCTTCAAGTGGAATAAGTTCGGGGGCACGTCGAAGTACATCCGTTCCGATGGCCCCACCTTCACAGGAACATGAAGATTTGGACAATGAAGATAATCTGCCAACTCAAACTCAAACGAGAACAAGAAGAAAGAAGAAATGTTCTGTTTGTGGCTCAGACACGCACACCAGAAGGAAATGTTCTGTCTATTTGAGTCAACATCAAGACGCTGGAAATCTTAATTGATTGTGTTTGAGTATGAGTTGAGTCATTAGGGCGTGTGTTGGATTGTTAAAAAAGTCAAATATTTAAAAAGTTCAATTGTTCAACATAAGTTCTACCAGTTACTCAACAGATATGTAAAAAACTAATATGTACAAAAACATCTACTCAAAAAAATCTGCAGGACAAGTGTCTCCGGGGGTGGAGTGTCTCCAAATGGTCAACGCAAAGAACTTCCGGAGAGCTTTGACACCTCGATATTTTTCCAACGTCGATCGAGGCCACTCACCTGTAAGGGAGCTCTCAACGGACAATATCGAGTACACACCACACGAGATGCTATCCTTCTGCTCATAACAGAATTCCTTCCTGAACATGTGGATAGGCCACTCTCTTGTCAATGACTGCTCCCAATGATGACCATGCTCGGCTGCCCTGTCGTAAAAACCTGTGTACGATAACAAAGCCGGCAATACACGACGAAGTGGGAGGGTCTGCCTGGTGCGTAGCTCTTGTATCTCCGGTGTTTCCCTCCACCTAAGGCTGTCCGCCAGAACAATGCGAGCTGTCACCAGGTCGATCTCACAAAACACCCAATGCCCGTCCAGGTTAATGATAGTGTATACCTGATGTCAAAAGTAAGGGGGAAAATAAAAAAATTATGTACGTAAATATTATCCTGAACACGAAATATGATATCGTTATATCTTACCGCCCGGATGTGCTCCCACCATGGCTTCATGTTTCTCCACTTCGGCTTCAAACCTCGGACATACGGGGCCAAGCGCTCGAGGTCCTGGGGGCTGAAATCCTCCTTCAAGGGACCCTTGTACATGGTGTCCGGATCTTCACCTGCATGCTTCTTCTTCCATATCTCCTCGCAGCCTTCCTGTGCATTTAAACTCAAGAAACATGAGTAGACATTACAGAAGGCAAAAAAATGAAATCTTGGCCAAATGACTTACAAAGAAATGTGTATCCACCAACTGGACCCGGGCTGCCAGCCTGAGCGGCACGCGAACACCAGCAAAGATAGGAATACTCTGAAGTATTCCTAGGTATGCATCAATTGGCTACGAGATGAAAATGCAACGAATTACATTAAAATTAAATGAATTACGATTTACATGAAAATTAAACAGAAATTAAACATAAATTACCTCATAACTGAGGTCTTGAGTTCCATCCATAACTGCCCTGAACCAATCCGCACCAACAGGGTATCCCACACCGACATTCCGACTGGAAAAAGAACATACAGTTATAAGGCATGAATAATATGAGAAAACAAGTTATTCAAATTTCGAGGCTCTTACGTGTCTTTTTCAATCTTCCCATCTTGGCATCAAGCCACTCCTTCAAGTCCTTCAATCGAAGCTTGGCATTAATCTGATCCTTCGCAGTTATGAATGGACTGCGAGCAACAGCCGATGGCGCCCTGTGTCTCACGTCACGCAGGTGACCCTCGGTGGAGTGGATGTGCAAACTCTCGGAACGAAGGTCCTCACCACTACCCTCGGCCTCCGGGCTGTCATAATCGGACAGGTGTTCCGAAGGCACCTTATCACCACCCTCGGCCTCCGGAACAGAGCCGATGTCAAATGGTACGACACCTGGACCGCTCATACCTGTCTGAAAGACTCGGTCAGCTGGGGTCCACTGATGTTGTGTCGGCTGCACGTCCGGCCACGGGGTCCACGCTGACGGATCATATGTTGGCCGCTGCCACTGAGGCTGTGAAGGCTCCTGTCTACCATATCTACCGGAATATGGCTCATGCGGGTGATGGTACGACCATATCTCCTGCTGGACGATACCGGGTATCAATAACTCCAGCCGCTGAGACTCAGCGGCGACCTCGTCTCTGATGAACCCGTGAACCTGGTCCGATAGATCGCTGAAACCCTGGGCCGTTGATTTCTGTAACTCTTCGAACTGAGATCCCATCCAGCGTGTCAGCCGTGAAAATAAGTCGTCGTCTCCTCGGGACGACTCCCCATGATCCACCGGAGCTTGTTGTGGGGACTGATGATATGTAAAATCCGGCTCCGGGCACCTCTCCGCAATGGGGCTAGCGCGAATGGGCACCTCGTCATCGAAACTCTCATGAACCTGGACGTGCGGGTCCTGCTCGGTGGTCTGAAAGTCCTGGTCCTCGTCAATGAGAGTCGTGGTGCGTGTGGACCGTCTATCGGCTGCCCTCGTCGTGGTGCGTCTGCCTGCACGAGTGTTCGGTCTCGTGGAAGGACCGGCTTCATCCCCCTCAGTCTCCTGTGCAGGTCGACGAGCTGTACGAGCATTAGTGGGACGACGACCACGTCGCTGCTTCACAAGCTGTACTCCCTGGGCGATGTCCTGGTCAATGTCCCTCATATAGGGCTGCAACATCTCCTCAGGTGTGGGCATGAGACGCTCAATACACTCCAGACCCTACGAAGAAAAGACAAATGTTGTGTTCTTAGTGAAAAGTTCTTCACAAGTATATGTTCTGGAAAAATATATAATTAACATTAATATAAAATTTATACCTCTTCATCGAGAAGATGTGTGACGTCGACCACAGACCTCATGGTGGACCACTTCAAACACCTCGGCATGTATAAGGATGTGGCCATTCTAGACCCCGTAAACTCCACTGTCCTGGGGATTGCTTCAAAAGCCCATAACTGTAAAATAAACAAACATGATATAATTTCAGGGCTGCAAAATAAAAAATAATATTTTAAGAACATAAATAATCTTACACATACCAGGAGGGCGTTCGAGAACCCGTAGAAGTGGTATGCCTGGACACCAGATGAACGCAGGGGCGTAATGGTGTTCGGATAGTTGTCCATGTAGTGTAACAAGGTGAGATATGATATCTTACCCCATGGGAAGGTCTCCCATAAATCAGGCTGCTCAACCAAGTCCCAGACCCACATATCAACAAATTTATTGCCGGCGTCCACCCCAAGTATTATACAATACAAAACAAGGATCTTGGCGATCTTCAGTGAATCAACCGCACTATCCATAAACTCGCCGGCCTGAAATCTTGATCGAATCTGTGCAATGCTCACTCGAGAACTGCCGACAAAGACCCTATAATAAACAGCTCCCTCAGGTGGACAATGATCCCCGGACGGGTCGAAGACCGAATCACCGAATTTAAGCCCAGTGATCAAAGCGAACTCGATCTTCGAGAACCGACAAAGCTGATGGTCTCGACCAACTGCAAACCATCTCTCATCCGGAGCCGTGCCTGGAACACGTACCTCTCGGGACATAAGAACATGAAGGAGGGCCTTACAAGAGTCCCTATTTGTCCCCCATCTCAGAAAATGCCCGAATGAGGAAGCGACAAAGTCCTGCTCACAGCGACGACCTATAGCACGCAGCTGTGTCTTGATATCATCAAGGACACTGAGTCGGACATATCCATTAATATAGGCCATGCGACCCTGGCACAACTCACGAACCCACGAGTACCCGACCTATACATTTACAAGAATAGAACACAGATTTATATCATATTTATCAACAAAATACACTTTACAGAAACCTCAACAAAAAATAAAACGGTTTACTGATTTTCAGATATTCGAACAAGTTAAAGGGTTATTCGAACAAAATTGAACCCTACTCGAACATTTTAAGGGTTATTGTTCGAATAGCCCTTAAAATGTATGAGTTTTACTCGAAAATACAACCCTACTCGAACATTTTAAGGGTTCAATTTTAAATGTTAATCCAAAATACCTAATTGTTCGACTAACCCTTCAAAATATTCGAGTAACGAACAATTAAAGTGTTACTCGAAAATTATGAAGACTAACCCTTCAAAATGTTAGGTATTTTGAAGGTTACTCGAAAATTACGAACAATAATGAAGGTTCCTCGAAAATTATGAAGGTTCCTCGAAAATTTTCGAGGAACGAACAATTAAAAGGTTCCTCGAAAATTATGAAGGTTCCTCGAAAATTTTCGAGGAACGAACAATTAACCAGTTACTCGAAAATTATGAAGGTTCCTCGAAAATTTTCGAGGAACGAACAATTAAAGCGTTACTCGAAAATTATGAATTGTTCGAGTAAGCAAGAATTTTCGAGGAAGATTGAAAATTTTTTGCAGATTTCACCCTAAAATCTAGATGCTTTTCCAACAAATTCCTCAACAAATTCCAACAAACATTCAATATAAATAACATGTAATACATTTTCAACTTCACAGTTTATACATGCTTAGACATTTTCAACCCACAGTTTCGACCACATCTCTATTCTAATACACATTCAAAATTTTTGAATGAGATGGAATCTAACCTGGTTTGTCATTCCTCGATAATTTGCGTTCCAAGATCTTCCTTCCACGAATTTGAGGCTGTAAATTTTTCGAATAGTGGTATTTTTTTCAGGGTAAATTTTCGAATAGTGTCTCTCTTTTGCTGTAAATTTTCGAAGAGGGGAAGTTTTTTGTGAAAGTGAAAGTGAAAGTGTGGGGGGGGGGGCGTGTGGGGTTGGTGTGGGGTTGGTGGGCCATAATTGCCCAATTAACTCTCAATGATAGGAGAGAGAATCCTACTTTTCAAATTTAGTGGTATTTTGTGGTATTTTGTTATAATTAGTGGTATTTTGAGACATTTTTTTATATTGAGTGGTAAAATTCAAATTTTTTATATCAAAAGTGGTATTTTTGGTTGCTCACTCTTATTGATTTATGTTGCATAAACTAAAATACCACAATTTATGTTAGAGAATACTTTTCTACTATAAATGATTGTTTTAATACTTTTCTACCGTCTAGGTCTTACGTGGAGACGGTCAACCCATAACCGAAACTTCACAATTTACGTATAATATGGAAATGAGAGAGTTAGTGGATAAAAATGATTCGTCTCATGGGAAATTGTCCGTGAGGCTGTCTGATGCAAGTTTTTGTATTTTCCACTCACATTCTTTCAGATTTGCTAACAAATTTACCTTTCTCGTAAAATTAAATAGGGGTCAATTCTTTAATGAATATCAAAGAATGTATAAAACTCATGTAAAAAATGATTCTTAGGATATAAATACTACCTCCGTCCAAAAATAAATGTCGTTTTAGCAATTAAAATTTGTCCCAAAATAATTGTCTTTTTCGTATTCCAAAGCATATTTACTACAATATACCAAATATGTCTATATTTACTCATCTCAAATTAAATGTGTTAAAAGAGATAAAATCTCCTCATTAATTCAACTTAAATAGGGGTAGATTGAACTTTTTATCACATTTCTTAATTTATGTGTAAAAGATGATATTTATTTTGAAACAGAGATAGTAATATATATACGAAATAAATTGGAATGATGAATAATTGGGATGTGAAATAAGATGATTGAAACGGTGGTGTGTTATTTTCTTGTCTTCATATCTGAACGTGTCCAGATCAAATGATGCTCACACAATTAACTACAACGGATCCTAAAATATCTTCACCACAATGACACGACACCACCAATTTTTTAGGCTCTGTTTGGGACTTACTTCTCTTTAATTAATTCCAATCTTTTTCTTTAACATCATCACAAGACTCAACAACAAATAAAATGGTCAAATTTTAAGTCTCAAATATGCATCACGTAATAGTTTGGAGTTTCAAAATTAGATCAATTTAGGATCTGAAACATAAAATAATTTAATCTGTCCATTCTTATTGTAATTGTTAAATGTTTGCATTGTAGATGGAGACATAGTTAGAGATAATTGGAGTGTTTAAAAACTTGATTTAGTTAAAAATAAAAGAAGAAATGTAAAATGAAATAAAAGGATTGATGGTTGGGAGTCAACTCTATGTTGTGTTGGAGAGTGTGATTTTGTTGTGGTTGGGGATTTGTCCTTTGGGACCCACCCCACTGAGTCACCATGCCACTTCATGTTCCACAATTTTCACTTAATTGTATCAATTGTACTTTTTTATATCGAATTTTTATATGATATTTGAAGACAATAATATATTTATTTCATCATATTCTTTTACCTAAGACAATGTGGAGTGTAATTGAAATTGGTACGTGGTTGTATGACTGTCAAAGTGTCTCAATCGAATAAAACTAAATTATAGATGAACTCATTACTTCATATTTTGTCCAAATTAATCAATTCATTCAATTGGCTGAAGTGAGACGAGAAGGCCCCTACTCATTTCAACATCTTACACTTTTTGACCCATTTAATATTTGATGTTGAGAGTTCTATATATATATATATATATATATATATATATATATATATATTCTTTTAAAAGCGAGTGTAATTTTATTAAATTATTTCACAAATTTAACTTCGTGAAATTGATAAATTCATAACTCGTTATACAAAATTTGATTTATAACACACTGATATGAATCGTAGAAAGTGAAATTTTTGTCTACTGAAATGATATGTAAATATATATATATACATATATCCCTACTGTATGTGAGTGAGATACTTTTAAAATTATTTAACAGATCTAATTTTATGAGACGGGACGAATATTATGATAGTGCAAATTTAGATTTATGAAGCTTGGTATAAATGGGTAGATAGTGAAAGTTGAAATAATGTTCCAAGAGAAGTAGATTTAAATTTGTGTGCAGTAATAATTGAAATAAAAATGATACTAGTGAAGAAGAAAGAAGGGCATTTATAGGTTGAATGAGAAGAGCACGTGGAAAGAAACAAAAGGAATCCAATAATGCACGTGACTAGCGCAGGCTACCACGCATCACTGCACACTTTGTGTTCTTCATTTCTTGAAACTCCTCTCAAATGCCAACCTATATATTTTGTCCAATTCTTATCTCAATTACCATTTCTGAATTTATTTCAAATCAAATTTACACTATACTAGATAATAGACTTTTTATTTAATATAAGGAATAATCTTGTAGAATTTTTAAATCATTAGAGTATTTACTTTTTACCCCCAATACAAGATTATAATCAAATCATAATAGTGTTTAATTTAAAAGTGTATATCAGTCTATGTAGTGCCAATTTAACTATTTAAGTCAACTAAACGAGTGTAGAATCTTTTATAAATCGTGGATTCTCATTAATTAATGCATCTTCGTTTATTCAAAAAATATATTGTTAACCACTCTTAAACAATTTTAGAGGGAAAATAGTATTGAACTTTCAATTCATCACTAACCCTGTAATTTGTAGACTAGTTTGACTCTTCTTTTAGACACATACACAAAATTATGCAGGAGTGTATTATTATATGAATTATAAACTTATGGTTATGATTAATAAATACAAATTACACATAATAGGAATGATCTAATGTGATTTCTTAGGTGACATTACCACACAAATAGGCTATAAATACTAGCTAGGCATTGATTGTATATTGTGGACACTGCACTGAATATGCTACAGTTGTTTTAATATTTAATAACTATTTCAGTTACCTATCTTTGTCCTATTTTTTTCATTTTTAATATATGGCCAGCTATGATTTATCTCCAACTTTAATAATATCACTCACAATTTGGTTTAAATTACTCTTAATTGTTTAAGGTAGAAAATGTACCCCTAATTTATAGTCATAGTACAAAGTTAGAAGGCAATCATAATTATAATTCATGGGAAGAGAATTACAAAACATTATTTATTTCGATGTGGGTTTCATGTAATATTTCAAAACAACTTTTAAATGTTATTTGTATTAAATAATATTGATATCGATATTTAGTCAATAATTATTGATATTTCATTTATTTTTTTACCAAAAAATGAAATTATTGGTGATATATCGTTACAACTCATTTTTGTTTAATTCACGTGAAAAAACGGAAATATCAGAGGTATATCGGAATATTTTCATCCTTGATTACCTCACAAAAACAAAATATAAAACTATTTCATGAATATAATTTTGAGAGATGAGACATACAATTCAAACTCATTCTCACGGGTCCATTTCTACTTAAAAATGATAAAGATTGAAACTTGATTCATCTATATACATTTAGCATAGGGTGTTGTACTTCTAGATTCATTTCTTTTTCACGAATGATTATAAATGGGCCTAAATTAAACAAAATCCAAGGTAAATAATGGACTGAATGTTAAAAAATGTTTGTTTCTACCAATAAAATAAAATGCAGTGATTTCTTCCCTTGATAATTTCTAAAGTATGGCTACTAAAGTGATTAAAAAATAAATAAAAAAGAGAGTAGATAGGAAATAGTTGGAGATTGAAGGATGGGAAAAGAAGCGAGGAAATAGGAGGGTGAGTTAAAAACTTGTTGGTGAAGCAAAGCAAAGAAATTAAAGAGGTGTATTATTATTATTATTATAGGTTGAGTGATAAAAATGATGAGAAAATGGTATTGCCAATCATAAAACTGGGATCCCTATTCATAAGGACCATATCAAAGCCCGTCGCCAATCGCCTCAAACTAGCTGCCGCCTACCACCCTGCCTTCCGCTGCCTCATCATCGACCTTGCTCAGGTTCTCTCTCTCTCTCTCTCTCTCTCTCTCTCTCTCTCTCTCTCTCTTCTATTTCTATGCAAATAGCAACCTAACCCTTTTTATATAACTATGTATATAGGGTTACCATGGATGGACCACTAGTATGCAAAGGCATATCCTTGGCCGTTCATCACATCTGCAAATTCCACCTCTCAACGAGGAGACGGCTGTTCAAGCTGCCACTGATCTCATCGGAGAGTTGTTTGTCTTCACTGTAAGTACTATCTATGTATGGATGAATTTAATTCTTGTGCACCACTAAACAACTCTCTCTCTCTCTCTCTTAGGTTGCAGGATCTGCTATATTGTATGAAGTTCAAAGGAGTACAAGAGCAGAGGCCAATAAGGAGGAAAGGAGAAAGCAAGAATTGGAGGTAATCTCTGTGAGATTCTAACCAACTCTTAATCTTCACTACTTTACATGATCAAATTCCCAATAATAATGACAGGCAACGAAGCAAAGGAATGAACAACTAGCAGCTGAGCTCAAGCTTATGAAGCTAAGACTAGAACTACTGGAGTTGGCTGCCACAGACAGGAGGAACATGTTTCGAAATTGGAAATTCAGAGAATAACATGAATATCCTAGTTTCATGAAATTGTTTAGCTCATCCACTACATGGGGGCCGTAGTGTGTGTATATATATCAACTAATCCGTATTTTTGACGTTAGCAATTGAGTTCATCCTATATGGTATCTCCTACAGATTATGGAAATAAGCATGCATATAAAGAGTAGTATGAATATCAAATATCTCACCAACTTTGCATTTTATTTTCTCACTTTCATACCTGATTTGATCCTAAATGCAGAGCTCCGTTTTGAAAAAACAGCTCGTGCAGTTTCTCCTCTGTAGAAGATGGACTGATCTGTGAGGACTATATTCAAACTGCACTTAAAGAGCTGGTTCAGTTTCTCACTCATTTACATTCTGTTATGTCGAACTATGGATGAAAACTAGATCTCTGAATGTACTGATTGAGATTACAGTTTTTATACCCTTCAAACCTCTGTCTCACCATATGTATCTTGTCTAGATTGAACCCATGTAAAAATTTCATGTTATCACTTTACAGAAGGAAAGATTCAAGCTTTCCGGCTTCGCCTATGGACTGTATGAGCTTACTCGAGTTCTAGAACAACTTTACCGGGAACGATCCTCTTATCCTTGGCCTCATGGGCTTCTCTCACCTGTGCAAATGGGAACGTCTTTTCAACGGGTACTTTTAGCTTTCCATTGCTGCATAGCTGGCGAATTTCAGCCAAACCTTCAGCATCAGTCCTCATGTATGTCCACTGATAGTCTGTATCATGATATCATAAACAGAAATTAATAAACAACGACAGAAAGAACTTTGCTATCACATTCAGAAAATATGGAAGTAACATAAACGTGTGCAGAACAATGACCAAACATAAACAATTCAGATAGCGTGACGAAACAAATAGATCTGTGCAACACCACTGCCAACAGACAAGAGGGTAGATTATTGAGAAGCTTATTGTGGATCTCAAGCTTAAAATTTAATTAGCCAAAATCTGGCAGTGACATCTTTTATCAGATTTATACCAAACAGAATGGACGATGATTGTGCTCAACACACCTATTCCATGAGTAAAACGATATCGGATTTGCTTCTGCAATAAAACTGCTGCCGCCATAGTAAGGCCAAATGCCATTCCATAGGCATCAGCAAAAGATGCAGCTTCTCCCTATCAAAGACAACCAAAATTAAAATATAACTACAATCAAAGAGTAACCAAATGATCAACACCTGAGGAAAGCATTCCTTATTTCTTCTTTCTTATACCTGCAATGTCATGTAGTGCCCACCTCTCCTCAAAAGATTGATACCCATTCTTTCTGTCTCGAGCCTGCCAATTGTGTCCAGTACAGCATCGAAGTACCCATTTATTGATAATTCGCAATCCTGTAAAATTTGAAACTTATGATGAATCAATAAGGAAGATAGCAGGACATGCAAACATATGCAGCTATGTAATAGGATGTACTAAGCTATCAGTACATATGTAGATTCCATCACCTCTGAGGTGTAGTCAACAGCTTGCTCTGCACCAGCAGCCAAGATTTGCTCTATACTTTCACTTCCGCACGTTGCTGTGACATGACATCCAACAGCTACTGCAAGCTGAACTGCAGAAAAACCAACAGCGCCTCCTCCACCCAACACTAACACCCTTTGTCTGTGACAATATAACCAAGATAGTAAATCCAGAACAAAAATACAGATGGGGAGATGTTATTGGACATAATGCAATATTAGTTTCTGGTGATGTGCTAATTTAATATCAACAACTGCACTCAACAAGAGCATGTCACACTTCTAAATATCATGACTTAAAGTCACCCATTACTTGTTCTGAGTAGGAAACAGAACATATCAAGTACATTTCCGGTTGATGCATCATTATTTTTAAGATATAATTGTTATGCTTCTACTAGCTAGTACAAAGAAGTTGATGATTGATATGATGATTCTATAGAGTGTGACTGTGCATGACTATGTCATGGCTCAAATTAAATCAAATACCCAAAGTAATTCACATCTTCAAGTTTTTATACCCATTAATCAACTACACCATGCTCAGATGGTTAATTCAGGAAGGTATATGGCAGAAATTAACGATAATCTCATTAACTTTAAAAACATAATGGATGCAGCACTCATAAAAAAAGCAAACAGATTATATTCGTGGTCTATGCAATTTAGAGAAGTATTCGGAACCTTTGTTCAGGATTGCATCCACACATGGATTATTTCCTATTCAATCTTAGGTTCACTACCTACATGTCACATCCTTAGTGTTCTCTAGAGAACCCATGAAGAGATGATATACATTGACATACCCCTTTTTTATTCTCGCTGTACTCATCAGTGCACGCCAAGCAGTCAGGGCAGCAAAAGGGATAGCACTAGCTTCCTGTCAATTGCAAAATTTGAGACTAAGAGTCATGCTCATGTGTATATTATCTAGTTCAGGGAAAATGCAAGGCTGACTACTAATAATAACCTGGAATCAGAAGAGAGCAAACTTCAGTAACAGGTGGAAAGGGCAAACAATAAGACCAGAAATGCAGGATAAAGTTTTCTTATTAGTCATGTAATTAAATCATATGAAATTTCCACTATAGATCCTAACTCAGATTTGACGAATTAGTTAATTATTTGCAAACCTACAGAAAGACAATTCTCCGAAAGTTGAAAGTTTCGTAAATAGCTGGATGCTACACTACCTACCACATGTGAAATTGTTTCTGGCTTTTGGGTAAGTTGGTCTTCAGCAAGAATCGCATAGTCAGCATAAGTACCCCTCACTGCAGTAGGATGCAGGGCACCAAACACTTCCTGTCCACAAGTGATTGAGCCGACAGAGTATCCAACATCAACAACCTCACCACTAATATCACGGCCTAATATCAATGGAAGAAGTGGTTCAGTCAACGAGCGACCATATCCAGAGCGCATCTGAAAAACCATTGAGTTAAAATGCTGAGTAATGAAGGTGTACACATTTAACATATTTATTAATGATATTGAACTACTCACTGAGCTACATCTTTATGGCAGTCAAAGGCAAAAATGAGTTTCTTATCAACAGTCAAATTATAGAAATTGAATCTTTGGTTACTAATCTCATATAAGTTAGACTGATGAACTTGACTAACTAGTCACTGTTTGAAACTATAGAAAAATGAGTCTCTATAACGACTTCAAAATACAAGCAGCATAGAAGTAATGACCAAAAACAACTTTCACAGAAAAGCAACCTCATTAGTCATTGACAATGGTTATGCTGGGCCTAAACACCATTTTTTTGCCCCAACAGTATTTTGAGCACCTTATATGTAAATAAGAATCGTCTTTCCATATTCTCTAAAATTGACGTTCAGGTACCTATGAGAAAATGAAGATTAAAACAATTCTATAGTCCAGAAAATCTTGAAGGAGGAAGACTGACATTAGTTGTTCAAGAAGACACACAGAAAAGAAAAAATCACTGACAGAAAGGCAGTGTCTTACAGTTTGAAAACTTTTTTTTTTTTTTTTTTTAAGAGGCTATTTTGGAAACAATTTGAAATCCTAATTTTTCTGTTGTGCTTCCTACACTTGATGTGCAAATCATCTTAACTCATGTCTGTGACTCTGTGGTAACATTCGATCTACAATTTTCACAATATTCAATCAAAAACTACATATCACACTACTCGATAACATGTTGACCACTTCATGCTGTTAACACTAGTAGCACAGCATTTAATTTCCAAAAACTCACAATCGAGCACACTTCAATGTTTCCAACATACATACAATAAATCAAACACATTTACTTTCAACCGGAAATGCAAAAAAAAAAAAAAAACAGAACGCAATTCAGAGAATACATATTCAGGTAACAAAAGGAGCCATAAACTTCGCAAACTAACTCTAGTGTCGAGCGGATTGACCGAGACGGCGCGAGCGCGAACGAGAACCTCATTGGACTTGAGATTAGGAGTAATCACATCGTCTCGGAGCTCCAGCACTTCAGGTCCGCCGAACCGCGGCAGCAGCACCGCTCTACCTGTCATCGTGAACGTTCTCCGCAGCACATTAAACCCTATTTTTGAGATTCCACCGATCAGCACTGTGCCGCCGCTTCGCCGCACTAGCCACTGCATGTTGATGATACAAATTGAACGGAATGTGATTATTGGTAGTGATTAGAACTAGAGAAATGTGAGAATTAATGGCGATTGAACTTCCTTTGATGTTTTTTGCTAGCTATTTAATGGAAGTTCTAGTATTAATCAGAAGAGCTCTGCAATTTCGTTATTGTTGCATCGTAGACACAATCTTAACCACGAGATGGTCGAGTTTTAGGTCTATTTATAGCATACCCCACCAAATGCGATTTCAAAATTAAAAACAAAAATCGTGCTTCATTTTTTATATTAAATGAAAATCCATATTTGCGACTATTAATTTTGAAAATTTGTGTTTAATTTAAGATTTTATATAACAAAGA
The DNA here is from genome assembly GCA_005771605.1 of Scutellaria baicalensis. Classification (NCBI taxonomy): domain Eukaryota; kingdom Viridiplantae; phylum Streptophyta; class Magnoliopsida; order Lamiales; family Lamiaceae; genus Scutellaria; species Scutellaria baicalensis. The sequence goes on along the minus strand of CM016724.1, from coordinate 15,042,325 downwards.
TTATGATTAATAGATCATTTTCATATTAAAATATAAAGATAAAATAGATGTTGTTTATTGAAATTTATATAAATAGTGGAAAAAAGTAGATGAGTTTTTTTATCTGGAATTATAGATAAAAAAATATGTTGCAAGATGTAGGATTTTGTAGGTCATTGTTTAAACATGGACTGAAATGGAAATCCAAGTGAGCCAAATTCAATCCAAAAATCTCCTTAGTATTTGGCTTTTCATTTCCACTTAATAGTTTGCCGTTTTCAGTGAACTACAGAAAATGTTTTAAACAAATTTTATAAATATCGTAGTTTTTTTTAAATATTAATAATTTATTGGCGAGTTTTTATAAGTTAAGATCCGGGGAAAGAAGAGCTATGTTATTAACCGACCCCCTTTTTAAAATTGAAAACATATTCCAATCACAACGAATTAATATTCACAAAACTCCCCAAAAAGACATCATCTTAAGGTAAAAAAAAAAAATTGAAACACAAATATATTCTCTATATATTTTCAACTCACTATCAAAGTACACTTTCAATTTCATATAACAAATATCTACTTCATTGCTTCACATATTGCTCTGTAGAATCACACGTTAACTTACATAGCACCTTATCATGATCTGACTTGATAGAACAAAACTAACTGACCGAAACACAACAAAATCTAACTTTCAAAGGTTAATCTGGATTTTGCGAGTTGAGGATTGTGGATTAACTCGTCTGAAAAAATTAAATTTATGAAGCAATCTCACAAAAAAAATCATCCTCTTCGAGTATTAATGTCAACCAAAGAATGAAAATCTCCAATTTCTAGGATGATATATACTATATATATACACAATACATTACAGCCCAATATCAAAGATAAATAACAAATTTAAGAATAAAGTTAATATATCTAACGTCAAAAAGAGTTCAAAATTAGTACATAGATCTATCCCGTCATATATTGCCATAAACAGTTTATATACCTAACCTTCTCTAATAATATGCAATAGCAAAACTGATATGTAAGTTAAACTAATGGTAAGATCTAAGAAGATCTTCTTCATATAATGAAAAACCACCCTAGAAGCCAATGAGGATTTCTGCTGATCATTCACATTCCTAAACCTAAATCCAATGAAGCAGATAAATTAAATGCTTATTTAAGATCGATGAACAAAATACCAGATATAGTAATTTGACAGAAAACAGAACTTTTACCCTTTCTTCCCCTCCTTAGTAGTTGAGTTTGAACCATCAGTAACTTGTGTTTACTGTAGCACTGTAGCAGCATTAGAAGAATTCATATTTCCATCAGCAGTTGCATTTCCAGTATCAGCAATCTTATGAGGTGGGGTTTTAGATTCGTTGACCATAGAAAAATTCGAAGGATGAGCAGAAATAGTCATGGATATATTATCTATGCGCTCCTCTAGCTTCGGCTGCTGCTTTTGTACCAGTCTATCAAAAGCATCGACTTTCATTATATTATTCCCTGATTGAGCCTCTATGCCCGTTTTCTGAGGATTCATGTTTACTTGCCCACTATGAAGTTGCTGTAACCGATAATCAGTTTCAGGCCTACGACAAATCTTCCTGAGTGGAACTATTTCCTGAAGGAGGAAGAACGTGGGGTTACAGTAACCATGAAAAGCGATGAACCAAATATGGAAATCAAGAAAATGTTTATGAGATTGGATGGTAAACTGAAAAAATGCCTATACATCTCCAGATGCAGATACAAGAAATTGTACCTCAGACTGGTCATGATCGTATCGCACCAAAAACCTACATCGGCAGCCTCTTACATCATGCCTCCGCCTTTGTGCATCAAGAACATGTGCATCAAAATATAGAGCCTGCTCTTTCCCTTCCTAAAAATGAGAAGGATCTTAAAAAGATAACCTCACATAATATGGCAAAATAAGATTCCATGAAATATTGAACTGTAATTCTTTTCCAAAGTTATGTTGTACTGCTGCTATAAAACACACCTGAAAGCACAGTATTAGATCTCCAGGCAGAACTGCAACACACTCTGATGACTCACACGGGAGAGATCGTTGTCTTATGTGCCTGCGAATAATGACCCATTCATCCTCTTCTGGTCCAAACCCAGCAAAACGAACCAGTGCTTCCTGAGGTGGCCACAACTTAGATAGTTACAATGAGTAAGTGTAAATGAGCTGAGACTGCTTGACTAGATTGAAGTCTGAAATGAATCAAGTATACTGACTTCAGCATGTAGATGTAGATGTAAATTTCTAAATCATAAAATCAGGTAGCAAAGCCTGCTAAAATTCATTTAAAAGTAGGGCCAGATAGGAAAGCATCCAATACCAATGGTGGCAATATCCTAATGGAGGACAAGAAAAGCAGCAAGTCAACACAAAGATAAAAGACTAAATCTGCATCTAAGTAACAGTGATAAGTTTCAAGTACAAAGCACAAACAACAGCCATCAATCCAGCAACAACTATATTAAGTAAAATATCAAATAAGCAAGCATTTGAAACGCGTGAAATGCTTCAAGAATATTACCGGATCTCCACCGTCTAATGATCTATGTGATAGAAAAGAGGCAACGTCATACCTGAAATGGAAACATCAATTAATCATTACAGCACCTCAATGATAGGAATCATCAAGAATCACTTCTCAGAAAATGAATCATTTGGAGCATTAATTAAGATAGTCTCAAAATACTAACCATGCACCATCTCTTGCAGATTTAGCTTCAAACTCCATCTGAAAATCGTCTGAAGCATTCCTGCCCGCAGTAGGTGCTGCTAATAAGAAAGCCAGTATAGAAACTTTTAACCCATAATAATAGTGAGAAACATTCTGCTAAAGATATCAAACTGATAAATGATACTCATAGATGAGATGGTAAAAAGCGAAGAGCGCACTCCAAGGGCAAAGGCCCCGAGAGCTTTAAGCGCAAAACAAGTGCACGCTTCACCAAAGTGATGTGTACAATTTCAATATCATTATGTATACAATTCTCATATGATTAATATATATATATATATATATATATATAAAATAGAAAAGGTCATTTCAAAAGCACCAATAACATAAAAAAGTCCAAATAGCAAAGAAAACACAGGAGGCAAAGTGACAAACATGAACAAAGTTTTTCATGTTCCATGACATTAAATAATTGATAATTCAAGCAGATACAAGCAAAGAAGAACCTCCAGGGAGCATTCAGACTCGCAGAGGCAGAGAACTTCACACGTCTTTTTCTAAAAAAAGGAAGAAGAATTTCTGAGCTCCTTTGCTTATGTGATCATTGCCTAATTATTCCTTATTTTGTGTTTAAATTGGTTGGGCTTTACAAGATGGTACGTGGGCTTTATAGAGAAGTTATGGGCTAACCCCATAAACAGTAAAAAACATACCAGCCCGGTGTCTGTATTCAAACGCAGAAAGCCACCGCATTGTGCATCAGAAAACACACAGATGCTAGATCAAAGTGGCATTCAACATGATGTAGTATCAGAGCTAGGTAAAATAATAGGTCCTATATTCAGATCTTAATGTCATCCATTTATCAAAGATTTCCACTTGGAAGGCTATGGTACAAAGTAACCATGCTTGAAATGTTCATGATGATGAAATATTAAATAATACTCCTCTCAATGAGCTGAAACGTTTAGAAGATGTAGTCTTTTAATAGAGCAATTTATTTTGCCAAAAGTATAATGCTTCGATATATGGTAACTCACCAACACGTGAAAAGATGCATTAAAGAGATTAAAATATTAAATGATACTCCACTCTTTAATAGCTTAGATTTTTAAACCACATGTTCATCACTCCGCCTTTCCCCCCACTATTGCAGAAAAGAGCTTAAGAACTGCTAACTGGTAGCCGTAATCCAATGATTATGTTCTATAGGACCTCTTCATATTTGGTTTTGGAAATAACGAAAGTGAACAATGAAACTTTTGATGATGGAAGTGAAAGTAATGCCCAAATAAAATGTTAAACTCTAAAGCATCCTGTATAATGGAGTTGACTGATAAGAGAAAAGAGAAGAGGGGTGTTCACATCTGTCATCCATGTGTTTCCACATTGGCAACGAATCCAACAATTAGACAAACTCTCTGAAAGCGGCCATGCATAATGCTATTATACAAAGGCATGGGGATTAACTATGCGCTCTAATAATAAATGGCAGATGTGGGGATAACAATTTTCCCAGGAAGTATGCAAATAAATAGCAATGGATCAAGTGTGTAAACTCTAGATAAAGAGGACTAATACTACATATTTATTAGTATTATGCATATAAGCCCTCATCTATTTTTTGAGGGGCTGTGTCTTGTGTTTTTTTATGAGTGTTTCATTAATTCCTATAGCTAGACCTATAAAATAATGATTACAAAAATTGAAAAGAATTGTTTTTCCTTGTGTCCAGGGGGAGTTCAAGGATATCTCGTAAATAGAGATACATGACAGACAGATAAACTTACATACATACATACATATATATACACATATGGAGAGGGAGAGAGAGAGAGAGAGAGAAAGAGAGAGAGAGAGAGAGAGAGAGAGAGAGAGAGAGAGAGAGAGAGATAGAGAGAGGGAGAGAGAGGGAGAGGAGGGAGGGGAGAGAGAGAGAGAGAGAGAGAGAGAGAGAATCTCCATTGGCAGCTTACCTTGTGAAGCAGGAAGAGATTGAGGGACTTGAGGCATACTTCTCACTGTACCTGAATATGAACACCATGATAATTAGCGCCACATACTGAAAATGATTAAATATATTTCGCTACTAACTCAGTAAGAAATATCAATTTTTAACATGGGATGCATTAGGCATTACTTGAAGGAGCGGAAGGAGGCAATGGTTGAGAAGACAGAGGCTGAGGAGCCTGAAGTTGAGGAGGTTGAGGTTGAGGAGCCTGAGGTTGAGGAGCCTGAGGCACATTTCTTGCTACAGCCTGATCATCTCGAGGTACAGGCGGCATGCTCACTTGACCAGGAGCAGGAGCAGAAGTCCTGGACGCTTTAGCTCTAAGAGCATATCTCCTATTCTGGAACCAGTTCCACACCTGTTGCATAAAACCACAATTAGTGACTGTTTCTTACAGAAATTAGAAGCAGTTATGACCAGGAAAAACTCCATACTTGTTTTGCTGAAACTTCCACCTTTCCAGCTCTTTCGGTAGTGGTACTATCAAATAAATTGGTCAAATTTTAGATACTCATAAGGTCAACATACACTCAATTAATTGAAGTCTCAGTTATACTGTATCTGCTTACCTAAACCTGTGAGAAAGAGCTTCAAGTATTTCCCGTGCAGGCACTGTATAATTGTGTGCTTGCAGAATAGCCTCCATTTCTCCAACCTTTAAAACAAAATCAATAGTAAATAAATAAAAATAGGTCCCAATTACAGACTCTTCCTTACTTGACTTCCATTTGCCTAAACACAGAGTTGAATTGTACAAGCAGTTGACAAGGCATGCTGAAAAACTTTGTGCAGGAAGGAAGGGGATAATAATAAATAGGTCAATTGTAGCTACAGTTCAACTTTTTTATACGAATTCATTATTTTCTGAAGCTGATGCACATAATAACATTTAAGTAGTTCGTTCGCATCCGAAAGCACCTAGATAACCAGAAATAAATCAACACAAGTGTAAATTTTGGCAAAAGATATGCAGTCATAATAAATTATACCACATAATACCCAGTGTGATTATCCGGGCATTCTCTTATAGAGAAAAGAGCTATAAATACTGCATTTCTAGAACTCCTCCCCGAAGTTGTTTATTCTGTAAAGAAAAACCTATGAAGGGACTTGCCCAAAAACATACGGTAAATTCCACAAGTAATAATTCCCTTCCAACAAATAATGCATTGTACCACTTCAATTTGACTGAGTCATCTGAAAGTAACAAATACTGCATTTTCAAAAAAATCTAAAATTACAAAACCACCACACATCCAGATACAACCTCAAGTTCATGACCATCGCAACATATTCTATACGATAGGAACAGAAAAGGCAGAATTGCAAAATTAATGCATGCCAACAAATTGAGAAGAAAAAAACTTAGCATCTCAGTCGCTTGATAGAAGTGTACTTGACAATTTACACACACACAGAGGGGATTTGGTGAGTAACCTCGACAGCATTAAAGCGGAAGGAAGGGCCGCCGTTGCTCGGCGGTCGACCCATCGACGTCCACCGTCAATTATACTTGAAACTAATTTCGTCGCGGAATTCGACAAATCGGAGTTGCGAATGAAAGAACCCCTAGTTTTTCAATTGAAATAATAAATATCGATAATTCACTCTACTACAAAATAAATAAATATACTTATTTAGGTTTTTCGAAGAAAAAATATCGATGAGGACTGGGCGTGTTTGGTTTGGTTTTGGTTTTGGTTTTGGCTTTTATAAAGGGCGGGCTATTTTCACTCCATAAATACTAAATACATCCGGCATTTATATTTTTATAAAAATAGGGTGCATTTAGTAAATTGAGAAATATATATAGTCTACCTTTATATAAAATAAAGAAAAGGTGTGGTTAGTAAATTATGGAATTTATATACATCTCAATTTGCGAATAAAATAAATTATTTAAGGTAATTCAGTAATTGGTGTTGATATACAATCTTCTCACAAATCTCATTATAAGACACAAGTTAATATTTATTCACTAACTATTCTTTTTTATATAGGAAAAGTAATTGGAGAGTATCTATATGATTTGATTATTAACTATTATTTTTATCACAAAAACTTTTATGCATCGGTCTGTGCAACCGGGTCGACCCGCCTACGCACTCCCACGCGCCTGGGTGGATGCGCTCAATCAAATTCGCTCATTAAGGATACTTTTAGGTTATGTTAATGATACCTTTAAAATTCTGATTCCATGTTACATACAACGTTATGTTAATGATACATTTAGGTGATGTTAAGGATATCTTTAGGTAATGTTAACAATACCTTTGAAATCCTTATTTCAGGTTACATATCACGTTATGTTAAGGATACCTTTAGGTGATGTTAAGGATACCTAAAGTTAACAATACCTTTGAAATCCTGATTCTAGGTTACATATATTTACGTTATGTTAAAGATACATTTAGGTGATGTTAGGGATACCTTTATGTGATGTTAACAATACCTTTGAAATCCTTATTTGATACCCTTAGAATTAGCTTCAGGTCACATACCTTTACATTATATTAAGGATACATTTAGGTTATGTTGGGGATACTTTATGTTATGTTAGAGATACATTTGTGTACAAAATGTGTAACACAACTATATTATGTATAAGATATCTCTAGCATAACATAAAAATATCTATAACATAACCTAAATGTATGTCTAACGTAACGTAAAAGTATGAAATCTAGGACATAAATGTATCCTTAACATAACCAAAAAGTATGTTTAACATAACGTAAATGTATTCTTAACATCAACTAAAGGTCATGACCAAAATTTGGAGAAGTAGTGCGAAAAAAAAAAGGAAAAACGAGTCAGGTAGCCCGAATCCGACCCGGTTGCATGGATTTAAGATCCAACCAATGATGCACGGGAGAATTACTTTATTTTGATATTTTAACCAGGAGTACAGTGATCAACTTTCCCTTATATGTTTTTTCAATATCAGCTGGTTGACATTCTTATAAAATTTTATCAATCATCATATTTTATCGATTAGGTTATTGAATCGATATAATTTTCAACGGGAGCATAATATTCATATAATGATATAGTACAACATGAGTTGTTAGAGATTATTCATATAACAATATAGTATCACGATATATATGCATAAACTATGAACTACAAAAAACTAAACAAGTCTTAAAAGATAATCCGCTAACATCCTAAGGCCATATGCTACAATTAGCATTTTCAAACATCATTTTGAAATATTATATGAATATATTATATTTTGGGGCAAGTGATATTTTAACAGATGTGTCAGGTTTTTACAGAGAGAACGTTGTTAAGGATAGATAGATAAATGAATGTCACAATCACTCACATCATTTCTACCTTTACATGTTATTTTAATGTTATTTTCATAAAAACAAAACTCATGGTTACGCCATGCCCTAATAAATTGTATTGGTTTGTCTTAACTTTTCGTTTACTCTTTATTTCTTATGACTCTATCCATTTGTTAAGTGCAATAGAAATATTTCTTTTTCATATAATTCGATAAAATTATTATAAACGTTGCTAGGAACATAATCTATCATTAAATATTTTGTAACCCAACTTAAATTTTGGAACTCATGCATGTTTTAACAACATATAACAACACGTGTTGTGTTATATTTATGTCACTCCTTTTTATAATTCATACTTATATACTGAAATAACTTCGCATCCTCAATGCCTCGTATAAATATACTAATAAAAATTGTACTATTCACACTACGTAATGTTAAAGTAACTTTAAGATAAGGCCTAAAAATAAAGTGGACTTTGCTATCCATAACAAATCTCCTCATCTCTTGAAATGTTAGACAAGCATTATTCTATATCTCAATACATTGTTTTCATATGTAGATCGAAGTAATTTATAAGATGGTAGAATTAACAAACCCTCATAATTGGTTTTTTAAAACTTTAATAATGGAGAAAATCTTACAATTAAATAACCTTGCTAAGTACTTGTGTCTTGGTGTAATGAATTTAGAATAGGAAAGGAAAAAAAAATCAATTTGGAGATAAGAAAAACACTAACCACACCAAGTGGGCGATGTCATGTTGCAATATGGTGGCATTGATGTAGTCTAATTTATTCAATCATTATTGATATATTAATATGTGAAAGATACACCTTGTCTATCACAATTTAACATGCATTTGAGACTCAAGAATGTAGTCACACCAGTCAATTTTTTATTTCTTCATTTTAGCATAATCAATTATCATCTTATCTCTTTGTTTTTATTCTTTCTTCCAACAATAATAATTACAATTTTCTATTTTAAAAATCAAAAATTTTCTTATAGTGGACCCTGAATATTTTCAAATTTACACAATCTATGATTTACTTATTTTTCATGAAAGGTCTATATCTTAAATTTGTATGTTTGCAGAATTATATTTTATCCGGACGTTATAATTTTTATTTGTTGTAACCTAACAATTTAATTCAGACACATAACTCAAATATTTAAATTGATTAAAAGCTGAAACATTTCTTGTAAAATAATTCCGTGACATCTATTAGAGTAAAATTTCACAATCTAAAATCCAAATTATTCCCCAAAATTATGTCAAAATTTCGTTGATATATTTTTTATGTATATATTTTTCATGAAGAGAGATAATATTAAAATTGGAAGAAAAATGGATATGTTATGTTTGTTAAATGGTTCAGCAGAGAATATTCGGAAACGAGGAGCCGTGAGCCACGAAGAAATGGGCCCACCTTACCCTATTTGGCGGCTTTCAAAATTTGCAATCTTTTTCTTAATAACAACAATTAAACAAGATTTTGTTTAGACATTTGCTTTTTTATTACATACAAAATTCAATCATTTCAAGAAAGGGTGTGTTTGGATTGACATGTGGGTGGATTTTGCAACTAGATCTGAATTCGGGAGTTGAGTGAATTATGTAAAAGGTAAATTTAAAAAATCTTTTGTTCCTTTTAAAATTTTATAGGGCATAATTATAGTTAAAATGTATCATCGTACGGGGAGTTATAGTAAGAACTTTTTTTTTTTGAATTATAAAAAAAGCAGAAGAAAGATCGAATTTGCGAAAATCTCCCACATCAAACAAGGATGGAGATTTTATCCATCTCAAATCCAGTTGGACACATTCAAATCCAAACATATCAATGTGAGGATGACAACTCACTATTAGTTAATATACCTTATTAGTCTTTGCCATATATGTATCAACATTTAAATTTTTAAACGAGTGCTTTTAACTCATGGAGGAAAAATATTAGGTTGAAATAGGGAGGATGAAATCACATTATTTATCATTTTCATTTCTTGATGCATATGTACACAATATAATACTATTAATAAACTTAATACAAAGTTTGCACATGTAAATAAGATACAAAACTTATATAGTAATTGTTCGTGAGGATTATCGAATAATGAGTTTTGAAATTTTAAATACAATTACCTTAATGACAACTCTCAGATCTCAATATCGATAATATTAATTTCAAGCATAAATATGTATTTATTCCTTTTTTCACTATCATAATAATACTTGATCAACAACACCGATGTAAATTTGCATAAACTACCAAGGTTCATCAAACTGTAATCATATATCCAACCAACAACGATACCCATCAACATAACTAAATATTAAAATGTTACATTTATCCAGAAACTTATAAGAACTTTGAATGAGATGATCATTGCACAGTTTACGATAAGGGCAAATAAAGTTCAAATATCATTATTTCGTTTTTATCAAAAAATATTACATGCAACAAAACAACATACTTATACATGAAAGGTCGTATAGTTTGATATTTACTTTTATTGCATCAAAAATTATTTGTTTTAATCAGGATATAAATTATATATAATAATTATAGATCACAATTTCAATCAACTTATGTTGAGATAATATTTTAATAGTTGTATTAGTAATGTAGTTGTATTAGTAATGCATCCTAACATGGGACGATAATAATAGAGCCTAATCTTGTAGGTTTACAGCTAAAGCTTAGCAAAAACTATTAGAAAGAAATACAACAATTAATCTTTAAATTGCTGTATTAAAATGATCATTACAAGAATTACGTGCAATTTATACTGCCTGGAATTAGGCATGATGAGGGGTAATATTACGAAAAAGCCCATGATAGATTTACCAACCAAAGGGTATATATGGGAATTCAAGGATTAATCGTGGAGATAAAAATGATATTAGCTGTTAACGGTAACAACATAAATAGAAAGAAAATGGAAATTTTATTACTATATTATTACAATTACTATATTATTACAAGGAGGAAAGAACATTTACAGGTGATTGCCAATAAAAATTCTCTCTCTGTCTTTCTCTCTCTAAATTGCCAGGGAATTTATCTCTGTTCATTTCCATTCAGATCTCCTGACCTTTTATGTTTTCACAAGCCCTCAAATTGGTGAGTTTTTTCTGATAATTTTATTGAATTTTAGAATTTTCTTACATTTTTTTACATTTTTTTTTTGTTTTTGTATTTCAAAGTTTTGATGGTTTTTGGGGCTTGAATTTTGTACACAAAAATTTACACATGCAATATATACATTTGGTTTTAGAGGCACAATCTTGGTGGGTTTTTTATTTGATTGCTGTTGTGATGATCATTGATCACTTTTAATTCATGTCTCAAGGTTAGGGTTTTTGCCTTATTTTTGCTGATTTTTTTTTTTTTTTGCAGGAGTTACGATTAATTTCTTAGAATTTCTGGCCGGTGATCATCAAAGGTGGAAACTTGCAAAATCTCGAAACTTTTTCATGTTAAAAAGGTTAGAGTCTAAATAGTTGTTATTATTATTATTATTTGGGGGGGGGGGGGGTGGTCTTGATGATTGCTTGGGGGCTTTGTGATTCTAGTTGCATGTTTGGCCACATTTCAGTTAACAAATTCACTGATTGGGTTGGTGGGTTTTATCAATTTTGTTTGCTGGGAAAAAATCTATGAACTTAAATTCAATGTCAGATGATTTTTTATTTTCTTTTCTTTTCATAAATGAAAGCAAGTTGGTAATATATACTTCCTTGTCTTGTTGATGGAAGCTGAAAGGTCCAATTTTTATTTTATTTTTGGGTTAGGGACAAAGGTTTGATTTTGTTTGGAAAGGATATTTTGCATTTTCTTGATTTGAAAGAATGTGGCAGTTAGTTATTCTTCCTTTCCTTGAGGCGTGTTAATTTCTTTTGGCTGTCCTAACTTAGTTAAGTAATGTATGTTACAATCACTTCTAATTGATAACATATTTAGGGCTTTCTGTTGATCATGTAAAAGTTATTTGGTAGGCTTATTATTGATTAATGTGTCTGTGTTCCACGTGTATACGTTCTGATTTTAGGCATGAAGATTTCGTGATTATAGTTACTTTAGCAACGTTCAGAGTTTCCATTGACTTCAGAGTTTTCTCCTTTCCTAATATGCCATTTTGGCGTGTTGCCATTTGCAGTGTGAAATTAATGATATGCCCTTCCATTCTTCCAGATTTCTACTTGTCGTACAAGTACGATATATATCACATGATCTGTAATCTGTTTCGCTTGTTATCTTGGAGATGTGGAATTAATTAAATCTGATCCTCCTCTCCAATAGAGCTTTCAGGGTATATGTTGCAGTTGGATTTTTTGGAGACTTGAGACTTGACCTTTTCTGAATTTCTTTATATGGTATCTAATGCAGGCTTCTCGTTGAACATGGGGCACCGGAATACTCAGTTCACTGGTAACATGACCGATATGGAAACAGATCAGCAAGGCCGCAGCCATCTGCATTCCGAGCCTGCCATTTTTTATGGAAATGTTACAAACTTTCCTCATCCTAATTATCATCCAATGATTCCTGCCCCAGGAAACCAGTGTAATTTCAATTTTCACCATATGCCAGAACATCATGGCAGTGCTTTATTCTATGGAATGCCACAGTTAAACGGGGCCCAGCATCAGCATCCAGCCCCAAATCTCGACTTAGCGATTGGTGCACCATCTGGCCATTATAATCCGTATCTGGCTGCCCCATCTGGTGTTCGAGATTTCCCTGTCCAAGTTAATCATGGGACTCATGATCAGTTGTCTCTTTCAAGCACTCATAGAGTTGTTGGTATTCCTATGGATACCTACAGTAGGAGCATACCCTACATGGATAGCCTCAGAGTTAAGAGAAAAAATGCAGAGGGGGCTTCTGGGAGTTTCCTGTATCATAATGCTCCAGCGGGTCCCAGTTCTTCTGTTGCTCCTGTGTCTGCTATGCCAGCTGAACCTGATATTGCTATGTTAGATGCATCTTCTTTTGTTCCACCTGAATATGGTGGTAATGACCCAGCGCTTATGGTCGAAAGTGGCTCTCAAAGAAGCGCGAGACATAGGCCCCGTATGATTGGTCATGAGCCTATGCTGGCGCATAACACCGGCCATTTGGTCCAAGGAAATTTTGCTGCTCCACCTGTTCAGTTGCCTGGAAATCCTTGGTTGGATATGCATTTCGGTGCTAACAATGGTGATGTTGGCTCTTTTGCATGGACACATGCTCCTCTACATTATCCCCATGGTAAGTGCTAAATCAGAATGTATATCCTGTGTTATTAGGCTATTTAGTGGTGTGTTGATTGTGGATTTCATTCTTCATGTTCTCTCCTTTCTTTTGTTAGTTCCAGATATAACAGCTAGTGTTAATGGAGCTAGTAACAGAAGCTCCAATGGTTTTCTCCATCCTCCCCTTCCTCAAGGACATCCCGGTGCTCATAATCCGCCTCCACCTGTGCAAGGAGTCAGAGGATACAGCATTAACCACCCATCACAAGTGGCTGCACCTTCCCGTCAAATCTCAACAGTTAGTTCTTCAAATACCGGTGTCAACCATTTCCAGGATATTGTAGATGGTGTCTCATCATTTCTGGTGCCCGTTCCACCAATGAATTTTCGGTCATATCGGCCCAATCGAAGGGAAATCTTACTTGATTCAAGGCACCATGCCTTCCTCACATGAGAGTTCTGCCAGAAGATGTAACGTTCTTATTTCTTGCTCTCCCTTTCAACCCAAAAAAAGAAATAAAAAAGAAACAGATAAAGTAGACATTTTGCCATTATTTCTAGTGGTTGCGTATCTGACGAGTTAAAAGTTATAGTGAATTCTTTAAATGTTTTCCTTCTGCCATGTAGGAAATTGCCATACTAGGGTTTCCTGGCTATCACGAAGCAGGAGATAATATCGATCAGCACAGAGATATGCGTTTGGATATAGACCACATGTCTTATGAGGTAATTAGCTTATTAACTAGTCACACTTACCCTCATTATGGCTCATTTTATATGTGCAGCCATTCAAGAATGGTTGTTTTCGAGTTAAGTGTCTGATTTTCTATTATGTCCTGAAATCAAACAACTCCTGAATTTCGACATTTCTTGACAGGAGCTTCTTGCATTGGGGGAGCAGATTGGTAGTGTTGGCACTGGATTGTCTGAGGAACTCATTCAAAATAATTTAAAAATAAGAACTTTTATATCATCAGCAGCTTGTGCGAATCTTGAAGATGCATCTTGTCTGAATCAGCAAAGAAATTTCTGTGTTATATGCCAGGTATATTTATAAACACCCCATGCGATCATATTATGCAAATATTTTCATCAAGGTTTCAATTAATATTTCGTCGTTCTAGTTCATGATCAATATTTAGGTAACAATATACTGCCAAATCTTTACCCTTTTCCATCTGATATGCATGTTTATATGAAACCAACAACTCCCCACCAAATGAAAAAGAACTTGAGCTTTCTTTTGCTTTTTTAGATTCATGACTAACATGTGGAATTTCAAGTTCAAATCTTGGTATCTTATTGAATGTGGCCTTATCACATACTGTTCTTTAGTAACCATTAGCAATTTTGGGTGGAGCGTTACTAATGACATGCTTATACGTAGATGGATTACGAGGATGGGGACGAAATCGGGACCGTTGATTGTGGGCATGAATACCACAGGGAGTGTGTGAACAAGTGGCTGGTAATGAAAAATAGTTGCCCCGTATGCAAATCCACAGCCTTGTTCCGCAAGTCTAAGGATTTGTAAACACAAGGGGTGGCAAATTGTTGTTTACAAAAGGCCGATCATAAGAACTGGCTTTTGTTAAATGGGACCGATTAATTTATAATCCACAAGGAAAAACCCTTTTTCTTGGGTGTATTATATCTATGTATATACTTTTGCAGCCCAGGGATGATCTGACTGGTTTCTGAAATTTGGCCATCTATGGGTCGCTCGAACTGTACAGACTTGTTTATTTGTTTCTTCTGTTATATACGTTGGATGGGATGTTGTATTATGGATTTGCCTTGTCTATGTTGTAGATGTAATAACTCATAGCCGAATGCAAGGAGAAGGTGTTGAATGCATACTCATTCTTCTTCATCTCTCGATTTGAGACATAGAACGAGAGGCGTCGGGATTTTTATCATTTTGGTGTTGAGCTATTTTTTCGTAGGACCTCCCTATATAGTCATCGTAGTTGTGAGTTTAACCACTAAGTTCACGACGGATCTCTATACTCAGGGACATCAAAACATCGAGCTATAAACATAGAATGCTCATCATATGCTTTAAGGTATGTTTGGGTTAGATTTATGTGGGTCTAGGGAAATATTAACTTTGAAATTGGAATTGAGAATCTTGATAATTAGTGAAATTGTGTGTTTGGCTTGAGATTGTGTGATGTGTGATTGTAACACATTGATACAGAAAAAAAGTCGATCATTTAGGTGGACTAGGTTTTTAAATTTTGGCAAAAACTTATATACCCCTGGGCACAGATTCTTTATATACCCCTGGGCACAGATTCTGGTGTTATATACATGCTCTTCAGGTGTTATATATATACTTTATAGATGTTATATTTTTTGGTGTATAAATATACTCTATAGGTATATATGTATATAAGGGTATACATGTGATACCTGAAGAGTTTATACATGATACCTGTAGAGTATATATTTAACACCACATAATAATTAATTTTGGGGCACGGACACACAAGTGTCACTCTTAAATTTTTGTATAAAAATATGTATTAATAGGTATAATTAGTTTTTGGATAAATTTCATCACGAGATCCAATTTATATCTCACTTAACTAACTCCCATTTCACATGTTTCCAAATTGATAAAATCATCACTGGATCAATGAATTCTTTAAAGTTGGCCAAAACGTGTATCTAATTTCTATGTTACGTCACAAATAAGCCTCCATTTGTCAACGTTAATTTAAGGACAATTAATCTTTCGATAGAAACTTTCTTCACATGTTTCATATACAAGCTTAATATATTTATTATTGCAGAAAAATGTATTATATGATATCAAAGAATTAATTATTTGTTCTGAAATATTAAATCAATCATTAAGTTTTAAACTAAAACAGCAACCATAATATCTTATTCCAAAATAAGAAAAATTTACTTCACAAGCATACTAACAAAGTCGATTTTTAAAAATCAACAATTCAGAGAACTAGTAATACACCCGCGCGATGCGCAACTTGCTATATAATATAATAATTTTTATTGTTGATAATATAGTGTAATATATACTGTATCTAATATGTTAAATGTTTTTTAATGCTTTTTATAATCTATACTATTGTAATGCTAAATGTTTTTTTTTTTGGTAATGCAATTACTTATAAACGGATTTGGATAATCAAGATGACAATCAAATTAGTATTGGTAATATATCATTATATCTGAAAAAGTAACCCATCTAGATTTTTTTTTTGACGTTTCTAACCTCCATTTCATGCTAACTCATTCTCGTCAAGTGAGAGTAATTATATATGCATTTCTTATATAGTATAATAACTTTTATCTCAATTTTTCTTCTTATTTCAATCACTAATTTTTTTTTCTTTTAATATTTATAACCTCCATTTGATGCTACTTCATCCTATAATTACATAAGAGTTATTACATATACATTGCTTATATTGTACAATAACTTTCATCTCAAATTTTCTTCCTCTTTTGATATTTCTAGTCTTCATTTCATCTATTTCATTTGTTAGTGTTGGATTTTCCAACAAATAATAATTTTCCTTTTTCAATATTATCCTAAATTCAAATTAGATTTTAAGAAGATTTGGAAAAAGATTTGATTCTCTCACTTAAAATTTGACTTGGTAAAATCACGTGTTTTATATTTTTGAATCTCTTCTTAACTAACAAACACTCCTAAGTTTTAGGAGTTGTTATTTGCTCATGTGTTTTGATAGGATTCAAAGAGATATAAATACAAGTGAGATAAGGAGTCAACGTGATTTTGAGAGTGAGATCGTGTGTTGAAGAACGTGGGGTTTGAGAGAACAAAGTCCAAAGAAGATCAAGTCAAGATAGAGATCTAGAAGATTGAGTTGAAGAAGTCAAGTGAGATGAAGAAGTCAAGAACAAGTCCACTCCACTTTCCCATCCATCATGCACGTGAGTTATGGAGTTATGGAGATCATGGAGCACTCCAAGATCATGGGAAGTGGAGTCTACACAGTGTACTTCAAGGTCTATAAATAGGTGAAGCTGCTGAAGATCAAGGATACACAGAATCGAGAGCTTAAGCAGTCTAGTATAGGCAGTACACTGGTGTTAAGAGTTGTGTTGTTCACACCGATAGGCAACATCGTTTTCTTGTGTGTCATAGGTTTTTGTATACGTCCCTAGGTTCCATATTCATCTTATAGGACGTATTGATTCTATTGTTCGAAAGAATCTCTTTTAGAGATCTTTCTTTCTCCTTTGTACACATACACAAATCAATAAAGGAGTTTTCGCCCTGGAGGCATTCCACGAGTATTTGTATACTCGTGGATAAATCGTTTGTATTCTGCAACTTTATTTTCGATCTATTTTTCCGCTGTGTTTTACGCTGGTGTTGTCGACACCGCTGACAACACCGTGTACTTTGATTGGGACAATTTTTGTTTTTGTTTTTGCAGATCCACGTAGGACTTTCATCATTCTCATTAAGTGAGTAATTATATATACATACATTGCTTATATGGGAAAATGACTTTCATCTCATTTTTTCTTCTTATTTCCATCACCAATTTTCTTCTTCTTTTGATATTTCAAGTCTCCATTATTTTTCTTTTTGTTTTGATATTTTAAACCTCCATTTCAATAAGTTAGTTCATCCTCATTTAGTGAGACTTCCATCTCCATTCATGCATTTCTTATAGGCAAAAAACTTATATGCCCCTGGGGCACATAGGGACACAGATCTATGTGTTATATACATGTTTTTTAGATGTTATATATATACTCTACATGTGTTATGTTTCTTGGTGTTATAAATATACTCTACAGGTATCATATGTATATAAGAGTATTCATGTGATACCTAAAGAGTATATACATGATACCTGTAGAATATATATTTAACATCATATGATGATTAATTTGGGGCACACAAGTGTCACTCTTTCTTATATAGTAGTAAAACAATGACTTGTAGATGAAGCGTACTCCTAATGACTTGATATGGAGGCTTGATTCAAAATTATTAAATTAATTTAGAAAACCAAAATTAAATTTAAAAAATTACTCAAATTGTCCAATAATTTTCAGGAGCTTGTCCCATAAAATACTCAAAAAAAAAATATTTAGTTTTCTTTTTCCCTTTTTTTTCCTATTGACTAATAGTTTTGCTATTGAATGACAAATTGGTAATAATCACCAGCTATTGTCATTTTAAATATAATATAGATATAAATTTAAATAATTATATTTTGCATATTCTTTTATGTATATTGCAATATTAAAAAACATCGAATACTTATACTCACATTACGAAATATATATTTCTAACATAAAATACTTTCGTATTAACTTCTAAATTCATAAAACATTAAATATTTATATTATCTTAAACATTTATGTTTAAGTACATGAATTTCAAAATCGATCTATTAAATATTTTATCACAAAATATATATTAAAATAAAAAAGACGTTTTAAAAAGAAAACACATGAGTATGTTAATATGAAAAAACAAATTTTCTACCATAAATTATATTATGTAAATTTTATTTATTTTAGAAACTTTTAACTAAGTCTTTTATAATTATTTAAAAAAATTAATAATATGTGTGATATAATACATAAAAAATATGATTTTTCACTCTCTTTCATTATAATGTATCATTAATCAAGAATTATATATGATTTCCTTTTATTTTTTATTATAATATTTGATAACTTATAATTTAAAACTATTAAATTAATTTAGAAAAACAAAATAAAATCTTGAAAAACTAAAATAAAAAGAATATGACATTTTTAGGAGAGAAAATGATATATTAGTAATTATTACCAACTTGTTTGAATTTTAGTATAATATAGATATAGATATCTTAAAAGTTATGTCTGAGAAAAATAAAATAGATTTCTTTTTCTTCAGGTTGAAAGAATCAATGTTCACAATCTCAACCTTGAGTTGTGCTAAATTAAGATGAATAGTAGAAGTACATGAAAGCCATAGACATTGAAATGGTTTGTAGCAAGAAAGCAAAAGGTGTAGAAACACTATATAATGCAACACAATAATACAACACAAAACAGTTGAGTCAATTAGTACGTGGGCATCATTGCTAACTCCAAAACCTTAGCAACTCCACCCAACAATCACTGAAAGGAAACATCAACCCCAAAAGAAGCCAACCACGAAGAAATGTGTTTACCTATTCAAAGACAATCCGATGCTCGGTTCACAGTTTAATCTTGTGATCGATCATACAGAGCAGCAACCAACCTTTTTCACAGCTGAAACATCATCGATACTTATATTTTGTCCTTTGGGCAAAGCAGAAGGGTCGTCTCCAATGTCGAGCGCTTTACGGCTAACCACATGATATATTTGGGTGAGAGCTTCTGTAAAGGCGTTCTCAACGTTCATAGACTCGAGGGCAGACGTCTCCATAAAATAGGTCTTTTCTCTCTCGGCAAAAGCTGTAGCATCCTCTACGGAAACTGCACGTAGGTGCCGCAAGTCTGCCTTGTTTCCCACGAGCATGATCACGATGTTTTGGTCAGTGTGATCTCTTAGCTCTTTCAACCATCTTTCAACATTCTCGAATGTGACATGTCTAGTGACATCATAAACAAGCAACGCACCAACAGCTCCTCTATAGTAGGCACTTGTGATTGCTCGGTATCTAAAAGGCACACAAAATACAAACGAACCAAATATACATCATACACGGTTGTAAATTTGAAATAAATAAGATACACACTGAAAATCAAACATATAATACTCATGATAGTGATAACTAAAGATCATTTTGAAAATCAGGTTACTGATCACACTAGATTGTAACAAATAAACAACAAATTGAAAGTAGAAATTGGTGTTCCCTTCTGACCCTACCACTAATTCTATAATCTACAGTTCCTGAATTGTCGATGTTAGACGGTCCCAATGTCTCAAAATGCAGTAAAGGGCCACATTCAGTTAAGTGCAAGACTTAAATAGAACAACTTAAAGAAGATTTTCAGCAGCACCCTTTGACTAAACCACTTCCTTTGAAAAGAATTTTAGAGACATAAAGTTTCGCATCTAGCATCGATTTTGGCTTTTAGGTGGAGTGGTAATGCTTGATCGAAACACAATGGTTACAATATAAGCATACTTAGGCCGACATTTCGAAGAAGTCAACTGTATTATACTTTCCTACCATCTTTTATTACAAACCAAATGAAAGCAGATATGTAAAAAGTTGTCATTCTAAGCCACACCAACAAAATGAGCGAAATACGAACAAAATCCCAAATCACATCAGTAAGTTGAGGCTTGTCCATTACATTTTACAAGTCACAGTAATTGCAGCAAACATACTTAAAACTACTGCTATATAGTCCATCTCAAATAATCCAAGAAAATTCTCAAGGAAATCTCCCCATGTTATTCTAATTAGCAGCTTAATGCAGGGATAGATTTCCTGGCACTAACAAAAACTTGAACATCTACGAAAATTCTATTACGCAGGATCACTTGCCCAATGGATCTGCTGGTGTTTTTTTAACTTTGCACTAATGATCCCAATGTCATCACCCTCAATTAAGTATCTAAAAAGTGCAGCAAAAAACCCTAAAACTACGATCATAACCCCCTCCATTCAATTTAACATCAAAAGAAACATAAAAATGTAAGCAAAAATAGGTTACAAATTTAAAATCAACAAAACAGTTACCGTTCTTGGCCAGCGGTATCCCAAATCTGAGCCTTGATAATCTTATCATCGACGCGAATACTCCGCGTGGCGAATTCGACGCCTATAGTAGACTTTGACTCTAAGTTGAACTCATTCCGCGTAAATCTGGAGAGCAAATTCGATTTACCAACGCCGGAGTCGCCGATCAGCACCAACTTGAAGAGATAATCGTAGTCATCTTCGGCCCTGTATCCCCCAGCCATCTCGGCTCGACACGATTCAGTATGTAAATGTGTATATATAGATACGCAGGTATAGTACGCTAATCTGGAGATTTCAAGGTTTTTGCATCATCACTACGCGTGAAGTTTCTGGGGAAGAAAAGCTGCTGCTGGTGGCGCTTGACGGCAGCGGCGCGGTGATGGTGGCGGTGATGAAAAACAAAAGGCGAAATAATCTCGCTGCTTTCCCAGCTGCTTAATAAATGCCAGCGACTAAAAGTGCTTTCACTAAAAGTTGCGGTTCATTTAAATAGTGATTTAAAGAATTTTATTCTTTTTTAATATGTGATTATATTGACAAAAATTATCCTTAAAAAAATCGAATATACATGTTAAGAAGAGTAAGTCTTGCGTACTCGGGGCATCGTGCCCCCAAACATTTATTATAATACCTTCAAGTAATATGATCAATATCATAACATGTAACATGAAATACCTTGAATAATACTTTTATTGAAACATATATTTCAATTATACACGTAATACATTATGAATATGCAACTAATATCTTATGAGTATATCACTGATACCTTCAAGGATATATCACTAATATCTTATGAATACACCAGTAATACCTCAGGAGTATATAACTAATACCAAATTAATAATACCTTTGAAGGTACGGTGCACCGGGTAGACAAAAATTAATAATACCTTTGGGGGTACGGTGCACTGGGTACACAAGATTTTGCCTGTTAAGAAAAGTATTCTTGTAAAATTTGTAATCGTGTATGTGGCAGTGGAAGTATAATGAAATTTTAGAGGAATATATTTTAGAATTTTTATCATATTTCTGGAAAAATCCTATAACATTACTATTATTACTAGGTTTGAACCCGTGCGTTGCACGAGTTTTATTTAATACTTATCTCATTTTTTATTTTATAATTAGTGTTTATTGTTATATGATAGTAAAATTTTACATAAGTGTGATATTTTTTTATATTCTTAAAATAATATTTCTTATGGTCCATTTAAATATGTGGATTTGAGGAGGAGTTTGAAATTATTTGTAGCAAATCCACTGATAGTGTTTGGTTGGATGTGAATTTAAAATCCATAATTTTCATTTTGAGCTAATTTTAGAGTTATTTTGGTGGATTTCAAATCCACTCAAACTTGAAAGGATTTGAAATCCACTCATTTCAAATTTTGGATTTGAAATCACTCTATCCAAACGGAGCCTTATTGCTTTCTTTAATAATTTTTTTCATTTATTCTTTAACACAAAATTGTTAATATATAGTTCTTAATAGACGTTTTAATTATTGCATTAGATATTTTCATATATTTCTGTAAAAAGTATATAATATATCTCAGTTTTATCGTTCGAAAACATATGTTTTGTTCAATGTTTGTCCTAAGTGCACTCATTATTAGCTTTATATATTGGTTTATTTTGTAATTGTGTTCTTTTTGTGATCTTTTTATTAGCCTTAACAAATTGTTACATATTGTAATATTTTAATACAATTTCTCGATTGTTTAAGGGGATGGTTGGACTGAATGTGCACGTTTGGATTTTGGATTACCAATATCCGAATCGTGTTATTTGTTTGCAGAATCTTATAACTTTTTTTTTGTCTACTTCATCCACTTTTCTACAATTTGAACTGAAAATATTAGCTCTTTTTTTAAAGATAAAATAACAGTACATCATTTATTTTTCTTATAATTCTCTATAACAATACATTCTCTATTTTTCTTATAATTCTCTATATTAATTGTAATCCTACTTTTTTAAAATCTCTAAACAAACACAAAATTATCAAATTTCATCCTTTTTATAACTCACTTTCATACTTGTCAAATTTACATATGTTTTAACCTAAACATATCCTAAAAAAAATTTAAGCACCTATTTTTTGCTAATGTCATTAATAATATTGTTTCAGAGTTTAAACACAATTTCAAGTACATTATTTTTATTTAATACATGACATTACCGAACTAATGTTTGCACATTGTTGCTTACTTTTTTTTTAAATGTTGGACAAAAATAATAATTCAAGCTTGAAACCAAAGATTTCACGTAAAAAAGATAATACAACATTATCAAGCACTTGTAACTTACATATTTATTTTTTTTCCAAGCAAAATTTTTTTATAATACCCTTTAAAATTTCTAAACAAACACAAAATTATCAAATTGCATGCCTTTTCATTATCTAATGTCAAATATGTTTCAATCTCACATATCTTAAGATTTTTTTAACACCTATTTTTAGTAATGTCATTAGCAATATGTTTCATAGTTTAAATTACAATTTTAAAGTACATTATTTTATTTCATGCCTGCCATTACCGAATTCTGATATTTATATGTTATTTTTTTCTTGAATCCTCTAAATAATTTTTTCTCTAAGGGTTTTTATTTTTTTGAGTTTGAACTACTTGAATGTTCTTTTGTAAAATATTATTAGCACCTTCAAATATCTTTTATTTATTTGTTTTAATTCCTTAAAAAGTAATAGCAGAATTACTCTTCAAATTTTGTTTTATTTTTTTGAAATTTAAATGTTGGACAAAAACAATTATTCAAGTTTGACACCAAATATTTCATGTAAAATAAAAAAGAAAAAAACAATACAACATTAACAAACATTTGTAACTTACATAATTAATTTTTCCAAGCACTTTATTATAGTAGGATAGTGGGGTGTGTATTTAATTGATATTAATATTTTGATATTTTATAAATAAAATAATTTTAAAGGAAGGACACTTGGCAACATTGTAAAGTACCACTTGTCAAAGACTTGAAGGTGACACATGGCAACATTGTAAAGTGCCACTTGTCAAACACTTGAGGGTGCAAACCACACTTTTATATATATAATTTTGTATGTGTTGAAGTAAATATTATGACAAAAGTCAGAAAACCTTGTGAGTTTTAAAGATTATCATAAATATACACACACATATGTATGTATACCATCTTACTTTAATGCTGCATGGATAATGATACAGTACAAATCATTTAGGGTGATTATATACTTTATTATTATTTTGAAGATTTTACTTTGTTTGGATATATATAGTGGGTGTGTAAATGTGTGTTTTAAATAAATTTTAGTAGAGCTAAAAAAGGGGAAATTAGAAAATCAAGGTGTAGTCCCTTTAAAGAGAGAAGAAAAAAATCCAAGAGAATTGAGAACGTGTGTTTGTAAGAAAGAATAGAGTTCCATATCATTTCCCCTCTCCACACATTCAGTGGTCTTCACCACATATTTAAAATGTCGACCATATATATGTGATGCTGCTGCTGCTTTGTACGTCAATTTCTTCAAATCACCTGCGTTTTCAAACAACCACCTTAACCAATGACATGAACAAATAGTCTTGCATTAAACCTAGTAATGAACCTTTATCAAGCAACTGAAAGAAGCTAACTGAAGTTAATTACCTGTAGCAATATCTGATTCCATTATCCTGGGGTGGAAGTGACGGTTCAGCCACCATCGAGAACGTAACCTCCACCCTTTTCCAGATCCACCGGAGGTAAATAACTCGGGAATCTTGTTAGAATCATCCAAACATCCTCTACTGTATGGGTCCCTCCCACCTTGACAGGTGGATATTCTATCTCCTTCGCATTCTGAAAGTTTTAGAAAGCAAGAAGCCAACTCCCGCCATGAGTCACATGTTCCATATGAAGCATCTAAGTGCAAGGCTATCATTTCCACCAAGTTCTGAGCGTCATAATCTCCTGGAATTCAGAACATAAAAACCTCATTCAACCAATGGAAAAGGAACGCCGACCACCTCAGCAATTCACAACACAGATCCCCAACCAAAAAAAAAGTAATAAACAAAGGACGACACACCATATATATCATCTAAACTTATCATAGTTGTGGAACCAAAATCTTAAACCTAAGCATTGGATATGCATGAGTAATCATCTAAACTATTCAACAATAACTTTTCTTGAGTCCTGTGGATGATAAAGCAAGCATATTTTAGAAAGATAATATTTCTGAAGTTCAAACTCATAGTGTACCACGCTGATGCAGAAGTATGAGTCTTGCCAAGGAGTCACTGCATGTCGGATCCTTCTTCAAAATGTCCTCAAAGCATGTACAAAGTTTGACATAATTGCCACTATCAAAATGCTCCAGTAGGCTTGCTTTCAATCTGGAGTACAACAAAAAAGTTCCATAATCATACATATCAGGCACATCACATGGATGTTTATAGAAAAAACTGTGAGCAAGTTGCACAAAATAATATGGGTGCGCTGAGTCATAGCAATTTTTCAGACTTCAGATATTACAATTTACATCATACAGGAGGCAGGATAGGGAATCTGCATGGGAGACTGTAGAAGATTAAAATTGATATCCCTCCCTATCCTGTCCCAAATCTAGCATATATAGGCACCATTATGTACATCTTTATCAATTTCAAGATACACTGTGAAACCAATACCCTATGTTAACCACAGTCCACATGTATAAAATCTTTTCTCAGTAACAGCATTGCACAGCTCAACTCTTATAAGTAGCAGAATGAAATGTTTTATAAATGCTTTAAATTATCTTAGTCCACCAAATTTTTGGCAAGGAATTAGAAGTCGAATCGGGGAAAAGAACCACTACCTCAGTAGGAGTACTGTATCCAAGCTACGAGATAACGTGTCAATTTCATCAAGAGCCTCATGCACCTGATCTCCAAGAATCAACATCTGACAACATATAAAAAAAAAAGACGGCCCTTAGGGTAGAAGGCTTCAGCAAGATGAAAAAGGTGTAGTAAATACAGTAGTAATAGGAAAAAGATTGTATTCATATGATTGCTGAAACATTGCTGCACTTTTACATCTCTTCTGTAATCATTATCAACAATTCACAAAAGCCTAAAGACAGTAAAGGGAGTTCAGAACATACATTTGGAGTAAAATTAAAAATAAAGGTAGCGAGATAGCATGATAATATCAAATACACTACAAGATACAGCTTGAAGGCAAACACCATGAACTTCACAGCATGACATGCCCATTAACGTAACTTCATATCAAAAATACAAGAGCGAACTATTATGGGGTGAACTTTACAAGAACGAGAGACACAGAAGTGTGATTGACATCATGATCTATAAGGTTCATTCTCATGATAGGCATTCTCATTCACCAAATAAATACCAGTTAGTACCTGTATCAAAGGGTGGAGAGCCTCAGCTACTGGCGGTGTTGAGTGAAGAGCAACACGTAAGTGCTTTAAAGCACTTTTATAGTGGTTGTTATGCAATTTTCTATGCATATAAACAGCATCCTCCAAATTTTCATAAGAACTGGGCAGCTTCATGGGCAATAACCATGGCGGTAGCCCTATATTGAGCAAAACCTAAAAAAGTTAGCTTACAGAAATCCTCATGGACATAGCTTGCTGAATTTGAGAAAATATACCACAAAAGGAAGGTGCTTAAAATCTTGAAAAATGGAGTGGGCACTGAAAAGTTTAGAGTGATAAAGAGATACATGATTTCCTAGAAAACAAATAGCAAGGATGTATAAAAATGATAATGAATGCTGCAAATGAGCTGCATGTACAATGTAGTTGCTTAGAATATATATATATATATATATATATTTTAAAAGGATGTATGAGATTGATGATGAATGCTGCAATTGTAAAGCATTCCACATAACTCCCACTAAAAGCCTGAGAGTTAAAACAACTAAATGAAGACAGAACATTGGTTTTCTTTGTGTGGGTTGTTGGGGGGGGGGGGGGGGGGATTTCTAGATTGATGAAAATGTAGAGATACTATAAACCGTAATTTTATCAATTCACATGTTGATGCAGAATAGCACTCAGTCCTTACATTATAATGGACAGGTGGACTAAGATACACCAAGTTCCCTTATAAATGCCAAATAAATAATTAACAATGACAGTAAATGATGATGATGAAGATCAAGAGGGAGATTCAAGGTTGTGATTAAACTAGATCCAGCTTTATATGGAATGATGGGATATACAAGCATATTCATTATATATATATATATATGCATCCATTTTATTTAATAAAATTTGATACTGCAGATTCTTGATGTATCAACATGTAAAGGCTCCAAACCATGACCACAGTTATAAATCAGCATAAAACTCACAACACAAATGTTAGGTTTTTGATGATTTCATCAATAAGAAGTTTTTGCTTCAGAACAACACTTATTTGTTCTGTTAATGGATAGATAGAAAAGAATAAGCGCTCTGAAACTCACCTTGAGTGTAAAAAATAGAGGCCTGAGGAAGGTCGCCACTATAGCTGGGCGAGGAAGAATAACTGTTTCCACTTGCCTCAGCTGATTTCATACAAAACTCCTGTGGCTCAAAACTAGTTTCAGAAATTTCCTTTTTCACATTGGCATCAATGTCCATTGATTCTTTCTGCTCATGTCCAACTAATTCTTTATTATTTGCAACAGAGGTGTTGGAATTACATTGTATGATAGAATTGGTTCCTGCTTTAAGAGCATCATTTTCCATAGAATATTCAGCTGACAAATGATCAACGTCAAGTGGAATTTCTGATTGCATATAGGTGCTAGATGAATCCAGCTCTGTCAACTGCAACTCTTTTGGAATCCCAAAATACCACAGCTGAGAAAATGTCAAGCCAACAACCAAATTTGCAACAGGATCGCCATCAAAGCCACGCTCCTGCATGAGACTGATCAACAATGTAAATGTAAAACAGTAAAAGAAAACAAAAGAAATGAACAATGGGAATCTTACAAGATTAGTAGAAGTTTACAATGGTGTGGAGCATTTGAGATCAGTGATCTTTAAAATAAGATTGCAAATATATGTAAATATTATGAAGATTTATGTGCCCATAATTTCTTGATGCTAATAAAAGTGATAATGAAATTCCTCTTGGCAAAGCATCCATTGCATTGAATCTAATGCAAAACCATGCAAATAAAGGCAGAAAACTTACCAAAGAGCACCTTGATATGCATCCTCCATACTCCCACGTTGTAAACAAGTAAGAATAAATTCCAATTGCACTGCAAACTTATCCTGTCATCAGCACTTAATGTATTTTATCAAATCAGTTTTGGAATTTCAGAATTTGCATACAAATATCAAGAAATTTGAAATGGATTTCTTCTAGCTGTGCACATGCAGCAGGGTCATCACACATGAACATAACCAAGTTTACAAAGGTATAAACTCTTGTTTTTTATTCAAAAAAAAAAAAAAAGAAAATCACAATACCGGATAAATTGAAATTAAACAGTGTAGGAATTGAGCTGCAAATGTCATATTTTGATGGTTTTAAGACATAAATAATACAGGAAGCCCTCTCAGATAATCACAGGGGTGACAAGCATCTCAGGAATATGTATTTGTGTGTATGACTATAGTTGTACCTTTGTTGACCAATACTTCAAAGGTCCAAGCTTCTTCATCCATAGCTCGTACACACACTGGATTTTTCTGGATTTGATATTTTCACCTCTTATTACACTGAGAAGCTCCAATGATGCCTGTAGAAATTTCAGCACATAGAATTATAGCTACACAGAATTTGGTGGATGAACAAATGAAAGACAACTAACATGGCCTGATTGATAAAGTAACATAAAAATTGTTAGAAATCCATCAATCAAAAAAGTCCATAGGAGGCAATTTGAGGAGAAGATCGGCACTTATTTCATTAAATCTTAGAAGTAACTGAGGATGATAAAATTAACTCTGGACAAATCCTGCAGTCCCACACTGAGATGAATTTTAAACATTCTTGCAATCATCCCTACCAATATGATTATTGTTATTTCCACATTTATATCAAGTATTCTGTCACTCAGCTTAAAAGTAACTTTCTGCAATTATTCTTTTCTACCAGATAGTAGGTATTACACTTTGAATCAGTCATGTGCTGTATCTAACCACACTCATAAAACATGATTTTCGATAACAATTTCTTGAATCACAAGAAGATTTGATAAGCAAGCAAATAAACACAACATGAATGGATAGCATGGCAGGAGAAAATAATTTGATACCGTATACTTAGCGCGGTTTCCTGCGAGAGAAGAGTCTTTAACAGTCCCTTGGAGCAAGACGCTCAACACGCCACTCGCTTCCGTCCAGTTGTGCTGCCGGATTAACTGATTGAGGAGCCAAAACAGCCTCTTCCGGTGCTGAAACCGTATGCTTTCACCCCCACATTGCAAACTCCCAATACCTTTCTTCAGGCAATAGCTAGGTTTGTTCTTGGCCAACATTGCTTCTTTGACTCTTTTCGCTCTCGATGAAGGATTCGCGGCGCTGTGGCTCTCGAATTCACGAAGTTTTCTGGAGGCTTTCAGATTGATTTTCGTTGACGTTTCTGGCTCTTCATTCTCGCGTTTGGGCTCCATTAATGGCTCTTTGGGCATCTGACGGGTCATGGTGAAAGGGCTATTTGACGATCGTACACCACAGACGGCGGGGATGAGGAGGAGCGAAATAAGCTGCCGGCGGCGGCGGCGGAGGAGGAGGCGGGAAATCCTGGTAATAAGCTGCTACAACTCGAGTTTCGTTTGTAGGTATAAACGGCACTTCGAACCTCTATAAATCTTGGATTTTCGTATTAGTCCCTGAAATCAAAGATAATTACTCTTATTGCTCGAAATAAGAAATATATTGCACTTTGACCCATTGTGCTCTGTGGTTGAGGCTAAGTACATGTTTATCAACAAAATTCAAATATTTGCGACTCTAGTCTTCTTATGTGGTGTTTATATCAACTTTTATGTTTTATCTTGAGATTATTGACTACTTAAAAGATTTTCTTACATGGTTTTCAAGAAACAAAAATCATCTGTTTCTTACATATATGTATCATGAATTTAGATGGAGGAATATAAAATTTGAAGCAAAGAGACCGCCCACCCTTAGATGTTATCTACAAGCAAGTTTCTTTGTATTTGTTATTTAAGTAATCAAACTTTTAAAATGATCTATCCTTGTTAGAAAATGTTTATTGTATATGAAATTAAGTATTTGATCTAAAGTTGTCTACTTAATACACGTTATAATAAAGTTTAGTAATATAATAATTTTTATTATGGTTATGTAAGAATGTTTGTTTTGTAACATATAGAATCGTAAAGAGTGACTTGTGATATCAAATAATGCAGGTTCAAACTCCAAACAATGCATTTAGAGTTAATTCTTGAAATCCACTGAACCACTTAAAATAGTTATTTGTATTAATTAATGTATCAATAGTTACTATCTTTTAGGTCTATTATAAGTTTATAACAATGTAGTAATAAGAAAATATCCATTATAACCCTAAAAAATTGTTACATGGAAGCGAGGCATTCACTTTATTTTATGTCTTATATTATGTGTTATGATCATAGATGGATCTATGGGTGCTTTTGGATCTTCAAATTGTTTATTTATATGTATTTTTTTTCGATATCTATCATCATTATTATTGATTTATAAGGGTCCATCTCTTGCATTGTAAAAACTAATCAACTATATAGTTTCGCCATCCTTAAAATAAATTTTTGGACCCATCCTTGCTATAATCAATCATATGCATTATCTTTTAACATTAAACTAGTATTACACCCGTGCGTTGCATGACTTATAATTTAGAATATTTCTATATTAAAAGTGTATATTATAAATTTATTGAGTAATATTCATAATATATATATTAAAGTCATAAATTGAAAAGTTTATATTCAATATATGACATGATTTGAATATCTAATAATTTTATACTATTATTAATAACATTCAAATCATAATTAATTATTTTGTACTAACAACAATAACTATTATTAAAATAATGTTAGAAATTTTGTAGTTTGTAAATATTTTATGATTAAAAAGTGAGTAATATATATAGTTGTTAACTTACAAATTTATCGTTTGTTTTTTTTATATGATTTGACTAATATTGACAATACTTTTTAATTGAAAATTTAGCATGTATTTAATATATATATATATATATAGCTTTAAAATTATTTTAAGGATTTTGAAACAAATTTTAGATTCTAAATGTGTGTGTTTTAAACAAATTTAAAAACTTTTAAACGATCATTAGATTAATTTTTTTTCTAATTATTTCAACTAATACTCTATTATAAAATTGCTTAATATTACATTATCATTTAATTTCTCGATGTTACATTCTTAGATTCATTCATTTGACATTATTATTTTCCAGATTTTTTATTACTTTTAAGATTTTTTATAGTTCTCAAAATTATAAACTTTTTCAAATTCTTATATATATATATATATATATATTCAATTTGAAATTTCTAAATGTATTTTTACAATTTTACAAATAGATATGTTCATTATTTGTAATCTTTAAAAGTTTTGACATTTGAATGTAAATTAAAGAAAAAAGTATAAATGAAATAAACCATTTAAATACTTATTTGTCAACACATTTTTTGCTTCTTTTCTCAACAATTACTAATTTTCATTTGCTTGTAATAAGTATAATTAATTTAGAACTCAAGAATGTAAATAGACATATTCTTGAAAATCACTCTTACTTTTGCTAGAAAAAGTTGCCCCTAGCCACCCTATATTAACTCTAGCTCTAACTTTTTATAAACTAATATTTTATTATTAAATTATTATAATAATAAAATAGTATGAAAAGTAAACAAATGACCAACAAAAAATTTGTAATAATGACAAATAATAAAAATTATAATATTTGGAAATATCCAAAATGAACTTTCCAGAAATAGCAGGTGAATTTGGGCGGGAAAATCCTTTCTTGCTATTTATAGAGAAGGTCTTCTTTTTATATATATAGATATAGATATAGATACCACATGACAACTATAACGTATTCAGTCAGAGTCCATTTATTACGACAAATAAGGATAAACTTATTACCTATGTTAATAAGATAACTTCATGAGATAAATATATACATTGTCATCTCTTTAAAATATCTACTTTAACATGTAATATCTGGATAAAAATATTAATTATCTTATATCTATAAGAAGGCTAGGACGAGAGTGATATTATTAAAATATCCATTTTGATATTATAGACATGAATGTTTAATATTTATTAGGGAAAAAAATGTAATTTACTAATGTTATCCCAACTAGTAATGTACCCGTGCGTTGCACAGTGTGTTATATATAATTATTAAAAAATATAATAACATATAAAATGTAATGATTATTATTTTAACAAAAATATATTGATACTTTTTTAATTTGTATTAGTATAAAGCTAGGTATTTTAACTTTAAATTTATGTCATTATAAATAATTATATTCGAAAATATTAGAAATTTGAAATATATAAAGTACTCCTAATATATTAATCTATGAATTAAACAAACAAATAAAAAAAATTTGTGTCAGAACATTACATGGTACTGAAATTCTAAAAAATAATTTAATATCTAAAAATAAGTTATATGTATTAGAAACGTTATGATTTAAGTATTGAGATAAATAAATTTATATTTTATTGGCATTTATAACTATAAATACACACGTATTTTAATAATTTTTTTTGGTTCAACGCCACATATAACTCATTTATTTTAAATCAAATAAAAAATTATATTTGCTTATCAAATACATGAAAATCTCTCTTGTTATCTATTTAAATGAAACAATTCAAATTTGAACTTAATCTACACATTTTGAATAAAAAATTATGAATAATAATTATAAGAATTTCCAGTCATTTTTCAGGCAAATGAATTAATTTTTTTCACATTGCAACCCAAACCTTGATTTTTTTGTCCAATAGCAAATCATGATTTTTTTTCGCTTCACACTGATACATTTATGTTATATATATGAGTGTGACATTTGTGTTATATAAGTGTGATCGATATTCATAAAATAAATATCAAGGAAACATTGGTCAAAATTGGTGAAATATATGTAATATCGGTAAAAAAATCGATGGAATATCAATAAATATCGAGAAAATATCGGAATATATTGGTAAATATAGGAAAAATAACAATAAATATATGTACACATATTTCCATCGATGTCAATATTTTCACGATATTTCCGTGAATTTAAGTTACCTATATTTTCACCAGAATCGAAATTTTTATTCTTGGTTGCAATCTGATAAAAACACAAAGTTCAGGTTGCAATTAGATAAAAAAAAAAAACAAAGTTTAGGTTGCAAAGTGAACAAATTAATCTCCATTTCGCCGCAAAATTTGCAATCGACAAAACCACAGAAAGACTGTGTGACAATCTGAAAAAAAAAAGGTTGCAATTTGAAAAAAAGTCGATAGGTGGAGTTGTTTTTTGTAATTTACCATTTAAAATAAGTACTTAAAAATAAGATGAGAGATAATAAATATATAATCCCTTATTTCATCATATTTATCTATTTATTTTTATATTTGAAATTTCTATACAATAAATACTAAATTGAGTATCATAACTGATTTCTTAAATTAAATATTTATTTATTTGTATTGAATTTCTTAAAATACAATAAATAGGTTTATTTATTTCTATTTGTATTGAGTTTCTTAAAATACAATAAATAAGTTTATTTGTATTTATTTATATTGAATTTCTTACAATAAATACAATATGAAAACAATTAATAGGTTTCTTAAAATAGTAATTATTTAATAAGTAAATAATTTATTGCAGTTATTTTTAAAAGAATATCATGTTTTTATATATTGATATAGATATATATTTTTGGATACACTATCCGAATGAAAGGGTCCAAATAATTATCCAATTTATTATGCAGATCTTTGCTTTTATCTCATACAGAAAGGATGACCCCACTATTTACTTCGATCAAAATAAACATTAGATAAATATAGATAACATATTGCTATTTTAAGTTATCCAGGTGCTTCACAGTTTAATTTAAATACAAAATTAGGGCAAATAACAGCGTATAAACGTGGAAGAAATTCGAGTGTGTTTGACCCAATATTATTATCACATAAAAAATGAAAATAACATATCGCTAGCCTAAATCCCCTGAATTTCCCATTTTCCCTCCTTCCACCTTCTCAAAACCCTAACCCCTTTCTATCCTCAATAAAGAAACCCTAACCCTCTCTTCTACACACTCACGCAGAAGATCGAGTTTCTGCAAGATTCGAATTGAATTATGGCGGAAGTGACGGACGATTCTAGGGACATTGAGAAGCTCTACGAGTACGGAGAAAGACTCAACGAAGCCAAAGATAAATCTCAGGTCAGTCGACATATTTCGACATTTCTTGTTTTCTTTGCGCATTGTATGAATTGCTTGTTTGTTGAAGCAAACGGAGAATCTTATATTCTGTGTAATTTTTTATTACTTTTGTTTGTAACGGGGAGCAGAATCAAAAGGATTACGAGGGGATAATTGCTGCAGCTAATGGCAGCGTAAAGGCGAAGCAGTTGTCTGCGCAGATGATACCGAAGTTTTTCAAGTTTTTCCCTGAGCTTTCCGAGCAAGCGCTAGACCAGCATCTGTATTTGTGCGAGGATGAGGAGCTTGGGGTAAGCGACTGTGCTGTCTTTCTGAAGTATTTTGCTCAGTTATTTGTTTCCGTACATGTGTTTGAAGTGCATTTAAGAAGAAAACAATTGTTGGTCTTAATGGCACTCCAATTTTGAATGGAGTGCCACGACTTGTATAGTTATGGTAAAGTTTAGCTCTCAAACATCTCTGTTGTCTGTGAGCGTGTCTGGAGTTTCCCTGTGCATGTTCGGAAGTAGCTCAGGGAATGAATATTTCTCTCCATATTATGTTGCATTGCTTGTCTGGATATTGGAGACCATGATAACAGAAGAAGGAAGTAAATCTATATGAGAACGTCGTCCTAAGATGTGGTTCCTGCTAAGCCTGCATGATTATAGATGATAATGTGCTTGATAAGGTAGAATAGTGAGATTAGAATGGAAATTAGTAAATAACAAGCATACATGACCCCTGCATGTGGTGGTTTATCGTGCTCCTACCATGTTTGAAATTGTGAATCTCGTACAGCCAGTCACATCTCTTCATGTCATGGCATTGTGTGTTAATGCTGAGTTTGATAAGTAGACTGTAGACATTCTTAAGAACCATACATGTATAAAAGAGACTTATATGGTTGTTTTTGTTGATTACTGAAGGTGCGTGTGCAAGCTATTCGTGGGCTTCCTCTTTTCTGCAGGGATACACCTGAACATCTGGCAAAAATTGTAGACATCCTTGGTCAACTCCTCATTGCTGGTAATTTGGCCTTTAATGTTAGATTGATAGATTTTTAATTAGATTATCTCATCGGTTTAGTTTCATTAAACATTCTTTATGGTTTTGATAGGAGATAATGTAGAGCGTGATGCAGTGCATAAAGCCCTCATGTCTCTCTTGCGACAGGATGTGAAGAGTAAGTCCCCATCTGTAATTATTTTTTTCCATGAACTGCATCTTTGTTTTTTGTGTCATTCATTCTTTATTTTTTTGCTGACACCATTCAAGTGTTACAGCATAACATGAATATCTAACAATTATTCTGTTAACTATGTTTCTGTCTCTCTTATCAAATGCAAAGTTAGTTATCAGGTTTGTAGATAGTCTTAAGCATATTATATTGTCCTTCAATAATACTAAGATCTAGTTGATGATAGTCTTTAAGATGTTCAAAGTTGTGTTGGAGGATTAGTTGAAAGTCTGATGGAAAGAAATTGGGTCTGGAGCTTTAGTAGGGTAGCTGTACTCTGATAAATTTTTTGAAGAGTATTGGTGAAAGAATTTATTAGCTCATCCATGGGACACATATTGATGGCAAGTGCTGTAGCATGGAAAAGGCACCAGGCTTGCTCCATCTGCATCTGGGGCATATGCATGTGTGTGGGCATGCACCTCTTAAATATTTTTTCCAACAAACTTTAATTTCAGGAAAATATGAATTCATCTCCATGGATTACTCATTTCTCAGCATAGTGATAGCAAGAGTTTTACCAATATTGACTGATATAAACTTTCATGGAACTTATGTGAGTTTCATGACCCGAGAAACCTAAAACCATGACTACAATTAATTCATTTTACAATGGGCACAAATGGTTGTGCAGACAGAGTTCCTGGTTTTGACTTTGTTGGGTGTGTTTGTTGCAGCTTCATTGACAGCTTTGTTTAAGCACATTGGCAGCACTGATGATCGCAATTCAGAGGATCTCAGTGCTTGGGAGAGCATTCGCGAAAAGGTGCTCTGCTTTATTAGAGATAAGGTATGATATTTTCTACTTTCAAGAGTGGCTTCCATTGGTAAGAATTGTGGCAAGTCTTATTTATAGAGCCCATATTTCAGGTGTTCCCTCTTAAAGAAGAGTTATTGAAGCCAAAGGATGAAATGGAGAGGCATATCACTAATTTGGTGAAGCAGGTGTTACATTTATAGCATTGAAAATTTGATGATTGTGTTTCTCCTATGCCTGATGGTCTGTTTAGGGCCCATTTCTTCTTTTAGGCTACAGCCTACAAGATTCTTAATATCTGAATTGCCATCCTCTAGATGCCTAATTACACCAATTGCACATTCCCTGACATGTTTCTTTTTCAGAACCTGCAAGATGTGACGGGTGCTGAGTTTAAATTGTTCATCGACTTCTTGAAAAGCTTGACCTTATTTGGGCAGAGTGCTCCTGTGGAGCGTGTTCAAGAACTAGTTGAGATAATTGAAGGCCAGGCTGATCTGGATGCTCAATTTAATGTATGTTGCATTACTATTGTTGGGTGCCACCTCTTTAAAGGTTTCTATTTAAGGCACACGTCCTAATATTACAGATTTGCTACTGTTGTCATCTCCATATTCCTATTTCATTAGTTCATCATATTTGTTGTCTGGATTTACTCTTTTCTCCTTGTCTCTGTAACAAATGGTTCATTTCCTTAGATTTGCATTTTTCAATCAGGCTGGAGACTGTTCCGGATTTTGGATATTGACACAATTATCTTTGAATAATATCAGTTGTAGTTTCAGATATTTTTTATTTTTTAATACTTGTTACAATACCCATTCGAGTCCCTCTTAGTTATAGATAACATGGGACTGCTGATATGTTGTATGGTTTAAAGCTTATGATTAACTTTTATTTGCTGACCCTTTTCCCTATGTGCCTACAGGTATCAGATGGTGATCACATTGATCGATTCATATCCTGTCTACAGATGGCCTTGCCTTTTTTCGTGGTATATACATTCTTAATCTTTGAATAACTATAGGACTGTAAGCTTATGCTGACATTGAGCATATTTGTGATTTCAGAGGGGTGCTTCGAGTAGTAAGTTCTTCAGTTATTTGACAAAGCAAATTATCCCTGTTTTTGACAAGGTACTGCTCAAACTGAAATTTTGGCTACTTTTCTGGATGATAGAATTACCGTACGTTATTAGCTATCCTTGTCTTGCTTTACCTCAGTTGAGTTGAAGTGGCAATATTAGTTTTTGATTCACAATTTCTGTTCTGCTTTTAATCTTATACTCTGCCACACAATCTTTCTCCCATCTCTTATTAGTCTTCTCCTTTTTTGTTTCCATTGATTGTGTAATTGATAAGGTTTATCAGAACTCTTCCGTGAAAGCTGGGCTACTCTGATGGTTAAGGAATACATGTTAGGAAACATAAGTTTTACAGAAATCGAGCCTTTTATCTGGTCAAAATTTCATTCCAAGTTTTCATTTGATGTCTACTACAGTTTCATTTAAAATATTGTTTGTTATACGACACAATAATGTTCACATCACAGTATATTGCTTCTCTATGATTTTGATGGTTGCTGTTTGGAATTTATTCTTTTACCTTTTCTCCATCAGCTTCCTGATGAACGAAAATTAGACTTGCTCAAGAACCTTGCTGAATGTTCATTGTATGCTAAGCCACAAGACTCAAGACAGCTTCTGCCATCAGTTGTTCAACTTTTAAAGGTACATCGTTTTCCCAAGTAGATACTGAAGTGCATTATCCGGTGCAGTCTGGGATACATTATCTATGCTTTGCAGTATCTCTTTGACATGATGTTTAATGACATGATTCTGCCAGTGTTTGTATAGATTTTGGTCATATAACATCTTATTATCAATGTTAACACTCTGGGTACCAGTTCAACTACTTGCCATTTTCACCTCATCTTCAATTTCATAGATACCAGTATTTGATACTTTTGACTCCCGCCTATTTTAGTTGACTATTTTTCTTTCTCTATGATTGTAAAATACAAATGCTAGTGGCCATGTGAATAGGAGATTCACCAACTCATATTAGAATGTTCATATCCCTAAAAAAACTAATCAGGTCTAGTTAAGATGACTTATCATATGATAATTTACTATGTGATTTTATGTTAATTATGCAGAACCTTTTCTCATTATAATTTATAGTGCCCTCTCTTTCTCAGAAATACATGGTCCGAAGAAAAGTTGAAGAGATAAATTTCACATACATTGAGTGCTTGCTATATGCATTTCACCATTTAGCTCATAAGGTAAGCATTATACTGTGTCCATGCTGAGTTTTTATAATATATAATGGAACTTCACTCCTTAAATGCCTGAATTTTGTAGGCTCCCAATGCCACAAATAGCCTTTGTGGCTACAAGATTGTTACAGGACAACCTTCAGATAGGCTTGGGGAAGATTTTTCAGAACAGTACAAAGACTTTACTGAGAGGTAATTCATGAACTGAAAACTTTAAACGTACTTTTCGGTTATGTGTTCATGATCACCAAAAATTGGTTCCACCTTGAAACATCAGAATGTTAACTTGGTTTTTTCATGAAATAGATTAACCACCATTGAGGAATTATCTAAGACGATGAATAAGAAATTGACCCAAGGGATGGCAGAGCACAATAAAGCACTGGCAGCTGCAAAAACAGAAGAGGAAAAAGAAACAATTGTGGGTTTTTCCTTAGTAGACATCCTGTTGTCGTAAAAGGAAATTATCTTTAGGGAATTAAGTTGGATTTATTCTTCCTTTTCTTATTTTTTTGTTAATATCTTGCAGAAAAAACAGAGGCAGAATGCCACAGCTGGCCTTCGGACCTGCAACAATATACTTGCTATGACTCAGGTGAATGGATGCTTTTTCCTAGCATCACTATATGATTATTCACTTTCTGAGAGAAACTTTATTTGAAAAAAAGAAGGGACTGGATATGTTTATTTTATTACGGGATATTACCTAAATGCTTGCATGGTTGCTTATCAACAAACATCAAAAGTATGTAAAGTCTAGTTAAGTTCTGCTCTATCCAAACAATAAAATAGTGGAGAAAATGAATGCCTTAACATTTTTCTCTGGCTTACTATCCAGATTAACTGCCTGCTATTTATTTTGACAATTGTTCTTTTCCCAATTGGTTGTTGTAGTCGTTGCATGCAAAAGCACCTTCATTTATTGGGGACCAGAAAAAAATTAGCTTATCCTGGAAAGAAGCAACTAAGGCTGCAATAACGTCTGTTGCAGCTACAGCTGGGTATGGCATTAGCAACACATTCTTTCTTCCAGTGTTTAACACTGTTGCTATACTTCATTGTTGATTAAGCATAATGTCTTCTTCGTCATTGCAGTCAAAAGAGAACTGCTAATGCTGGTAATGGATCCGGGACAAATGCAACAAAGAAGGGTAGAGGAGCAGGAGGTGTACAAAATCAACTAGTTAACCGAGCATTTGAAGGCTTGAATAATGCAAAAAGTTCTGGACGAGGTAGAGGTTGGAGGGGACGTGGTAGAGGAAGGGGGGGCTATCGTTAAGAAGCATCACATTGTATACTGTAGACATTTAGCTCTGACATTGTAGCGATGAAAGTTTTACTTAATTTAGTTTTATGGTTTTATGGCGATCTTTTAGAGTTGTTCTACACACCTCATACATTATTGCCACTGCTAATTTATATTGACGGTTTGGCCCCTGCTTCTATTTTTTTGGAATTCGATGTAGAGTTGCTTAGATTATGTCATCTATTTAATGTATTATGTTACATTCAATTTCTTTGCAGCAGATGCCTGTGCGTGTGTGATATTAGTTTTGTATCCATCAGCGTGGGTTCAACACTGGTCTGTTGTAGTAAGTAGTTTGTAATATTATGTTAGATT
This sequence comes from Scutellaria baicalensis, assembly GCA_005771605.1. Lineage (NCBI taxonomy): Eukaryota > Viridiplantae > Streptophyta > Magnoliopsida > Lamiales > Lamiaceae > Scutellaria > Scutellaria baicalensis. The sequence continues at coordinate 15,002,080 of CM016724.1, read as the reverse complement.
GTGTTTGGATTTATAACAAATTCGAGTATGGTTTGAATTAACGTGGATTTGAAATCTATAACTCTCATCCCGATTTGATTTTTGAGTATTTGTATTACAAAATGGTTTGTGTTTAACTCTACAGAATCAAAATGTATTTGTGCTTACTTGATGAAACCTCTTTTGACTCGATACACAATCTAAACCAAGCTAAACACTACCTGAAATTCCACGAAAATCAAATAAACTCGTCACAATAATATGTTCAAATCGACTCATCTGTATCTTGCAAAGACATCTGCATTCTCATTCCCTCGCAAGAAGTCATATAACATCCAAAAACATCACATTCCTGCTGTAAAATGAAATATAAATCCAACCACTAAACAAAAGAAGCAGATAAAATGTTAATCCTCTTCTAACCAGCAGATTCAGAACAGCAACTCTTCAACAATTTCTTCAAACTAGTAAACGAAAGGAACAAACTTGTAACGAACCTTACTCATATACTCACCATACCTCTCCCCAAATGTCTCCATCATCACCTCCTCCTCCATCTTCGCCTTTTGCCCGTAATACATCAAACACACCGCCACAACAAACGCAATGCTCATCGGTGCTCTGAGAGCAGTAAAATAAGCGACAAACAGCAGCATCGTCGATGCATAGATTGGATGGCGAACGAACCTATAAGGCCCAAACTGAACCACAGCTGTAGGCACAACCACCTTCTCTGAATACTTGGCCAAATACAACGTCGAATGATACTGCATAAACACAGTCAAAATGATCAAAGCCCAGATAGCCACATTGTTAAATCCACCAGGGATGAGATGCAATTCCGTTCCCTCCAAGGCTGCCAGCCAATGAGCAGCCATTACTCCAATGCAGAACAAGAGCTTATGCCAGTTAGGTAAACTGATATCCCACTTGGGATCATGCTCTCTGGGGTAGTAATCACCATACAATCGCTTTCGAACCGTGACGTGGAGGAAGAAGAAGTAGTGGTAAATGAAGAAGAACACGAAGGGCCATCCTTCAAGAAAGCCATTGAAATGAGCAGGGGGGACTAGGGTGAGCCACGTGAAAGAGGAGGTGACAATGGCGAGCTGTTCGAGTGGGGTGGATTCACCTTTCATGTGTCTGCTGAGGCTGTAGACGCCGTAGATTGCAAGGGCAATGGCCACCATCCATGGCCAGAACAGCCATGTCCAGCTAAAGTACATCCAGAAGAATGGATTCATCAACAAATTCACACTCCATTTTGTTGCAGCGATAGCAACAGCCAGTGCCAGAGACCACTTACAGATGTCGATGGGGGTCAATTGCAAAAGGGACGATTTCAGGGAGTCAAAGGAGAATTCTTTGATCCTTTCCAGCCACGGGTTCGGTGAATCTGACTCCGACGGGGCTGTAGAAGTTGAATACGCGCATTTGAGCGAGCGAAGAGGGCGAGTAGTCCCTGAATTTGAATTGGGCAACGGTGAAAAAACCGAGTCGCGGCGCAGTGGACTAACGAAATTGGAGAACCGTGAGTGGGAGGAGGCTGGAGAGATTCCGATGAGCCTTGAATTGTTGTGGGCCAAGGAGAATTTTGCAGAAAAATGCTTGCACTGAACCCGTTTGTTAAAATGTCCAAGTGAAATTAGGTGGCTGCTTTGGGGAAGAGTGGAGCTGAAAGGGGTCACCTTCGAACAGAGCAACGAAGCGGCTGCGTCCATAGATATGTAGTTGATGGTGGCAGCTGAAGAACGGTAGCAGCAAACCTAAAATCCAACCTCCATGGAAGTAGTAAGAGATTCTCCAGACCAACAGTAAAGAGGAAATCAAGTGCAAACGGATATATTAAGGTATGTTTTATCGTATTTTTATAATTGGGATTTATTATTATTTTATACTTTTCTATTTCATATACTTTTAATAAATTAATACCGAATTTTTCCCATAGAAAAAGTTACAAATTTAAAATAAAATTTCATACAAATGATTAAATGAAAATAGAAACATAAAGACTCATATGAGACGGTCTCACGGAAACGGATCCTTATTATTCATGAATTAAACTCATATTTACAAACTTACATATGAATTATTAAGTGTAGGTTATGGGTTCACCCGTCTCATGAAAAAAGATTCGTGAGACGGTCTCACACAAGACTTGCTTAAGGAGAAATTGTATAATTTCCCAAGTATACTCATTATTTTAGTTAACAGAAACGAAATTGACATGACTGACCATGATGCAGTAGCATGGCCCAAATTCGGCCTAAAAAGGGTCCAATTCGGCCCAATAATATACAAATAAGTCCAAAAGTCCATGAGCCCAAATAATGAAAAGGCCCAAGACACTATAGCTAATAACTATAGAGTTTTCCAACTCAATTCAATCTAAAAAAAAAAGGGTGTGCATTAACTTACAAATAACAATTAATTAGCCTATTTTGTCCCTATTTTTATGCTAAGAATATTTAACCGGGCAATAACATTAATTAGTCCTTAATTTGAGCCAGTTTAACTTGTTTTAAGGAATTAAATCCATGAGATATTTTCATAAAGTCATACTCTTTTTAAAAGAGATTTACTCTATATTTATAGGAACCCTTTATTACATGTGATTTTACTATCTTTATGTAAGTTGACTAATTATATCTATGTGTTGTTTATTGACTAGAGTATTATTCATCAATTATTTAGTCCTATTTGCAAAATTGATCATGAGCTGTAGTAGGATTTAATATTGTTTTCTTTGGCATTTTAGAAAAGTGGTTATTTCTAATTTAGTCACAACTCACATAGAGTAATTTTTTTTAAAAAAAATATATAGAGGCCTAGTTCCACCAAATGATACTCAATTAGACTTGAGGGGGTAGACGACTATAACATAATTAATTGTTCTAGATAAATATGATGTGTGATTTGAAATTTTACCTAAAAAAATCTTCTTAATTTGCTGAATTTTTTTAAAAAAGAAATTGTTAAAATACTACAAAGTGTCATCTTTATTTGGCAAATTCTTGTATGAGATCGTCTCACGGATCCCATTCCGTGAGACGGGTCAACCCGACCCGGTCAAAGTCAAAGTCAACGGTCAACGGTCAAAAGTCAACGATGGTCAATGGTTGGTCAACACCAGTCAACGGTCGGTCAACTCCATTGACCAAAAGTATTACATATTATATGTAAAAGTAGTACACAACATACATGAAAGTATTACATTATAAATGTAATACTTTTACTTTTATAAGGTAATACTTTTATGTGTATCATGTGTGATAAAGTTTTGAGAAATTATATAATACTTTTGTGTGTTTTAGGTATTACTTTTCAATATACTATGTAATACTTTTGTAAAATAGTATTATTTTGGGTTTGGTTAGAGTGTATGAAAATATGTAATACTTTTATGTGTAGTAGGTAATATTTTTATATATATCATCTAATACTTTTGTTATATATTATACATTTATGTAATAATGCAAAAGTATTATCCGATCTATAGAAAAGTATCACCTAATATACATGAAAGTATTACATTATGAAGTATTAAATGATATATAAAAATATTATCTAATACACACAAAAGTATTATTACATAATAAGAACATAACATCATGCAATATTTTTATGTGCAACATGTAATACTTATATGTGTAACATGTAATACTATTGAAATCAACAAGTAATATTTTTATATACATCATGTGATACTTTTATGTGTAACATGTAATACTATTGAAATCAACATGTAATACTTTTATGTATATCATGTAATACTATGAAGTATTATATGATATATAGAAAAATATTGTCTAATACTCAAATGTAATACTTTTATGTACAATATGTAATATTATTGAAATCAACAAGTAATACTCTCATAATGTAATACTTTTGTGTGCAACATGTAATACTATTGAAATAAACAAGTAATACTTTTATGGGTAATTCTGTAGTACACCTGGTGTATTAATACACTAGAGTTTTTTACGACAGTAACTTTTTTTAAGGTAACTTTTTAAATTTTGGACTATAGGAGTTGTGGGCTTTGTAATATGTATGGGCTGTGTAACCTTTAGACAATGGGCTGCAATGTCTTGATTTGTGTATTGTGGGCTATGAAATACATTATATGCTTTCATTTAATTTGGGCTATGAAATATATTGTGTGTTTTACATTTAATTTTGGGTCATATGAGTTGTACGCTTTAGAATGCTCATTTATATAAAATATAAATCTTTGTTACAAACTTATTTCATTTGCATAAATCATACCTAATTTAATAAATGATAAAACATTAACAACCATTGTGATGAAATTGAAATTAAATATTTAATATATTTTAGATATACTAATATGATCATGGAGTTTTAATAAATTTTATAATAAAATTAATTTTATTATGTGTTGTTTTAACGATGGTAACAATTTTAACAATTTGATGTAAGTGCAATCATTATAACCTTGCATGCTTTTTTTAAATAGGGACATAGGTTACATGCCATTTTAACAATTTCATATCAGTGCAACCATTTTAACCATGTTATACAGTGCAAGCATTGTATGTGCAAAACATTGTATTTCAACCATACACTATTGTATATTTTAACCCTACAACCATTTCCTTGAACCATTAGATTGAAATATTTAATATATTTCAGATATATTAATATGTTTATTGCTCCACAATTTTAATTTTTATTCACGAATGTTTTAATTGTATATTAATTTATATATTTACATATTACCCCACAATTTTGGATGTTATTAACCATTGTGTGATATCATTCTATTACCCAACAATTTTTATTTGAATTCATCAATGTATACATTTGAATGTCATTAACTATTGCATGATGTCATTGATAATTGAATGTCATTAACCATTGCATGATGTAATTGATAAGATACAAACTAGTTTGTATATATTGCATATTACCCTCACAATCTTGGATGTCATTAACACATTCTATTTTATCTTGTAATATATGAACGAGTCATAGGATCATGATTTTTTTTTAATTCACCAATGTTATCTATGTTGTATATATTTGCATATTTGCAATGCATATTCCAAGTGATATAATGCAATGCAATTCATATCATGCCATTGATATAATACAATGCATCGTTATTGCAATGCAATGCAATTCATAACATTGGTTGCATGGTATCATGCATTGATATAATGCAATGCATGTTATTGCAATGCATCATACTAACAAAAAAAAATAAAAATGCATACAAACCATTCTAACCGTTTACAATGAACTATGCATAATAATTTTTTGGATGACTTGCAGCAATGTGTTGATGCATTGCAATTGAATGGAATGTCTTGCACTATAAATGAATATTTTCCCACATAATTAACATTTCACTTAGAGATAAAGTTAGACATACTCATGTATAAAGTTGTTAAGATTTTTTTGTATCTCATTATATCTTTTTAGATCTTGAAGTGTATTATATATATATTAGACTTTATATCAATAAAATACAAGTTCTTAATTCTTCTATCAGAATATATATACATTTGAAGATTTAAAATAATATTTTATTGGTGAATTTTGAGAAGTGTTTACATTGAGAGAACATTTTATAAACATTCATAAAATACATAATATATTTTAATATACATAATTAAGTTTATATACATTAATCTCAATTAATGTATATATTATGATAATTAAGTGTATATGTGTGTGTATATATAAGTAATTTAGGATCATATTATAATTAATTAAGTAAAAGACTAAAGTAGTAATATTACATGTAAAATAATATTTTAATTTGTTGTTGGGTGTGTAAAATAGTAAAATTAAATTCTCATTTCTAATTATTCAATCAATAATTATTCAAATTATTTAGTTAATGATTTAATTAGGTGTTTTTCAAATCATTCATGTTAAAATTACAAATTTTTATTTTCTTATTTTTTTTATTTTTTTAGAAACGGCCCGGGGCGCAAGCTTCTGCCCCGCCCGCCCAGCGGGTAGTAGTTGGGGGGAAGGCTGGGTACCCGCCCCGACATGCCCCATTGCCATCCATAATGTAACAATTGTAATTCATAATGTAACCATTGTAAATTACAATAAAATATATCGAATATGGATGTCAAATGAATCGTCATCGGACGATGCATAATACTAGAATACGTGAATTTGGTTTTATGGATGATAATAACTGATAAATGAAATTTTAGGAGAAGGAGGATTTGGACTCATTATCTAGAACATTATACCATTTTGGGGAATCATAAGAAGTTACCATAGTAAATATTGAAGAAAGGTAAAAAAAGGTAAATGAGAAATGAATTGTCAGGATTTAAAGTACTCAGATCTAATGGACAAAAATGACTAACAACCTGGTTACACCAGGTGTACTACAGAAGGACCCTACTTTTATATGTATCATGTAATACTTTTATATGTAGTACGTAATACTAATTTAAAGTATCACATGATACACATAAAAGTATTATGTGAGTAGAATAACAATATTACATTATGAATGTAATACTTGTATATATGACATGTAATACTTTTATGCATAACATGTAATACTTTTTGATTAACGGCGTTGACCGACCATTGATCGGCATTGACCATTGACCGTTGACCGTTGACCGGGTCGGTTTGACCCGTCTCACGGAATGGGATCCGTGAGACGGTCTCACACAAGACTCACTCTCTTTATTTTACAACAAGTCATTATTAATTATAAAAATTTATAACACGTATACATGTAGTTGACCTTTCTCTCTTAAGATCACTTTCAAAGTAATACTACAATTTAACAGTTCAACATGTGTATCACAACATACACACAACATACATTTTCCATAAGATAAAACTAAGAAAAGTCGTAGTAAATCACAAGAATTAATCGATAAAAAAATATATGATAATTATAGTTAATAACAACATGTTGGAATTGGATTAGGTCTTTGTAATTGCTTTCTAAAGTCGCCAAGAAAAAATGGTCAATCATAATTTTGCAAATATCAAACGAAAAAGAAAGAGTAAAACAAATTAAAGAATTAATTTCCATGGCTGCTAACATGCGCATCATCCATCTTAACCATTTTCAACAAGTTGGATTAAATATTAACAAATTACCTAATCATTCACAATCTCATTATAAATACACAACAAAACCCTCCAATATTTATATACCTAACTATCAATTCAAACATTATTATATCCATTCAAGATGATCAAGAAAACTCTTCCATATCTCCTTCTTCTTCCGATAGTCCTCTTAGCCGGAGGGGCCGTTTCCCGGCCACTGGTCCGGGATGGGGTCCGGGCCGACAAGGGTTTGATGATCAGGCTAAAAGGGATTGAATCAGAAGAAAAGATGTGTGAACAAATGTACGGATTCTTGCCATGTTCAGAAAGTGTGGGAGGGCATTTGTTCTTGATAGTGGTGTATGAGTTTCTGCTCTTTCATGGAGAATCCTACGTGGCATCTGGTGGAGAGAGAATCTTCAAGATTCTTGGGCCTGGTGTCTTTGGTGCCAGTGCTTTTCAGCTCATCGGATCCTTGCCTGAATCCCTCATTCTTCTTGGTATGTCCTAACATGACCACTTTCTTTATTTTTTCCTCGGTATTCTTGTTCAGTAAGTATTTTATTTCATCAATACATGTTCGAAAGTAATGTACATGATATCGACAAGGTGATTCAGTGCAAGATTGGTGGATCAATGTACACGTGTTTAGTCTAATTTGACCTAATAACGAATACATTGTGTTATAGTACATATGATAGTACTGTTTTAAGTACTTGTATTTCATTTTATTTTAATTCTGTTTGAATGTCTGAAGTATATAGATAAATTCATAATATAAGGTAGCATGAAGAAAATATATGAGATGGATGGATCGAAATATATGAAGAAAGTACTTTCTATTGCATGTTTTATTGCATCATTCACATATTGCATTGCAACAAACTGGATTGAGATCTTCTATTACACTTGGTGTTACATCTTCTATTCCAAATTAATCACCACACGCCACGTGTATTCAATGACATCATTAATTAATATGTGGCGTGTATTAAATGTTATGTAACATGAGATGTTACACAAAATGTAATAAAGATCCACACTTCAAAAAACTATGGTATTACATCATGAAATATATATATGACACAAGTAATGTAACTTAATGCAAAAGACCTTTGTTAGGAGTAATGTACAAGAAAGACATATAAGATGAATTTCTTGACGTGGAAAATTTCAAAATACAAGCCTCTTACGTATAGTTTTGAGACAGCTCACATTATTAAAACATGAAAGAAATGTCTGATTTAAGGATCCATAATACTAACTTTCATTTGTGTGATTATAATCTCATTAAGTTATACTTACTTATTTGATTTCCACCCACATGACCATAAAATAATTTTAATTAAATAATTCCAAGTATATATCATCAATAAATAATTGATCACTATTCATTAAAATAATTAGCAAATACATACACAATATCGTCTGTCACATGAATTAGGCTTCATGATTTCACGATAATACACTATTCCCATGTGTTTCACTATTATATTTTATTAAAATATTACATTTTATTTTATTATAATGTACCAATAAAATAAACGTTGTCCTTTTGAGACAACCTTGACTAGTTGAATTCGTGAAGTCCTACGTAATACTTTATAATTATTTCCATTTCTTTTGTGATAATAAAGTCATTAAACTTGTTCGTATATGTTTTTATTTTGGCCATAGTTAAATTTGGCCTTGACTTGGAGCAGGTTAGATGTCAATAACGGATGGCTATTGGGCTTAATTTTACTACTTAAATAATCTAGATCGATTTAATTATATTTGATCTATTATTATACTATTATTTTATATTTTATATATATTAAATTAAATGAACTCGTGACATACACGCGCGTTTCTATATAAAATAATCTATATCTATACTAAAGGAATAACCAAGAGTGACACATGTCACTCTCTGGTTAGTCCTATTCAATTATAATTTAATTTTCAATTAATTCATTTAGTATTTATAATAATCTATTATAATAGAACATTTAATGAGATAATAATAATTGAATAATAAAATTTTAATAGCTATGATTCATAATAAAATTGTAAACTATGAAATTTTGGACAAACATTTTAATTAAGTTGATGTTTGTAATTATATTAATTGAAAATTAAAAAATTTCACACAATTATAATTTAAATTCATACTAATTAAATTAAAAATTAATGATAATAATGATTAAATTTCTCAATAAATAATAATTTTTAAATTTTTTAATTAGTATTAAAATACCCGTGTATCACGCGGGACTTACGCTAGTATTTCAATATTTGTAATAAAATTTGCCGCTCAAATATATTTGCAGCATCAGGGATTTTAAGCAATGAAGAAAATACAGAAGAATTGGTGATCACCGGAGTCGGGTTGCTGGCCGGATCCACCATTTTGCTCCTAACCCTAATTTGGGGCACCTGCGTTATTCTCGGCAGTCAAAATTTCCCAATTCAATTGCACTCCAATCGTTCGGATTCTACTAAAAAACGAAATCCTCTTGAGAAACTCTTCTTCTCCATATGGCCAGGTTTGTTTTGACCTAATTTTATCCGATTATGGATCAAGATCTTATATTTTGCTGAATTCTTACTTCGATATTGTTCCGTTGCAGGCTATGGTGTATTAACAGATGCAGGGACCAGCTACACTGCAAGGATCATGCTTCTTTCCGTGATTCCATTAGCATTGATCCAAATTCCGAGAATTTTTGGATTTTCTTCTCCTGCAGAACGCGATTTTTTGCTCTTCATTCTTGTTGTTTCTGCCGTTTTTCTGCTCTGTTACTTCTTCTATCAGGTTGGATTCTTGAATTTTTTTATCTGGTTAACAGTTTGAATCTCTTGATTTTTATGCACATTATGTTGCTGAGCTCGATTTGATCTGTGTGTAGTGGTCATTCACCTAGATCATTGTGGGAAAATTTGGAATATATGTAGAGAATTTATTGCATTGCTGGTTTCAATGATTTTCATCCTTTTGCAATTTGAGTGGACTTGTTATCCGAATGAATGACAGCATAGTTGTAGCATGATAGACTTGATGTTTTATTTGTATGCTTCTTATTCCAATCTTTGTTTCAAATGTTGTTGTTTTGAGCAGTTCTTTCAGCCGTGGATACAGAGGAGGCGCTTACTGTATATAAAGCACGAGCATTTAGTAGTCGATGTTCTAAAGCATCTGCAAAATCAGACAAAGGGAAAACTTTTAACTGACAATGGTTCGCCAAATGTATCTACGATAAGAAGGTACCTTTTGACAGTGTATGCTACTTCTATGCTTTCCTCGATAATTTTAAAGCTGAGGATGTAAAATGGATAACAGGAAATTGTAGCACTTCTTTAGATGATTCTAATTCAATATGGTAAGAAATGCAGTCCTAATGCTTTCTTACTTTTTGACAGAATTCCTTATTTAATGCTGATTTTATTCGCAGTCTATTTTTGGAGAGGGATCAAGATAGAGATAAGGTTATCTCTCAGGATGAGCTAAAAGAATTTCTACAAGAAATCAATTTTAGAAAACTCAATTCAGATGAGGATGCTACAACCAGTGAGATTATGAAAGACTTTGACATAAACAACGACGAGAAAATAACCATGGATGAATTTGTCAATGGAATGAAAAAATGGCTGGATGATACAAAAGATGCAATGAATAAAAGATATCACTCCGTTAAATCGTTGAAGGACATGTACCAGGTAATTTACTTCGAGAAATGAGTAAGGTAGTTGGAGAATTTATTGGAGTCCACAATAATTACATGCCTGAAACTCATTATAATTATCCTCCATTACAGGTTCTTAAACCTTGGATTCAAAAGAAAAGGGAAGAGCGTGAAATGATGAAACATCTAGTTCCGCATATGTTAGAACATCTCCAAAACTCTGCCTATGGGAGTCTTTTGACAGAGGCCGGGACTCCAGATGTCCCTGCCATAAAAAGGTACACCTTTTTAATCATTCTATCACTTATATATTAGTTATGTCAGAATCGAATGTATCTGCATGAAATAGTTGGGTTCCAGTAAAACCTTGTAATATGAATTAGCAGTGTGTACTAGTATCTGTTTAGATACTTAACATACATTCAAACCATAACACAGTGGGTAATCCATTGGTTGCATTGCAGGTTGTTCAATAACATCGATCTTGATAAAGACAACTGTTTATCATACTACGAATTAAAGGAGCTGATGACCAATATGAAGTTTGGCATAATTCCCTATGATGCTGACACAGCAGCATCACGAATAATGGAAGAGCTTGATATAAGTGGAGATCATCTGATAAGTGAGGATGAGTTTGTTACTGGATTGTCCAAATGGCTGGATACAATTTATAATACACACCATGACGCAACAGAGAATGAAGAAACTGATTATCAAGTAAATGAAGCCTCTTTTTAATCCATTGTAGTTGAGATTGACATTATCTTATTGATCATAACATTAAACGTCAACTCTGCAGAAAACATGGGAACAAACTGACAAGCTGGTGAAGGACAAGCTCGTTGATAAATCATCTTTAGCCTGGACAAAAGCCATAGCACTCATAGTTCTTGGGATTATTATTCTTGGCCTTTTAGCTGAGCCTCTTACACACAGTGTTCGCGATTTTTCAGCCGCTGCGAATATGCCATCGTTTTACGTTGCATTTGTGTTCGTCCCATTGGCAACAAATGCTAGAATGGCAGTATCTGCTATCAGTGAAGCCCGCAAGAAAAAACTACATACCAATTCTTTGACATTATCTGAGGTTTACATTCTTCTCCTTGTCCACACTGATATTCTTCAAAAGCGCTTTTTGTTTTTGGTTTCAACAATTAATTTGTTTTCGATTAATGCAGATATATGGTACAGTATTCACGAACAACGTTCTGGGATTAGTTGTTCTTCTATCTCTGATCTCTTTTCGGGGATTATCATGGAATTTCTCGGCTGAAGTTATGGCGGTTCTTCTTGTATCTGTCATCATGGGATGCCTTGCAAGCTTCAGCACTGTTTTCCCTGTTTGGACATCATTCTTGGCTTATCTGCTCTATCCCCTGTCATTGGTTTTTGTCTATGTTCTTGGAGAATCTGATTGGTTATCCTTATCCTATAACCTTAAACATATCTTACAAAGTCAATGAAATTTCTAGACTGAATCATAAGAATTTTTTGATTCTTTTACAGATGTAAATATATATATATATATATATATATATCTTGGATTCTTTGTTCCTTCTTGGGTTAGGCTACTATTGTAATACAAGTTGTTTCTATTCCATTCTTCAATTGTGGTGCTGTAACAAAAGTGGTTTGTCACAGACTCACAACAGAGAGTTTATAAACAGAATTTATCTCAAGTTTTAGAACGCATCCATTCTTGGGACATCATATGAAACTATCTAAGAGTCAATCTCCAGTTTCAATTTCAGAACAAGATAAGAGGTATATGGAAGATGTTCCTTATGCAAGTGGTGTTGGAAGTGTAATGTATACTATGATTTGCAGTAGGCCAGACCTTGCTTTTGCAATGAGTGCTGTGAGTAGGTTTATGACTAACCCTGGAAGAGCTCACTGGGAAGCACTCAAGTGGATGCTGAGATACATAGGAGGAATAACACATCTAGGATTACTTTTTCAGATGAATCAACAAGAGGCAACTAAGGAGGCTTTAGTTGGATATGTAGATTCTGATTTTGCTGGAAATATAGATACAAGAAAATCTCTTATTGGATACATATTCACTTTCTTTGGAACTACAATAAGTTGGAGAAGTATACAACAATCCATGGTAGCTCTCTCTACCACAGAGGCTGAATATATGGCTATGACTGAAGCCATAAAGGAGTCCATTTGACTGAAAGGAATAATTCAGGATCTTGGAATTGTTCAGAACAAAGTGACTATACATTGTGACAGTCAAAGTGCATTGCATCTTTCGAAACACCAAATCTTCCATGATAGATAAAAACACATTGATGTTAAACTTTATTTTGTAAGAGATATCATAGAAAAGGGTGTAGTCGAGGTTAAGAAGATTGGTACTAAGGATAACCCTGCAGACATGTTGACAAAAATCTTGAGCAGTGGGAAGTTTAATCATTGTATGCGCTTGGTGAATGTTTTGCCATGGACACCTAATTGTTAATGTTGTTGTTTGAGTGTTGTCTTTTAAATGTGAGCATATTTAACCGGGCAATAACATTAATTAGTCCTTAATTGAGCCAGTTTAACTTGTTTTAAGGAATTAAATCCATGAGATATTTTCATAAAGTCATACTCTTTTTAAAAGAGATTTATTCTATATTTATAGGAACCCTATGCCACATGTGATTTTACTATCTTTATGTAAGTTGACTAATTATATATACGTGTTGTTCATTGACTAGAGTATTATTCATCGATTATTTAGTCCTATTTGCAAAATTGATCATGAGCTGTAGTAAGATTTAATATTGTTTTCTTTGGCATTTTTAGAAAAGTGGTTATTTCTAATTTAGTCACAACTCACATCTATATCTATATATATATATATATAAAAGCAGGATATCCTGTCAAAAATAACTGCAATAAATTATCTATCTATTAAATAATTACTATTTTAAGAAATCTATTAATTGCTTTCATATTGTATTTATTGTAAGAAACTCAATACAAATAAAAATAAATAAACCTATTTATTGTATTTTAAGAAATTCAATAAAAAGAAATAAATATTTAATTTAAGAAATCAGTTATGATACTCAATTTAGTATTTATTATAGAAATTTCAAATAAAAAATAAATAAGATGAAATAAGGGATTATATATTTATTATCTCTCATCTTATTTTTAAGTACTTATTTTAAAGGGTAAATTACAAAAAACAACTCCACCTATCGACTTTTTTCAAATTGCAACCTAATTTTTTTTTTCAGATTGCCACCCAGTCTTTCTGTGGTTTTGTCGATTGCAAATTTTCCGGTGAAATGGAGATTAATCTGTTCACTTTGCAACCTAAACTTTGTTTTTTTTTATCTAATTGCAACATAAACTTTGTGTTTTTATCAGATTGCAATCAAGAATGAAAATTCCGATTCCAGTGGAAATATAGGTAACTTAAATTCACAGAAATATCGTGAAAATATCGATATCGATGGAAATATGGGTACATATATTTATTGTTATTTTTCCTATATTTACCAATATATTCCGATATTTCTCGATATTTATTTATATTCTATCGATGTTACATATATTTCACCAATTTTGACCAATATTTCATTGATATTTATTTTATGAATATCGATCACACTTATATAACATAAATATCACACTCATATATATAACAAAAAGGTATCAGTGTGAAGCGAAAAAAAATAATAATGATTTGCGATTGGACAAAAAAAAAAGTTTGAGTTGCAAAGTGAAAAAAATTAATTCATTTGCGGAAAAAATGAATGGAAATTTTGCAATCGGCAAAACCACAGAAAGATTGAGTGGAAATTTATAAAAAAAAACAGATTAGGTTGCAATTTTAAAAAAGTCGATAGATGGGGTTGTTTTTTGTAATTTACCCTATTTTAAATCAATTTTAAATATATAATATATAAAATCAATCATTATTTAATGATCTTAAATTTAATATTCATATAAAAATATTTATCAAACTGAAATATGGAAATGTATGTGTGTGGGCTTCAATAATTTTTCATTTTTAAACTTTTTTATGATATATAGTATTAATTTATTGTAAATTGATATTAAAATGTAAAAATAAAAAAATATTATAGGTGTACCTAGAGATGTTCAAACGGTTCCCCGGTTCCGGTTCCGGTTCGAACCGCCGGTTTGGCGGTTCCGGATTGGTGGAACCGAAACCGAACCGGTAGGTGGCCGGTTCCGGTTTCGGTTCCGAACCGCCGGTTGAACCTAAACTGGGCGGTTCGGCCGGTTCGTTTTTTTTTTTTTTGCATTTTTCTTGTTCATTTTGATTTTGCAACTCCGAATTTGTTTTTCAATGTTTGTTTCGATATAATTCACGATTGAAATAGACTAATAGAGTACACAAAATCGAACCGGCACAAATGTTTTCATTATAAATTGCAAAATTATTACAAGTTATACAATTTCTAAGTTTCTATACTAATGATTGCAATTCTAATGAATGTATAATCTTAATTCTAATCTATTAGACTATTACAAATTAAATATATCTATTACAATTACAAAAGTTTATCTAAAGATTAAAGAGAAGGGGAAAAAAATTGAAAGAGCTTGAGTTTCATTCTAAGTTTGGAAATGAAATTCAAATCCAAACTTATAATGAAATTGTCTACATATCCTTAATTCTAATCAAATTAAGGAATCAAATTAAGGAATCAAAACCATTATTTCTTAGCAATAATGGTTAGAATAGGATACATGGTGGTCCTTCGTGACCACCACTTCAACAAATCACTTGAAGTCTCAAAAACAATAGATTCATAAGTAGCACTTAAATAAGAGTCTAACTCTTGAGTAGGGTTACCTCTAGATCGTTTTTGTGTCCTAATGTCATAAAAAAAATTAAAAAAAATCAAAAAAAATAAAAAAAAATCAAAAAATTTAAAAAAAATCAAAAATAAAATAAAAATTGTAAAAACCGGCGGTTCGAACCGGCGGTTAAACCGCCGGTTCGCCGGTTTGTAAAAATTGGAACCGGAACCGAAACCGGGTCAACGGTTCCCGGAACCGTTGACCGGCGGTTCGAACCGCCCCGGTTTCGATTTTCGGAACCGTTTGAACGTCTTTAGGTGTACCTAATAGATTACACATACATAAAACATATCAAATAGAAAAATTAGATTAAAATTATTATTGCAAGTTAACCAACTTATTCATTTGAATTTTGAAATATACAAATATTTTATTTTATCTTTCTTATTTTATATTTATTTATTGTCAAATTTTATTTATATTTATAATGATTAAGTGAGGTGACATAAGGTATTGGACAGAAGTAATTTTTCTGTTTTTTCACAAATTCAAATTTCATCATTCTTAGTCCCTGATATATTGACTTATCAATCTTATAATTATTATTCATAATTTTTTTTTTCAAAATGTGTAGATTAAGTCCAATTTTGAATTGTTTCATTTAAATAGATAGCAAGAGAGATTTTCATGTATTTGATAAGCTGATATAATTTTTATTTGATTTAAATAAATGAGTTATATGTGTCGTTGAACCAAAAAAAATATTAAAATACGTGTGTATTTATAGTTATAAATATCAATAAAATATAAATCTATTTATCTCAATACTTAAATCATAACGTTTCTAATACATATAACTTATTTTTAGATATTAAATTTATTTTTTAAAATTTCACTACCCATGTAATTTTCTGACATAATTTTTTTATTTGTTTGTTTAATCCATAGATTAATATATTACTTTATATATTTCAAATTTCTAATATTTTCGAATATAATTATTTATAATGACATAAATTTAAAGTTAAAATACCTAGCTTTATACTAATACAAATTAAAAAAGTATCAATATATTTTTGTTAAAATAATAATCATTACATTTTATATGTTATTATATTTTTTTAATAATTATATATATAACACACTGTGCAACGCACGGGTACACTACTAGTATATATAAAAGCAGGATATTCTGCCAAAAATAACTGCAATAAATTATCTACCTATTAAATAATTACTATTTTAAGAAACCTATTAATTGCTTTCATATTGTATTTATTGTAAGAAATTCAATATAAATAAATACCAATAAACTTATTTATTGTATTTTAAGAAACTCAATACAAATAAAATTAATAAACCTATTTATTGTATTTTAAGAAATTCAATACAAATAAATAAAATATTTAATTTAAGAAATCAGCTATGATACTCAATTTAATATTTATTGTATAGAAATTTCATATAAAAAAATAGATAAATAAGATGAAATAAGAGATTATATATTTATTATCTCTCATCTTATTTTTAAGTAATTATTTTAAATGGTAAATTACAAAAAAACAACTCTATTTATTGACTTTTTTTCAAATTGCAACCTAATCTTTTTTTTTTCAGATTGCCACTCACCCAGTGTTTCTGTGATTTTGTCGATTGCAACTTTTTCGGCGAAATACAGATTAATTTGTTCACTTTGCAACCTAAACTTTTTTTTTTTTATCTAATTGCAACCTGAACTTTGTGTTTTTATCAGATTGCAACCAAGAATGAAAATTTCGATTCCGGTGAAAATATAGGTAACTTAAATTCACGGAAATATCGATGGAAATATGGGTACATATATTTATTGTTATTTTTCATACATTTACCAATATATTCCGATATTTTCTCGATATTTATTAATATTCCATCGATTTTTTACCGATGTTACATATATTTCACCAATTTCGACCAATATTTCCTTGATAATTATTTTATGAATATCGATCACACTTATATAACATAAATGTCACACTCATATATATAACATAAAGGTATGAAGCGAAAAAAAAATCATGATTTGCGATTGGACAAAAAATTAAAGTTTGGGTTGCAAAGTGAAAAAAAATTAATTCATTTGCCGGAAAAATGACCGGAAATTTTGCAATCGGTAAAATCACAGAAAGACTGGGTGACAATCTTAAAAAAAAAACAAATTAGGTTGCAATTTTAAAAACGTCGATAGTTGGGGTTGTTTTTGTTATTTACCCTATTTTAAATCAATTTTAAATATATAATATATAAAATCAATTATTATTTAATGATTTTAAATTTAATATTCATATAAAATTTATCAAACTGAAATATGGAAATGTATGTGTGTGAGCTTCAATGATTTTTCATTTTTAAACATTTTTATGATATATAGTATTAATTTATTGTAAATTGATATTAAAATGTAGAAATAAAAAAATATTATAGGTGTACCCAATAGATTACACATATAAAACATATCAAATAGAAAAAATTAGATTAAAATTATTATTGCAAGTTAACCAACTTATTCATTTGAAATATACAAATATTTTATTTTATCTTTCTTATTTTATATTTATTTGTTGTCAAATTTTATTTATATTTATATTCTGATTAATTGAATTGGTATAAGGGATTGTACAGAGGTAATTTTTCTGGTTTTTCACAAATTAAAATTTCATCATTCTTAGTCCCTGATATATTGACTTATTCAATCTTATAATTATTATTCATAATTTTTTTATTCAAAATGTGTAGATTAAGTCCAATTTTGAATTGTTTCATTTAAATAGATAGCAAAAGAAATTTTCATGTATTTGATAAGTTGATATAAGTTTTTATTTGATTTAAAATAAATGAGTTATATGTGGCGTTGAACCAAATTTTTTTTATTAAAATACGTGTGTATTTATAGTTATAAATGCCAATAAAATATAAATTTATTTATCTCAATACTTAAATCATAACGTTTCTAATACATATAACTTATTTTTTAAAATTTCACTACCCATGTAATGTTTTGACACAATTTTTTTTAATTTGTTTGTTTAATCCATATATTAATATATTACTTTATATATTTCAAATTTCTAATATTTTCGAATATAATTATTTATAATAGCATAAATTTAAAATTAAAATACCTAGCTTTATACTAATGCAAATTAAAAAAGTATCAATATATTTTTATTAAAATAATAATCATTACATTTTATATGTTATCATATTTTTTTAATAATTATATATATAACACACTGTGCAACGCACATGTACACTACTAGTAGAGTATAATTTTTAAAAAATATATATATAGAGGCCTAGTTCCACCGAATGACACTCAATTAGACTTGAGGGGTAGACCATGGTAGACGACTACTACCTCCGTCCCAAAATAAATGACGTTTTAGCCTTTTGCACATATATTAAGAAATGTGATAAAAAGTCTAATCTATCCCTATTTAAGTTTAATTAATGAGGTGTTTTTATCTCTTTAACACATTTAATTTGAGGTGAGTAAATAGGGGCATATTTGGTATATTGCATGTAAATATGCTTTGGAATACGAAAACGACAATTATTTTGGGACAAATTTTAGTTCCTAAAACATCATTTATTTTGGGACGGAGGTAGTATAACATAATTAATTGTTCTAGATAAATATGATGTGTGATTTGAAATTTTACTTCTTAATTTGCTGAAATTAAAAATAAAATTGTTAAAATACTACAAAGTGTCATCTTTTATTTTACAACAAGTCATTATTACTTATAAAAATTTATAACACGTATACATGTAGTTGACCTTTCTCTCTTAAGATCACTTTCAAAGTAATACTACAATTTAACATGTTCAACATGTATTAAGAGTGAGAGACTTATTTAATCCCCAAAGCTTCTATGTTTTTATTTTGTTTTTATTCTTTTGTTAGAAACACACATTAGAAAAGTATAAATATAACACTAGGAACCTCACATGACACACAAACATACATTTCCCACAAGATTATAAAACTACGAAAAGTCGTAGTAAATCACAAGAATTAATCGATAAAAATATATATAGATAATAATTATAGTTAATAACAACATGTTGGAATTGGATTAGGTCTTTGTAATTGCTTTCTAAAGTCGCCAAGAAAAAATGGTCAATCATAATTTTGCAAATATCAAACCAAAAGGAAAGAGTAAAACAAAGAAATTGGGTCAATTTTCAAACTACCCAAATTTATAAGCCAAAAAATTTTTTTAGTCATTTTTTTAAGAAACAATTTTTTTACCCAATTTAGTTAGTAATATATCCAATTTGCCCTCAACTTAACTACATATTTACATAATGTAAAAATTAAATATAAATATATTAAATACAAAATACAAGTGAAGATATACTAACTAAATACAAAATACAAAATTTGAAATGAAATCCAAAGACAAAATTCCTCTCATTTTGAAAAGTTGAAAATGTATTTCCCCCCACACCAAATATTATTTACCTCCACACCAAATTTCATTTTCCCACACCAATACTTTCCAGTTTGGCTTCTGAACTGCTACGAGACATTTGAGACTTTTAATATGATATATTTGATGAATCTATTAAAAAAAAATCCACCAAAACTCCATTGTAGCAACCACTTCAATCATACACTCTCATACAAAAAACTCCACCATGTGCAATCCTCACCACTTCAACACTAATGACAAATGAAAATTTTAGAATAAAGTTTGGATCTCGTTGGTAAATCTGAAAACGTATTTTGTTGCGGTTATCAGATCAAGATGGAAACCAAATTGAGTGAAAGAGGTCGAAAAAGGTTGAATGTTATGGAGTGACTTTGAATTTGATGATTTGAAGGTTGAGTGAACCTCCTGAATTTTCTGGTGTGAATAATTGTATGTTCTGCGCATTTATGATACGTTCACGATATGGATGTTACAGCGTGTTCACGATATGAGTAGTCGTGTTCACGATATGAGTAATCGTGTTCACATTTAAACTCGACTCGAGTAATATTACTCGAGTCGAGTTGGACTCGCTTGAATAATTCATTAAGGCGACGACTTATGTGTATATCGTGAACACGATATAAGTGAACACAACCACTCACGATACACACATATAGTGAACACAACCACTCATATCGTGAACACGACTACTCATATCGTGAACATGCTGTGACATTCATATCTGAAGTTTTCATCTGAAAAAATGAAGTTTTCATCTCTAACACACTGCATAAGTTTTGAAAACCATTTTAATCATTACATGTGAGTCCCATTATCCACTAATTTTTATTCCATTTTATTTATTTATTATCAATTCAAATTAATTATTTATTGGTTGTATTTTTTAATAGTGTCAAAATCGTCATATTAGACTAATTAATTATGACATTAATAATTTTCAATTCACATTAAAATATAATTAATAATAAATAATAATAAATTAATATTTAGTTCAAATCTTTGTTTTATGGATTAATTACATTAAAAAAAGGGCAAAAACTTATATACTCCTGGGGCACATAGGGGTACAGATCTAGATGTTATATATGTGCTCTTCAGGTGTTATATATATACTTTATAGATGTTATGTTTTTTGGTGTTATACATATACTCTACATGTATCATATTTATATAAGAGTAAACATGTGATACCTGAAGAGTATACACATGATACATGTAGAGTATGTATTTAACATCAATATGATGATTAATTTGGGGGCACCGAACCCCCGGGGCACACAAGTGTCACTCTAAAAAAAACATATATATTGCTAGCAATTAATTGAAAATAACAATCGTGAATACGTATTAAATTTTCATATCATGAACACGTATTATCAGTTCGTATCGTGAATATGTATTACATTTCAAATCGTGAACATTCATTCTCAAAAATGAGAATTACCCAACATCAATGGCGAAAAAACTAAAACATAAAACAAAAGAGTTCACTCTCTATTAGATATCGTGCATATCAATATATCTTCATAAGGGAGCCGTATCGTGAAGAATCATTCTCAAAAGTCAGAACTACCCAGAATCAACATACATGGATAATGTTGAAACCTAAAACAAAAGAGTTTGTGCTATTAAATATGGTGTATATCAACTTAACTTCAAACAGAAATTTAAACAATAAAATTCATGAGGAGTTTACAATAAAACATCACTAAATACTCAGAACATAGAAATAGAAATGAAACTTACCATTTGCAATAAAACTTCAGTTGTTTTTGACGCTTCAAGGTTTCAATGGAGATGAGGATCATGAAAAAATGAGAAAATTGGTCATGCCTTGCAACGATTCTTCGGAGGAGATGAGAATATGAAAATGTGATTGCAAAAAGTGGGTTATGGTGTTTTTGGAGTTCCAAATTACTTTTTGAACTTTCATTACATTATTTAATTTGAATACAATGTATTAAATTGTGTGTTTTAATTCAATTACAATGTAATGCAATGAACAACAATACAAACTTAAGTTGAGGGTATTAAGGATATTTCACTACCCAAATTGGATAAAAAAGTTATTTCTTAAAAAAAATGGATATAAAAATTTCTTGACACATGAATTTGGGTAAAATAAGGTATTTCCACCAAAGAAATTTCCGTGGCTGCTAACATGCATCATCCATCTTAACCCCTTTCAATGATCGAGTTGGATTAAATATTAACAAATTACCTAATCATTCACAATCTCATTATAAATACACACCAAAACTCTCCAATATTTATATATCTAACTATATATCAATTCAAACATTATTATATCCATTCAAGATGATCAAGAAAACTCTTCCATATCTCCTTCTTCTTCCCATAGTCCTCTTAGCCGGAGGGGCCGTTTCCCGGCCACTGGTCGGGGATGGGGTTCGGGCCGACGAGGATTTGATGATCAGGCTAAAAGGGATTGAATCAGAAGAAAAGATGTGTGAACAAATGTATGGATTCTTGCCATGTTCAGAAAGTGTGGGAGGGCATTTGTTCTTGATAGTGGTGTATGAGTTTCTGCTCTTTCATGGAGAATCCTACGTGGCATCTGGAGGAGAGAGAATCTTCAAGATTCTTGGGCCTGGTGTCTTTGGTGCCAGTGCTTTTCAGCTCATCGGATCCTTGCCTGAATCCCTCATTCTTCTTGGTATGTCCTAATATGACCACTTTCTTTATTTTTTCCTCCATATTCTTGTTCAGTAAGTATTTTATTTCATCAGTACATGTTCGAAAGCAATAACGAAAACATTGTGTTATAGTACATATGATAGTACTGTTTTAAGTACTTGTATTTCATTTTATTTTAATTCTGTTTGAATGTCTGAAGTATATAGATAAATTCATAATATAAGGTAGCATGAAGAAAATATATGAGATGGATGGATCGAAATATATGAAGAAAGTACTTTCTATTGCATGTTTTATTGCATCATTCACATATTGCATTGCAAAAAACTGAATTGAGATCTTCTATTACACTTGGTGTTACATCTTCTATTCCAAATTAATCACCACACGCCACGTGTATTCAATGACATCATTAATTAATATGTGGCGTGTATTAAATGTTATGTAACACGAGATGTTACCCCAAATGTAATAAAGATCCACACTTCAAAAAACTATGGTATTACATCATGAAATATATATATATATATATATATATATATATGACACAAGTAATGTAACTTAATGCAAAAGACCTTTGTTAGGAGTAATGTACAAGAAAGACATATAAGATGAATTTCTTGACGTGGAAAATTTCAAAATAGAAGCCTCTTACGTATAGTTTTGAGACAGCTCCCATTATTAAAACATGAAAGAAATGTCTGATTTAAGGATCCATAATACTAACTTTCATTTGCGTGATTATAATCTCATTAAGTAATACTTACTTATTTGATTTCCCACCACGACCATAAAATAATTTTAATTAAATAATTCCAATTATATATCATATATCGAATTAGGCTTTATGATTCCACGATAATACACTATTCCCATGTGTTTCACTATTATATTTTATTCTGTATCAGAAAATATTACATTTTATTTTATTATAATGTACCAATAAAATAAACGTTGTCCTTTTGAGACAACCTTGATTAGTTGAATTCGTGAAGTCCTACCTAATACTTTATAATTATTTCCATTTCTTTTATGATAATAAAGTCATTAAACTTGTTCGTATATGTTTTTATTTTGGCCATAATTAAATTTGGCCTTGACTTGGAGCAGGTTAGATGTCAATGACGGATGGCTATTGGGCTTAATTTTACTACTTAAATAATCTAGATCGATTTAATTATATTTGATCTATTATTATACTATTATATTATATATATATATCGATATATATAATAAAAGTAGAATATTCTGCCAAAAATAGCTATAATAAATGTTTCATTTATTAAATATTTTCATTTTAAGAAATCATTAATAACTTTTATTTTAAATTTATTAATAAACAAATGCATAAATATTAATATTTAATACATTTAATTATATATTTTATTGTATAGAAACTCAAAAGAAAAATAAATAGATAAATTTATCTATATATTTCTATACTATAATAATATATAGAGGAAAATTTTGAGATATTTACAGAAATACTATTTTCTCAACAAAAAAGTGTCACATCAACAATATTTTTATTTTGCATTTTTATTATTTAATCCATTCAATTTATAAAATATATATTGTATTAGTTTATTCTTATTTTATTAATACTAATTAAGTTATTTTTTATTGAATAATTCTTATACACCAACAATAGATAATGTTTAAACAATAATTTCAATAATAAATATTAATTTGTTGAGTAGGTTTTATTTGAGACCGTCTCACGGATCTTCTTATGTGAGATGGGTCAACCCATAACCCATCCTTAACAATTCATATTGAAATTTGTGAAAATGAATTCAACACATGGGTAATAAGGATCCGTCTCACGGAAACTATCCGTGAGACCGTCTCACATGAGTTTTTGTGAAATTTGTTTGGGGATAATTGTATCATATTTAATATAAATATAATTTATAAATAAATTGTAACACTATTAAAGATGGGTATATATACATATATATATATATAATGTATGTGTGAAATTATATGTCATTCTAAGTATTTTTTAAATTAATATTTGTAAGTGTCCCATCAACAAATTTTTTTATTTGCATTTTATACTATTTAATCCATTTGATCTAATTATATAAATATTGTATTAATTTATTCTCATTTTATGCATCTTAATTAAATTAATTTTTATTGAAGAATTTATTAAAAATCAACAATAGATATCCAAACAATAATTTCAATAATAAATATTAATTTGCATGGGGATAATTTATACCACAATAATATAAATTATTTAAACAATATTAAAGATGTGTGTATATACATACATGTATATATAATATATATTTAGTTTGAATTATATGTCATCTTAAATATTTTTAAAATTATAAATATCTCATAATCAAATAAATTTTTAGTCTTTTACTTTACACTTAGGACTTCGTATATTTTTTATATGAGAGTGCACGTTTTGAATTTATATGGCTCACCTAATTATTTAAATTATATGCTTAGTTTCTAATTATATTGTCATCATCATGATCGTAGACTACTACTACATTTTGATTATGTGTTGAGCTTAAATTGTAATGATCAATGTCTTGTTATATCAATTAATTTACGTGATACTTATAAATGAATAATTATCTGTCGTCTTCGATGTTAAGCGATATTGATAAAAAATATTATAATTCAATTTGTTTTGAAATAAAAGGTTGAAAATACATAATTGACAATACTTGCATCAAGTTCCTACATAAAATTTCTAATTTTATTGTGTAATGTTTCTATATATACATATTCACACACACATGTATTTAATTTAAATAATTGAATTTGTTTTTTAATTCATAATTTTTTTAGTTTTTTTAGTATATTTAATTTAAGTGACTTAAAATATTAGTTTGTAACATAGATGATAAAAAAAATGTTTCGATTATAATTATTGTGTAAAAAGAAATTTTAAAAAAACTTACAAACTTTACAGGTAGAATTTCCAAATTTGATTTGAAGATCATGATATAGATACTATTTTTAGTATTAATCATAAATTAGTGAATTGGATGTGTATAATATCAATATATTGTTGTGAATTGAATTATTTTAAGCAAATTTATACTTTCTTAGTTATTAAATATTATATTATCTTTTATATACTAAAATTACTTACACTATATTATGAAATAATTAATATTTATCAACATTATATCACAAAACGTGCATCACGCGGGTGCGAGTACTAGTATATATTAAATTAAATGAACTCGTGACATACACGCGCGTTTCTCTATAAAATAATATTTCAATTTTTGTAATAAAATTTGCCGCTCAAATATATTTGCAGCATCAGGGATTTTAAGCAATGAAGAAAATACAGAAGAATTGGTGATCACCGGAGTCGGGTTGCTGGCCGGATCCACCATTTTGCTCCTAACCCTAATTTGGGGCACCTGCGTTATTCTCGGCAGTCAAAATTTCCCAATTCAATTGCACTCCAATCGTTCGGATTCTACTAAAAAACGAAATCCTCTTGAGAAACTCTTCTTCTCCATATGGCCAGGTTTGTTTTGACCTAATTTTCTCCGATTATGGATCCAGATCTTATATTTTGCTGAATTCTTACTTCGATATTGTTCCGTTGCAGGCTATGGTGTATTAACAGATGCAGGGACCAGCTACACTGCAAGGATCATGCTTCTTTCCGTGATTCCATCAGCATTGATCCAAATTCCGAGAATTTTTGGATTTTCTTCTCCTGCAGAACGCGATTTTTTGCTCTTCATTCTTGTTGTTTCTGTCGTTTTTCTGCTCTGTTACTTCTTCTATCAGGTTGGATTCTTGAATTTTTTATCTGGTTAACAGATTGAATCTCTTGATTTTTATGCACATTATGTTGTTGAGCTCGATTTGATCTGTGTGTAGTGGTCATTCACCTAGATCATTGTGGGAAAATTTGGAATATATGTAGAGAATTTATTGCATTGCTGGTTTCAATGATTTTCATCCTTTTGCAATTTGAGTGGGCTCGTTATCCGAATGAATGACAGCATAGTTGTAGCATGATAGACTTGATGTTTTATTTCTATGCTTCTTATTCCAATCTTTGTTTCAAATGTTGTTGTTTTGAGCAGTTCTTTCAGCCATGGATACAGAGGAGGCGCTTACTGTATATAAAGCACGAGCATTTAGTAGTCGATGTTCTAATGCATCTGCAAAATCAGACAAAGGGAAAACTTTTAACTGACAATGGTTCGCCAAATGTATCTACGATAAGAAGGTACCTTTTGACACTGTATTCTACGTCTATGCTTTTCTCGATAATTTTAAAGCTGAGGATGTAAAATGGATAACAGGAAATTATAGCACTTCTTTAGATGATTCTTATTCAATATGGTAAGAAATGCAGTCCTAATGCTTTCTTACTTTTTGACAGAATTCCTTATTTAATGCTGATTTTATTCGCAGTCTATTTTTGGAGAGGGATCAAGATAAAGATAAGGTTATCTCTCGGCATGAGCTAAAAGAATTTCTACAAGAAATCAAGATTAGAAAACTCAATTCAGATGAGGATGCTATAACCAATGAGATTATGAAAGACTTTGACATAAACAACGACGAGAAAATAACCATGGATGAATTTGTCAATGGAATGAAAAAATGGCTGGATGATACAAAAGATGCAATGAATAAAAGATATCACTCCGTTAAATCGTTGAAGGACATGTACCAGGTAATTTACTTCGAGAAATGAGTAAGGTAGTTGGAGAATTTATTGGAGTCCACAATAATTACATGCCTGAAACTCATTATGATTATCCTCCATTACAGGTTCTTAAACCTTGGATTCAAAAGAAAAGGGAAGAGCGTGAAATGATGAAACATCTAGTTCCGCATATGTTAGAACATCTCCAAAACTCTGCCTATGGGAGTCTTTTGACAGAGGCCGGGACTCCAGATGTCCCTGCCATAAAAAGGTACACCTTTTTTCATTCTATCACTTATATATTAGTTATGTCAGAATCGAATGTATCTGCATGAAATAGTTGGGTTCCAGTAAAACCTTGTGATATGAATTAGCAGTGTGTACTAGTATCTGTTTAGATACTTAACATACATTCAAATCATAACTCAGTGGGTAATCCATTGGTTGCATTGCAGGTTGTTCAATAACATCGATCTTGATAAAGACAACTGTTTATCATACTACGAATTAAAGGAGCTGATGACCAATATGAAGTTTGGCATAATTCCCTATGATGCTGACACAGCAGCATCACGAATAATGGAAGAGCTTGATATAAGTGGAGATCATCTGATAAGTGAGGATGAGTTTGTTACTGGATTGTCCAAATGGCTGGATACAATTTATAATACACACCATGACGCAACAGAGAATGAAGAAACTGATTATCAAGTAAATGAAGCCTCTTTTTAATCCATTGTAGTTGAGATTGGCATTATCTTATTGATCATAACATTAAACGACAACTCTGCAGAAAACATGGGAACAAACTGACAAGCTGGTGAAGGACAAGCTCGTTGATAAATCATCTTTAGCCTGGACAAAAGCCATAACACTCATAGTTCTTGGGATTATTATTCTTGGCCTTTTAGCTGAGCCTCTTACACACAGTGTTCGCGATTTTTCAGCCGCTGCAAATATGCCATCGTTTTACGTTGCATTTGTGTTCGTCCCATTGGCAACAAATGCTAGAATGGCAGTATCTGCTATCAGGGAAGCCCGCAAGAAAAAACTACATACCAATTCTTTGACATTATCTGAGGTTTACATTCTTCTCCTTGTCGACACTGATATTCTTCAAAAGCGCTTTTTGTTTTTGGTTTCAACAATTAATTTGTTTTCGATTAATGCAGATATATGGTACAGTATTCACGAACAACGTTCTGGGATTAGTTGTTCTTCTATCTCTGATCTCTTTTCGGGGATTATCATGGAATTTCTCGGCTGAAGTTATGGCGGTTCTTCTTGTATCTGTCATCATGGGATGCCTTGCAAGCTTCAGCACTGTTTTCCCTGTTTGGACATCATTCTTGGCTTATCTGCTCTATCCCCTGTCATTGGTTTTTGTCTATGTTCTTGGAGAATCTGATTGGTTATCCTTATCCTATAACCTTAAACAGATCTTACAAAGTCAATGAAATTTGTAAACTGAATCATAAGAATTTTTTGATTCTTTTACAGATATAAATAATATATATATATATATATATCTTGGATTATTTGTTCCTTCTTGGGTTAGGCTACTACTGTAATACAAGTTGTTTCTATTCCATTCTTCAATTGTGTTGTAACAAAAGTGGTTTGTCACAACAGAGAGTTTATAGACAGAATTTATCTCAAGTTTTAGAACGCATCAATTCTTGTAGAAATGATTTTCGTCACACAGAATTGAATATATGTTCGGTATAAATGCAGGACTCTGCACAATAAAAAACAGGGTACAACATATATTCCTGGATCCATATTTCATTTCAGTAAAATAGAAATGATCTATGGAAGCTTGACAGCAAGAAATTGTTGCAAAATGTAAAAGAACGATACAAGAAAACATCAAATTTCTTCCCCTTCATTTGAGATTAAAGCACTACTTTCCGAATCCCATTACATTTCTCATTCAAAGAAATAACCGAGCAAAATCTAATACCATAGACAAACTGGTTTGGGATAGGCTGATGAAGATTGGTACTGAAACTAATGATACTACATGCTACAGTGAAAGGTTTTTCCCCAGGACAACTTCCTGTGTCTTATCTTGAAACTGGATGATCGGAGGACATCATCATCTCTTTGTAGTGTCTCCCCAATAATCGATATTGATTCAGGCTTGGTGAAATATGTAAACAGAATTTTAATACCATCCAAGTAGTTGGTCGTTTCTCCAGCTATGTTTCTCTTCCTGATGCTGTAATTAAGCGGAAATACCCCTTGGTTCAACACCTCCACATGCAAGGCACCACCAGCAGCGAGCAACTGGTGAAAAAAACGTACAAGGATAACTTTTAGACAAGAAAAACATTACATTGACTGTTTATTAGGCATTCAAAAGGTGGAAGCAGTTCTTCGGATGTGAACTCTCTTGCCCACGTACCATTTTTGCTCGACTCTGAATCTCAGACCCAACATTATTCCTGAAACTATGTATTTTGGATGAAAATGTATTTCCTATTTTGATTGTTTTATGTTTTCCAATGAAGAAGTACCACAGTCTATAATTAGATGAGTTACATTTCATCATTCTTTAAGCCAGATCAGAAACTTCACCGAATAACTTTAGATCAAATGGGCTTCCCTAACTGGTCATGTACAAGCAATTTTCTCCATTTCCTAAAACTTAACTCATAGTCATCTTATTTCCTAATCACTAGAATGACATCGAACCCTTTATGATTACAGTGTAATATACAAATACACTGCACAGCTCTCAAGTACCATATACACTATAAAGTTGTATTCGGATTGAGGGATTCACGTAAACATCCACTGAAGACTTTAAAAAGTCTAGTTCGGAAAATGAAAGTAATGGATTTCTAACCGACACAATCGTAACAAAAAGTAGTTGATATGTTGTTACAATGTTGTGTATTTCAAACACATTCTCAAATTCTTCGATCTGAATGCAACATTAATCGATCTTCTTACCTAATATCTACCTAACTACAAAAATGGATCTTGGGTGTATAATCATATAGTTTCTAAACAGTAGATGAAAGGCATTCCATCATGCTGAAACAAATAATCTCAGAAAATAAACTCAATTTCATTTCCAAACCTATCTTCCTAAACAGTAAACACACACACAGAGTTCACATAAATTTCTACTCCAATAACCATTCCACATAAAATTCAAGATATCATAAGTGCCAAAAATCAAAGCCACCAAAAGAACTGGAAATTAATTTATATTCTTCTAAAAAGAAAATTGCAAAATTTTCACCTGTTCATATTTGTGAGTAAAGACAAGGCGCTCGTCCTCAGACATATTGGGCCGTAGTATGGCCATAGTCTCGTACTGGCGGAGGCCCGGCGGGCATTCAAGCTCCTTCTCCTTATTCTCCCAGTCCGAATCGGGCGGCGGCTCATCGCTTCCACCCAAATCTCTTTCAAATAAGGAGATATCGAATTCAGCTTTCACCGCTACTGCTGTTCTCCGAGGGTTTATGCTGCTTCCAAGCTGTGGAACTTTGATCTGGTTTCTCGGCTTGAACGAAGTACCGAGAGTGAGCGAGTGAGAGTGAGGTCGAGCTGCTTTGGGGATCATGAGAGAGGAGGATGAGAGAGAAGCTGCCGCCATTGTTGGTTAGTGAGAGAAAACGACGTGAAGTACGAAGTGAAAATTGGGGCAGGAGATCTCTTCACGTCGCTATCGAAAACGGCGTTGCAACAGTAAACGCGATTTCAGCTAATAGCGACTCTAATTGCAATATTGTCAATAAATTGAAATATTATTGGAAAAACAAATTGTTTTCTTTCTTTCTTTCAAATCTTGGTTTTCATTTTATTATTTTAAATTACTGGTATATTAGTGTAAATATATCATATAGTTTTATAAAGATATATAGACTAAAATCTTATTATATTAAGAAATTGATACTATTTTCCAGCATTTAACATAATAATTGAGCATTATTTATCTTTAATAACACAATACAGATGATACAGAAGATCTCATAATTGTATTCATTTTGTATAATGATTAAATGAAATAGCAGATCAAACACATAAACTAAATAATTAGGATCCCATCAATGAAAATGCAAAACCAGTAATTTCAAGCATTCAAGATTTTGGTTGAGCATGAAAAGAATCATCATCATCAGAAGAATGAGATAAAACTGTCAAATCTTTCTGAATTAAACATGAACAAACCTAGGACACAAGCAACATATTCTTATTAGATTTTCCTTAAAGAACACTCCATAAAAATATGGGAGAAAATTTGCTACCAATGAAGTGAGATATTATACATAAAGGGAAGCAATCACTCTTGTCTTGGACAAGATTCTTGAAACAGCAATTCAAGATAGTGCAAAGAAAATACTCATTGGAAAAGAAAGATCTTATTACAAAGCTCAGAACATTCTAATTTCAGACACCCCATATTTGGTATGCAAGGATTTTTGGTATTTGAATTATTTTCAAGAGCTTTACTATATGTTACACATAAACGAGCTCGAGCTTGAACTCAACGTTCCATCAGAAGCTACGAAAAAGCCATAAGCACTTGGTGGTTGCAACCACCAAAGTTGCTTTATCCAAAGAAGTAATGTAACAAAAGAAAGCCAAAACGAAAGCATATTCACTTTCCTATAATTATAATTACCTTGTTCACCATGTTCACACACAGTCTATGGATTTGGTCGTTTCAAAGGATTCAACTTAAAGAGAATCAAATTCGTCTGAATCATAAAGATGACAATGATCATTAAAATCAACAAACAGTTTCAAAGTAAAAGGCATTTTACACATAACCAAGTCACAACGAGATCTGGTCAAGGTTCTATAACTTAAGATTGAGATCAATTGTATCTCCGTTTTCACCATTTCCATTGCTTACATCGTTCGTTGTTTGATTGTGCTGAAGCTTCATAGGGAAGAAGCTGAAAGGCTGTTCTACAGATCCACTTGATCCAGGTCGATGGATTTGGCTTTTCACATGTTCCTATCAGTTGAAGTCAGATTTTGAGTTATGATGAACAAACATCAAACAAAAGGTTAGAGATTTAAACAGATTTCGAAGCTACCTGACTAGGCCTGCACTCATAATCATGCCCTTGGTACCCTGAATAACTTAAAGGAACTTTATGCTTCACGTTCGAAGGTGGAGTAGCAGATGAAGGAGGAGCCAGGGTTAGAAAGTCTCCATTGAGCCTCCCATCATCCATGGTTGCTTCAATTTGTTTTCTCTCAGGCAGGGGACTCGAGCTTGAAGGGCCGCCTCTGCAAATTTGTCAAAAGGAGAAACGTCAGTCTACTCAAGAAGTTTGGAGCCCACGATGATCTTAACATCAATAATATGAATTAATAGTCAATGTACCTGATGGATCTGTTTCTTTGATCCGTTCGATCAGTGTATCCGTTGCTACATAAAGCTAAATCGTCTGATTTAGATGAGGAAGCAGCATACATACGATGAAAGGGTGGACTTTCTAGAGAGAAAGGGTATGATCTCTTCATACCAACCATCTACATACCATCATAACCAAATCAGACACATCATAAACTCAAATCAATCAGCTTAATACTAACTAATGAACATAACTAACAACAACAATGCATCATTTCCTTGATGTAAATTACTCAGATTGATTTCAGACATTGGAATAAAAGATGGCATCTGATGTAAACTAAAGAGTGAATAAAGACAGAGAACAAGAATACCTTGTCTTCCTCTGTCCACAAAGGTGCATAATTGTTACCGCGAAAACTTTGGTTTGAAGGGGGC
This sequence comes from Scutellaria baicalensis, assembly GCA_005771605.1. Lineage (NCBI taxonomy): Eukaryota > Viridiplantae > Streptophyta > Magnoliopsida > Lamiales > Lamiaceae > Scutellaria > Scutellaria baicalensis. The sequence continues at coordinate 14,969,035 of CM016724.1, read as the reverse complement.
TCCATCTGAGAACTCACTGCAGATGACGGCGAAATCCCTGAAGAGGGATTCACCTGTAAATGGAAACAAACAAATAGGCTCATCAAAACACAAAATGCAAAAATAAACCCAAAACCTCAAACACAAAAAAAGCAAACACCAACCATTGATGAAGAAGAAGAAGAAGGGGTAGGTTGATGGAAGTGGTGTGATCTCTGGGACACAAAAGGGAGAGGTAAAACAGGAGTATCCTCATATGAAACAGTCACTTGAGGATCAAATGTAAATCCATGATGATCTAACCTCACTTTCTCTCGAACAAGATTGTATCCACCACCCCACATTCTAGGACTTGAAATCGCTCTCGAATCTATCTCTCCTCCTCCACCACCATCACCACCACCACCACCACCATCTGATTGCTTAGAAGCTTGAACAGGATTTTCTTGCATAACCTCGATATTAGGCACTGACTGGATATGCCTAAAGGGGGGAGGGAGATCAGATGATGGTGGTGGCAGGGGAAGAGGAACTGAATTATGAAATGGGGAAAAACTTGGCCTGAATTTCTGGACACCTAAAAATGAATTGGAATCATTGGATGAACCAACTGCATTTTTTGCCAAAATATTAGCAGCTTGTAATGATTCTCTCCTTTGTTGTTCCTCTAATCTAATCTTCTCAAGCTGAGCCACACCTAAACCTCTCTGTGGCACTTTCTTTTGCTTAATCTTCTTAGACCTACTACAAGTAACAGCACCACTACCGCCTCCGCCTCCGCCGCCGCCGCCTCCACGGCCACCACCACTAAAACTCCCCCCTAAACTATTGTCTTCTTGAGCCATCCTTCCTTGTATCCATCAAAATCAACAATAAATCTTGAGATTTAAAGGAGGGGTTATCATCATAAATGGGAAGTGAGGCCCATATCCGCCATCATATTACTGAGATTTCCAGAATCTGGAAAACACAAAATCTGGGTTTTGAAAAAGAACCCAAATGGAAAATCTACAAAAATTTAAATAACCCAGATTTCCATTCTCTCAAGATTGCCCCCCTTTTCTCATTATATAGAAACCAAGAACAAACCCTCATAATTCACCAAAGATTGCAACTTTTATTACGCTGCACACACACACACACACACATAGGATTTTTCTCCAACGTTGTTAAGAGCTGTCCGAAAGACAGATCAGATCAGTGGTATCCGAAAGAAAAGGAAAGAAGAATAATGGTTTTTACCAAATACTTGATGGCATTTCAAAAATTCAAACTCGAAAAAATATAATGCAAATCTAAGGCATGCTATTTGAATGCTTTGCCTCTCAATCTGAATCTAATAAATCGCCCAAATCCTCGCTCCACTCATCTATTTTCCATCCTTAGACCGACTCTCTCTCTCCCTCTCTTACTTTGCTTTTTCCCAATTTACTTAATTTAGGGCATCCAATTGTGTTTCATAGTAACAATGGCATTTCCCAATTGCAGAAATTTGTCTGTACACTATGCCAAGCTTTGATTCTGCATGTTTCTACCTTTTCTGGATATTTTTGCATTTTGAGGTCCCCTCACCTTTTTCTCCATGCATTTCCACTTTTCTTTTTTTTTCCTTCATAAATTATAATAATATATCTACACAAATATTCTACGTTTGCAGTGCTAACATTTTTTTATAAATTAATGGAGATAAAATTTAGCTGAGATCTTGACAATTTTTGTTAGAAAAAATGAATGCCTGTGAAATTTTGGTAAATTTGAAATTTTGTTTTCAATTATGCTTATGTGTAATGACCAAGAAAATTGTGTTACCATTTGCATGATACAATCAATAAATTAGACAACAATAATACCAAGGATTCACTATTTAAAGGTGCCAGTTTATTGTTGGTGGTCCACCATATGTAAATTAGCTTGTTTTGGGATGTTACCTTTTTATTTAATTCTGATTCATTTATAGGCTTATATATCCAAAATGTTTTCACATGGTCAGTTATATCATTTTATGCAATTTGACTACCAAGAATTGAGTCAATTATTTTTTTAAATTTCTAAAATCTACTGTGTATACAGTGAATGTGATTTTATTTTTCATAACTACCAATCTGCTGCATATGCATAATATGTTGTATATTAATTTAATTGCCATTTTTCAATATAGAAACAAGATCTTAAAGTAATGGTATGTGATCGTATATTTTCAACATTATATTATCAAAAAATCCCGAAATCTATATCCTCTCAAGTCCCACATGAAATATCTAAAATATATTTCAGTGAATCGAACGAATGCGATGCACGCAATAATGAAGTTAAGATTACGACATACTAAACATATTATCTCAATTAAATTCTCAAATCTTTAGAAATATTGCATGGACCACAAAAAATATCTCTAATAAAACATTAGGAGCCAAAAAGGGAAGGGTTTGATCCATCCAAGATAGAAAAAACCGAAAGGCAAATTGAAAATTGAAAGAGGGGGGAAATAAAGAATCAATTTTGATGATAATGAATAAAAATAAAATCTTTGAAATGTTAGGCCAATGGATTTGGCTTTCATGATGGGCCCCACTTTTGGCTTAACAAACCCATCTCTTCCTTATTAGCCACAACTTTTGTCTTCAAGAGGGAACAGCCGTAGCACCACCGCAAGGACGGTGGAGCCACCGTGACGCCACCCTCCTTTTCCTTTTCATTTGCAGATGTAAAGATTTAGTTGGCTATGCAGAGATATGAAAGTAACCCCACATGGATGCATCAAAATATGGTGAATGTTTATGTTATATGTATCCATTATTTATGTGACGATAACATTTTAAGAGGAAGAAATGGTACATGATTCATTATTTCGATTTCTATCATTAAGCATTTTTTTATATACTAAATTTATATAAGATTGTATCAATTTTTGGGAGCCCCACTAGTGCTCATAAGCCAATATCCTTTTTATTAATCAATTCTTAAGATAAAATAAAAGAGATAATGTGTTTCATTCGATACAATATTTCTAAAATAAGATGATTCTTATAAAGGATTCAAAAATTCAAAAAAAAAAAAAAAAAAGGTACATGTTTCATGATTCACTTCTGTACATACATAATTAAAAGATGAATATATATATATATAAACAATATTAACATATATGTGCTTGTAATATTTTCAATTCCATAATTTTAATATTTAAGGATTTGATGTATTTAACTATGACTATGAATTAACCGCAACACTGAAAAAATATATATATACACACATAAGGGCAGAAATTCCGTAACTAAGGACCAGTTAAAAAAGAGGAAGACACAAATTGAAGTTGAGGTGGGGGTAAATGGGTCATTCACATTTTACAAATTAATCTGAAATATTAAACAACATTTCTGATTTAATTAAAAACATATTTTAAATGAATAAAATGGTCCCGTAGCTCAGTTGGTTAGAGCGTTGGTCTTATGAGCCGAAGGTCGCGGGTTCGAGCCCCGCCGGGACCATTTACTTTTTATATAACAAATTTATGTTAATTCAATTTCTGAAATAATAAATCCTATTATATAAAGGAATTTTATATTGTTTTGTTTTGTTCTGAATATTAAATCCTATTTATTAAATAATAAAATTTATGTGAAATAAATGTCTAAAATATTAAATCCTACTTATTAAGAAAAAGAAATTCCTGAATATTAAGTCCTATTTATTAAATTACAAAATTTATGTTCATTAAATTTCTGAAATATTAAATCCCATTTATTAAAAAAAGGATTAATTTTAATTAAAAACTGGAGGGAATCAAAAGTATTTTTTTACTGATATATTAAATCCCATTCATAAAAAAAAAAAAAAAAAAAGATTCATGTTAATTGAAAAATGGAGTGAATAAGAAGTAAGTATAGGGGGGAGAAGATAAAATATCACAGTCCCACCACCTTCTCTTCAGTTGGTTTGTCAATCGCAACGTTGATTACAAACCTTCTTCTCTCTCTCTCTCTCTCCACAGTTTTTAAGGCATTTCTGTCTCTCCCTCCCCATTTTTCACACATACAGAACATTTAGGAAAAAAAACACACATGAACATTGGGTGAAGCCATGGATTATTGTTGCCCTTAACCTCAACAAGTACTCTCTCTCTCTCTCTCTCTCTCTCTCTCTCTCTCTCATCTGCAACTTAAATTGTGATCTTGTTTGCTGGTCCATTATGATTTTACGACACCTATGATATCATCAACTCTGAATGATGGGCCCCTCTCTCTCTGCATTCTCACCTTTTTCTCTTCCTTTTTTGTTTTTACTTCACTATATTAGCAGTAATTAACTATATTTTCTAAATTACTGCCTCAGGAAGTTCTTCTTTTCTTTATCTACTTCTTCTCTACATATATTTCATGTTGGTCAACATGGCATTGTGGATTCGTTTTTGTATTAGGCTATGTTAGAAATTAAGATACATTTAAACACGGATAGAGTAAATAGATTCCCAAAGATTCATGTTTGTTGACATTAGCACTATAAATTCCTACTTTTTTATTAGGGTACGTTAGAAATAAAGACATATTTAAACGCAATTTAATGAAACAACTTACCAAGATCAAATAGATGATTCCCCAATATCCACTTACAGGGTCTTCTTGCATCATGGGTACAAACATGAATTGATCTCTCGATGACGGAAGAGTAAATAGCTTCCCCAATATCCACTGATTCGGCTCACGAACATGGTCTGCCATCGAGGGATCTATTCGAATCAGCCTAATCATCTTTAGAGTCCAAGTCTATGGTAATTCTCTAAGATAGGTAGACTGATTCGAATAGTTATGGAGAGAAAAAGGAGAGATCTTTGAAGAGTCTCATATTTTGCAATCAAGAGAGATTTAATATATGTTTCTTCTACGAGAAGATTTCTTAATAAATTAGGAGACCTAATATATCGCATCACATATCAAAATATAAATGTTAATGGGCTCCGAACCTAAACCCAACCCAATAGGGTAAATTACAAACAATTGACCTAGATTTGATCAAATTAAATTTATAGTACTATTGTATAAATAAATACCCGTTACGGCGCTATAAACATTTCACTGGGCAATTTATGAAACGAAAAAAAAAAATGTTGAGATAATTGTATTGCAAACTTCACTGATTTTTATTCAATAAATAGGTCAAATCTGAAGACAGTTCTTGTAATTATCTCTTCTTATAGCAATTGAATATTTTTCTGTAAAAGAAAAGTACAATTTTTTACCCTTGACCAAATGTCCTATAATCCTATTCTGGGAAACCTGTCGATACATATGAGAGAGAGAGAGAGAGAGATCAGTTTGTTGCTAGCACATGAGGAAACAAAATATTTTTAATTGAATTATGGGGTGAATGTTCAGAAATACTTAAATCATCTTTATGAGACATGTTATTAATGGCTGATCTGGAATTAATGCAAGATTTATTCCCATGTATAATATGATCCAGTTCTTTAATAAGAATCATATTTTGAGGATTTTTTTCCATCCATATGTCTAATAGTATTACAAAAATATATATTTTCACATGTTCCATACATAAACTATAATTGAATTTATGCGATACAGATCAATGCAGTAACTCAACTTCAGAACCAGCAGAAATGGGCTCAGGTGATTGGTTCAAGAATCTAATGTGTCTAAATAGATCGAAGGTAAATAAATAAGCATAAACAATCCCACATCACTCTCTTTTTTATTTAATTACTAATGTTGTAATAATGTGTTGCAATTTTTTTCTTGCAGAAATCAAAGTGTAAGAATTCCAACATTCTTTCCAATGGTGCTTCCAAAAAGAATGTCAAATTCAGGCATCTTACAGAAGACGTAGCTGCTAGAAAAATCCAATCTGCCTTTAGAGCATACAAAGTTAGTAATTATACCCTTTATAATATAATTGTTTATCATTGTATCAAGAACTTAACCAAGAGGGTTCTCAAGAAAACAATGTGAATTTGTCACATTAAAATTTCCTAAAATCCCATCTTTTTGTCTTGAGTCTTGATCTCCAACTTGAATGTAGTTGGCCCGTTTTCCTTGACACGACCGTTTTCCAATTTCCATGCCATAATCGTGATATTTGGGGCTTACTGCAGGCAAAGAAGGCATTGCGTCGTTTAAAAGGTGTTGACAAATTCCGAAGAGTGATAGAAGAGGGGCACTATTCGGTGACAAACCAAGCCGTATCTGCCCTCAATCATATCCATTTTTGGAGCAAAATACAATCGGAGATCAGAGCTCGTTGGCTTAGCATGGTTGTTGAAAGCCGAGCAAGGCAGAAAAAGATCGATGATCAGATGAAACTCGAGGCTAAGCTCCATGACATAGAGGTAACCAAAGTGTTGTGAACAAACTATCAAGATTCTAACTTATTGTGGTGAGAATAGCTTTTGAGCAAGTGTTAATGTTTGCCTTTGATAGAGTGTAGGCTTACCCTTTATTGAGGGGACAACTGGAATCCTATCACTGAATTAAATTCAACCAATATTGGATATATATATAGAGGAAATGGGGTAAAATATATATATGCTTCTTCTTCTATTATTGTTCTGACACAACAGCCTAGCAACTTGAATTGATTGATTTAGTATTGAATCCTCTTTTTCTGTAAAAAGTTTGGTTTCCAAATCTAGCTCATGTCTTAATATTGTTGGTGAAGCATATCATGCCATTCAAATTTATGGGGCATATGCACATATGTCTCTTGGACTAACATGCCTACCTCTTCCTATGGGCATTCAAGTCTTTTTACACCTTCGACAGGTCGAATGGAGTGGTGGCCCCGAAACCATGGAAGATATCGTAAACAGGATACAACAGAGAGAAGTAGCAGCAGCTAAACGTGAACGAACACTAGCTTATGCATTCTCTCACCAGGCATGTCGAATCCCATCAACAATTTTCTTGATCCTAACCCAAGATTCATTTATTGATCCTAAATCTTCGACTTTTTTGTGTTTTAGTGGAGGCCAAATTCAAATCAGTGTTTCGGCCAGTCTTACTATGATTTGAGCAAAGAAGGGTGGGGGTGGAGCTGGAAGGAACGGTGGGTGGCTGTTCGCCCATGGGAGAAACGCTACCAAACAAGGCCGTCCCTTATCAAGAAAGTCGATGCTAAAAGCAAAACAAGTGAAAATTCTACCAAACCAGCTTTGCCTAATGGAAAAGCCTCGTCTCATGCAACAAGATCGTCTAAAGCCTCCCAAAACGGGGTTGTTGCATGAGTATCTATACCATACTTGTTAATGAATCCAATAATTCGAAGATCTTCCTGGTTTGTGAATTAGAGGGATGTATCTAGAATTAGATCTGCAATGAGGAAACTTTTGCAATTTGTTGTCTGGATTATTTGTTTGTTACTATGTTTGTGGCCTAACATATCCTATGATAAAAAATCGAATTGGTTTGTATACAAGGACAAATGGAAACTTCTATATAAATGTTCGGTTTCTACTTCTCTTTTTTTTTTTTTTTACTGTTCTTTAGAATTTCAATATGTGTTTCAATCGATGGAGATGCCATTACAAAATGATTAAAATTCAGTTAATTAGTTCCTTGTGTGTTTTTGGACAAAGATGCTGACACTTCCTTCCTCCAACTGGTGACTTTGACATATTTGTCCTTGTCTTGAAAGACAAAACATATATTAATCAAACAGAAAAATAAATAAAACAAGACAACTATTTCGACATTGCCAATCATGACCTGCAGAATTCTCACAGAAACAAAAAAATATTGTAGAGCTCAAGGATGAAAATATCCTAATATATTCTCGATATTTTCATTTTTCATGTGACTGAAACAAAAACGGACTGTAACGATATATCACCGATATTTTCATTTTTTGGTAAAAAAGTAAATGAAATATCAATAATTATTGGCTAGATACACATTTCAATATCAGTGGTTTCAGATAAAAATTATAGAAAAATTCATGAATATTAAGGAAATATCGGTAAATATTGGTAAATATTGAAAAATATCAGAAAATATTGGGAATATATCGGTAAATGTAGGGAAAATATCGATAAATATCGAAAAATATAGAGAAAATATCGGCATATATCGGTAAATATTGGGAAAATATCAGTAAATATAGGGAAAATATATGTACCGATATTTCCACTAAAACCGATATATCCATCGATATTTCCGTAAAATCAATGTATCGATATATCTACCGAAACCGATATTTTCATCCTTGGACTAGAGATTTGATAGGGCATTATATTAAGTTAATCTTTATAGGAAACTGTTGACCCCCTTTATCTTTATATTTCCATTTGTATTTCACAAAAACTCATGTGAGACGGTCTCACGGATAGTTTCTGTGAGACGGGATAGAAATTATATCCACATATTTTCATATGAATAGCTAAGTTTAGTTATGAATTGACCCGTCTCACGAAAAAAGATTTGTGAGACGATCTCATAAAAGACCTGCTCTATATATTTTCATGTGTAAAAAAATTACATTATAGTATCTTTACTTCTTAAAATTGAATGATTGTACGTACATTCAAAAATGCATGTGAAAAACTTACGGACCAACTTTTAATTAAAAAAATGAAAGTACAAAGACTCGATTTTAATAAATCAAACTACAATTGCCTAATTTTTATGCCAAAAAAAAAAAAATCCAATTTTAGTGTCAGTAAAATTAAATGAACAAAATATTACATTAATAAATACTAATGCAGAAACCAAAAATATTATAAAATACAGCTGTGCAGGGGGTCCACGTATGGTTTTTTTCAATCTTCACAATTTGCTATTGGCTTATATATCTGTAATAATACTTCACAGAAATTGTTGCAAGGCTTCATCAGATTCTTGCAAGCCTGAATTTATATAATCTTGTAATAATATTTCAGAAAAATCTCTGCCATTTACAGTCATTTTGAACAGTAGTAATCAGCCATAAAGAAGTACCAACAACCATCAAGCAATTGTCACTATCTCAATACAAGCAATAGTATTTTTTCTTTTCTTTTCTTTTTTTCTCTTTTTTCCCTCTTTATTATGCCTAAGAAAGAAGAATATTTCCAGCTAGACTTGAGATTTTTAAGGGGCAGAGACATTAATTTGTAGGGTAGGGGGACCAAGAATTTATGATGGTTTAAGCACCCAATTTTTGGTACTATTCAAAGGGTGTTTGTTTTCCATAATTGAAAGCTGCTTCTTAAGAGAATTAACAAGATACAAATCCGGCATTTTCGTAATAGAGAAGGAGACCGCTTCGAGGTGATTCGTTTATCACATCGAATCCTCCTCTTCTTCTCTAAGTATACTTCTCACATCATCAAGCCGGACTACCCTAAATTAAGCAGCTACATCTAAAGATTGGTTTAGGTTTGGCCCAGATGGCAAAGTATAAATTCATCGCAAAGTTAACACAGCAAAATGCAATAGTTTATAGCCTAAATCTAGTCACTCAATCCTCTGTAAACCATCATCAAGGGTTCTTGGTTGTTCGAAAACGACCTGTCTTGTAATGCCCCCCGAACCCCAGCTGTGATGGAGATGTAAGAAGGCTACCACTATGCAAGATTTTTAAACTAAGCCATCTCTTTTCAAGCTATGAATAAATTGACAATTTAATTTCTAAACAGAGAAAACTACATGATTATTCCTCTCACTCATTTACAAATCAAAGAAGCAAACAGATCAAGATCAACAAGACCATAGTAGCTGTATTATATTTATATCCAAGTTGGACTCTGCATAGTTCCCTCGGAATACGTTGTCCGATTTAGACATCCCAGATAAGCTCTATAAAGATCAAGACCCCATCGATTCATCAAGAGTCATAAACTAAACTAAACTAAACTAAACTAAACAGATAGAGAAAGTTAAATGAGTTGTAATAGAAGCATATTGAGTCTAACAAACAGAGAACAATAAACATACAACAATTCGAATTGGGTTCAAACGAAGTGGAGCTACACTCACTCACTCGCTCATTTCACACATGGAAACGAAACAAGCAATGGAAATTGTTTAAGCAGCTAAGAGATTCAAATGACTTGAGACAAGCAGTCATGAAAACATGAAGAAAAAAAACAGTTCGAAGAACATTAAGCAACTAATTGACATAGAGTAGCTAACCGGATTTGTAAAACCTGATTCTAAAATCAGCATTCTTCGCCTCGCGGAAGCTGGCATCAAGTGAAACTCTCTCAAACTTCAACCATTTGATTGATTCAAGGCCTGCAATGGAGAATTGAGTTTAGTTGTAAAGATTACAAGAGAGAGAGAGAGAGATGGAAGTGAGAGAGGTGAAGTAGCAGACCTGTTAATGGAAGAAGAGAGAAAATGGTTTTATTAAGAGTTAAACTCAATGGTGAGAATCAGAGGAAGCAGAGGATGGCTTGTCAGAATAGCCATCGTGCTCCTCTTCATCACCTTGAATTCGTGCAGGGATGTGGAACCCTGAGAATCCACCATAGCCGGAGGCAAAAACCGATGGAGGATAAAGCGGCAGAGCTCCGGGGTGGAGATGGTGCTGGTGCTGACCGTGATCGACGGCGGAGATTGCCACCGTGGAAGGGTCTATCCAAGCACGAACTGAAGGTGAGTTACTGGACTGAAGGGGTCCCCTCTGTGAATACAACTGGTTGTGCCCTAGCAGCTGCTGCAGGAGAGGCTGCGGCGCTGCCGGCGAGTTGAAGAAGTATCCGGCGGGTGCGGCGGAGGCTCCGCCGCTCCCGCTGGCGGAGTCGCCACCGGCGGCATTCCAGGCTGCGAGCCTCTGGAACTGGTGGTGGTCCTGCCATGCGGCGGAGCCATCGAATCCCAGTGGAGTGCCACTCAGGAGAACTTGGCCATGGACACGTGGCGCTTGTTCGGTGTGGTGGTTGGGGCTTTGATGATGCTGTTGGTGATGGTGGTGGAGCAGAATCGGATCTTGGAATGACTGTAAGGAAAGCCTCAGGTCCTGGCTATGGCTGCTGCCTCTCTGCATTAAATCGGGGGTGGGGAAGCTCTGAAACTGCATAGACGAAGAGGTGGCCTCGTCGGAAGCGCCCATCGGAAAGAAGGACTTGATTGTATCCGCGATTACATCGGAATCCAAGGACGGAGGCAGGAAGCTTGAAATCTGCTGGCCGGAGTTGTTGGCAATGCTTCGGTGGTGCAAATCTTGGTGCTCGTCGGAGACATTCGAATTGACCAAATTGCCCTGCTGCTGCTGCTGCTGTTGATCCTCTCCAAGCTTGTGGTGGGCATCTTCATGGTCGAAGGCGGGGTTGGGAGCAGGCGAGGCGGTGGGATGCCAGGCCGGGAGCTGGGCGAGCTCATCAATGGCGGACTTGGCTTTCTTGATGAGCCAATCGACGGCCTTGCTGGGGCGGTCATAGCCGAGGCGGTCCTGAACGTCGTAGAATTGGATGGCGGTGTGGGCGGCGAGGCGGACGCGGCGGTCGCGGGGGCCCTTTGCGGTGCAGACTTTGCTGTGGCGGTCTTTTCTGCCGGTGGACCTGACAATGTGGCCGCCTTGGACCTCCACAATCTCTCCGACGCTGCTCTTCACGCCCAGTCTGGAAGACGAGGTTAGATGATGGTGGTGGTGGCTACTCTCCCCCATTTTATCTCGCAATCTAGCATGTTCGGGGTCGGACTCCAGGGATGAGGGCGAGGGCAGGAAGGCCCGTTTCTTGGGCGGCGGCGGAAGGCCGTGGGACGGCTCTAATTCCAATCTGGTGCCATACAGAAGCTGGTTCTGGTGAAAAGGGTGGCTGTGCTCTACATTTCTCGAAGAGGGAGGAGAGAGAAAGTGGGTATGATTCGGATGAAGGTGAGACGGCGGCGGAGGAGGAGGAGGAGGAGGAGGCGGTGGAGGAGGATCCAGAGTCAGACCCTTGTTGGCGATGATGCAGTTGGAAAACAGCTTCTCTCTTTCTTCTTCCAGCTTTTGATCTACAACACTTTCTGAAACTCCAACACCTTTTTGCCATCAAACCTCCTTCCAAATTCCATTATCATCATCATCATCATGACCACCATAGAGTTTCAGAAGGCTAAGCCCAGCAGCCTAACCCATCCCCCCACTTCCCACACTTTTACACAGCTTTTGATGATACCTATATGTGTACTATACTCTATCCACTGCACAAATCTGTACTATAACAAGAATCTGCAAAACCTTCTCTCTCTCTCTAGAAAATGTTATCTAAAGATGGAAGTGGTGGAGAAGAAAAGTGAGGAAGATACAGAGAATAAATGAAAAATAGGCTTTAACAGCTACTCCTCTCTCTCTCTCTTCAGCTTTCTCTCTCTACCATAAGAGGCCCGGATGGCAGTGATGAGGGTGGCAGTGTTTGGGTCAGAATGGAGATTAAAGATCTCTGTGATATCAACACTGTTTTTGTACACCCTACTACAATTACCATTTTCCTTTTCTTTCAAACACAATAACATTATTAATTCAATAAATAAATATATATATAATATTAATTTTATCTCCATTCGTTCATAATCATATTCACACACCTACTTGTTTTTCCCCTCATTTCCACTCTGTCCCATACCATTGGGTGGTCTCCAACATTTTCCCAATTTCTTTATTTCAAGAACCCTAATTTTGTAATTTGGGCTTTTCTGGATACACATATATGGCACCACCACCACCTCCCTTCTTGAAAATGACCTCTTACAACTTTTCTGGGAACCCTCTCTCTCTCCTCTCTCTCTCTTAATTGCTTCACTTAAAAGAAACAACACAGTGCTTCCCTCTATTTTCCTTCTCCCAAACTACCTTTTTCTAGAGTGCATCTCTCTTTTTCTCCTCCCATTTTTATGAGCAAAAAAGAAAGGGTTAAAAAAAATAAAGTAGGGAACTAGTATTTTAATTCTCCTTTGACATCCTTGTCTCATGTCCATATCCTCCTTTGTAGAACATTGACTCCACCCATTATTATTACTACTACTATTATTATTATTATTATTATTATTATTATTATTCACAATATTTAATTATCTAAATACTTTATTAAAATTTGTGATAATATGAAACAAATTTGAAAACAGTAAATAAATGTTTGAGCTGGAATATTATAAAAATGGTATTGATTGATGAATTAAATACAACGAAGACAAATAGAACAATCCTAATTGGCTCTGATTGTGAATGCTCCATTCTTATCAACTAGATTTATAATGCCATTGAAATTATAATTAACTCCTGTATTTCTTTGTAGGCCCTGCTTCTTTTTAATTTCAGTTTCTGCACTTTAGCACTCTACCAAAATTAGATTTTTAGTTATTTCTATATAGTAGAATGATATTATTATATTTAAAACATTAAAAATTCACTCGTATTCTTCTTCCTTTTTCTGAATCCTTAAATCTTAAAATAAATGTAGGGGTAGCCAACAAAGGTCTTGTTCCAAAGTAAATGTTGGTAAAGTCTTCTATAAGATTGGTCGGATCGGGAAAATATAAAAGACATGTAATATTATTGTATATATTGGGTAATATTTTTGTATCTATTAATATCATAATACCTTGTATTATATGATATGTTTTGAGTTGAGTTACATTATAATAAAATATGTAATACTTTTGAGTATATATGAGATAATACTTGTGTATGACTTGAATTATATTGGATTGAAATACTTAAAAAAACGCACTAATTTTAGGATGTGCAGGCGCTATTTTCTTTCATATAACATGTAATATTTTTGTGTATATTAGGTAAAAAAAAAAAAGTTATATATTAGGTAAAATGTAATATAGGTTTATAATATTTTATAAAATATTAAACTATCAGAATATAAATATTATGCGAACTTAGATAAAAAGTTAGGTGAACATAACTAAAATGTTATAGGGCAGTATTAGAGTTTAAGTGTAGATTTAGAGACACGTGTAACGTTTTGAGCATCATTTTTCGGATCATCTGGCCCGACTTGCATGCATCATAACTCATGTACCTAGTTTATATAAATATTTGTGATATACAAATTAATATCTTTAAGTGTGAGAAAGGAAGCATGTACTAACTCCATTCCAAATAAATGTCGTTTTAATCTTTTGCACATAAATTAAGGAATGTGATAAAAAAATCATATCTACCCCTATTTAAGTTTAATTGATGAGGGAATTTTATTTCTTTACCACGTTTAATTTGAGATGAGTTAATATGGACATATTTGATATATTGTATGTAAATATACTTTGGAATACGAGAATGACAATTACTTTGGAACAAATTTTAGTTATTAAAACAATATTTATTTTGACACGGACGTAGTATATTTGAAAACTTGTTTGATTACTGATCTGATAAAGCTTCTCGTACTTTCATGTACTTATCAAATTTGATTGTTAATATTTTCGCACTTTAGTGTAAGTGAAAACAGAAAATTTCACTTTTCTAAAATCAGACCTTTAAATTATAGAAATAATTAACATACTGTTTACTTTTTCACATATGCCTATGTTGGGGTTAGGGACATTTCATTTTCCTCAAAACTCTTTCCTTTCACTTTTCTCACCGAATAAAAAACAAATAATTGAAAGGGACCCTTTATGCTACAAAACAACAAAGAATAAAAGAGAACATATATATATGTGCATATTACAATCATTGCACTTTTCATAAATTTAAACATTATCATAAATATATATCTTCATGTTTTTATAATTATCCACAAATAGAATGCATATAATTCAATGTGTTAATTTTCTAATATGATCATAATTGATGAATATAGATAGCCAAGAAGTTACATGAATTGGATAATTTGAGATTAACTTCCACATTTAATTGTATATAAATATTCATAAATGGAATTAAAGTAGACCCACTTGATTGTTTCTCATTTAATCATCAAAAAATAGTGGATCAGAATTAGGTAGAAATTAAGCATGGAAATATAACTAACCAAATGTTCCTAAACGACCATCAATTTGATCTCAACCTCGTAGCAGCAAAGTGTCATAGAAGTTGTCAAAAGTTGAAAAATGTGTAAATATTGTAATTTTTATAAATTACATATCCCAATAAGCATATGTCTACCATATACTATCACTCCTTCGTTTCATTTTCTGAATTGGGAGACACTAATCCTCAATTTCTTGGATTTCCAATACTCTCCTTTTTCATTTCTAACCCACCATTTTTTTAGATAATTGTGCCATTGTGTATTTACATATAAAATAAATAATTTCACCTCATAAATAATTATTACCTCCGTGCCAAAATAAATGTCGTTTTAGTCTTTTGTACATAAATTAAGGAATGTGATAAAAAAATCCAATCTCCTGCTATTTAAGTTCAATTGATGAGGAAGTTTTATCTTTTAACTCATTTAATTGGAGATGAGTAAATAGGGGCATATTTGGTATATTATATGTAAATATATGTTTTGGAATACGAAAACGATAATTATTTTGAGATAAATTTTAATTGCTAAAACGATATTTATTTTGGAACGAAAGTATATATATTGTGTAAATTTTCCGTACATGTTCTCAACTTCCAACAATGGGAGTCCTAAATAATTGTGGGCTTTTATGTTCTTGAGCATTGCACTTGTCATAGTTGGATTCACAAACATTCTTTGAGTAAAA
Source organism: Scutellaria baicalensis (assembly GCA_005771605.1). Taxonomy (NCBI): domain Eukaryota; kingdom Viridiplantae; phylum Streptophyta; class Magnoliopsida; order Lamiales; family Lamiaceae; genus Scutellaria; species Scutellaria baicalensis. Next base: position 14,953,472 of record CM016724.1, on the reverse strand, counting down.
TTTTCCCCCCACATACACATATATATATTGAGTATTAATAAACAAAATAGGGACATTCAATTTTTTATTTTTTTTTTGTATTTATATGTAAGACATGGAATGTGAACTCTTCCTTTTGACGAAGAGTGAACTTGATGTGAGAACATCTTTCGAACCATATTACGCGGAACAAATCAGTTATCCACAATTCACCTTTCACATATAAATTAGTGAGAATGGTTTTAATCAATGGTTAAACATAATCCGTCTCAAAAGAACCGTATATGACAATCTCAAGCAATTTTTTGTGTTTGAGGAAAATGCACTCGGAAAAACCACAAAAACCTGTGTGAGACGGTCTCACGAATACTTTCCACGAGACGTATCATCTCTACCCATTAACCAAACCAATTTTCACAAGAATTGTGAAGTGTGGGTCGTGGAATAACTTGTCCCACATAGAATGATTCGTACGACGGTGTCACAAACTGTTTACATTTTTCCTTTTTTCTTTTAAGATGGAGGTATAACAAAACTAATATATATTGTACCAACTACCAATTTTTAGTAACCTCACGAGAATTCAAGAAAAAAGTAACAAATAGTCACTTTTATATAGTAATATTCTTGCAGAAGCTAGTGATCTTTAAATAATGAACCTTTGGTCTTCAGTCATTAATTAACTACCCAACAATTCTATAAATGGGATTGTATGTTTAAAAGAACATTTAAAATATTATTTCCAAAACAAAGTAAGATGGTTCGAAATAGTACTGTAAGTTGATCGTCTTATCAATCTAATAACATGAAATGTATTATTCCACAATATATAATCAGTAAAAAAAATTATCTTATAAAAATGAATCTATCTTAATAAGTGGGATTCAGTCAGATAAAATTATATTAATAAAACAATCTTACATAAAAAAAAAAATCAACACAAACACATATATTCATATATTTCAACCATATCTGCCCAAATGTTGGATTCTCTATTAAAAATCATAATTAGATTTTCCTTTTTTATTTTATTAATTTATACATATATGATAATTCATGAAAAAATAAGATAGGAATAAAAATAGATGTCCTATTCTAACATCATTATAAACAAATAAATTAAGTAAAGTTAGTAGCGATTCACGAAAATGATATCTCGTATTAAATATACTAATTAATATTTTAGTATTATTGATAACGAAATATGAAGTTGCACGAAATTGGATCCCTTAAAGGACAAGTAAATATTTTATTTGAAATTATAATAAACACCCAAATCTGGTAGATTAATACATGATTGGACATCATTAAGTTAATCCCACCAAAGGAATTAATTATTGTAATGGTCTCAATTAAGTACGTACTTTACAAACCAATAAAATAATGCATCATAATTTATATTTAAGTACGTGATAATTTTGATTAAGATGTTTTTAATACTTCCTCAAATCTGCGGCTGCTGTCACTGTCAAACTTTAAGAACAAATCAAACTTGGGATATTTTTATATAAGATTCATGGGTTTATTTTAGAATTAATGTCGCTAAATAGTTCATTTAAATTACAAAATGTGTCAAATTAAATATTTTTTACAAATCCTTGTAAATCAAGTGTGTAACGAATATGTGAAACCATGAATCTAAAGAGAGATGGGTTGGAAGGGTCCCAATTAAACGTGTAACTAAATTTAAGTCATTTTTTTGGTAGGTGTTATTATTCGTTGTCATTATCATGAGTCAGTATAATTTATAGGCAAAAACTTGTTTGCCGCGTGGTATTGGATATGTATTTTCCAGTTATCACATATATAATTTTAACGTATTATTTTTCATCTTAAAACATGATATTAGATATATATTTTTCAAGTATTACGTGTATACTCTAATACTCCGTTTCGATAGAGTGATTTGAAATCCAAAAATTGAAATAAGTGTATTTTAAATCCACTCCAACTTGAGAGGATTTGAAATCCATCAAAATAACTCCAAAATTAGCTAAAAATGAAAACCATGAAATTCATATCCACATCCATCCAGACGCTACCGATTGATTTGCTACTATAGATTTCAAATATCTCCTCAAATTCACTCAAGGTATTGTTTTCTATTAAAACTTGGTATTAGATATTCTTTAAGTATGACGTGTATATTTTGAAGGTATTACTTTCTATTTAGGGATAGATATCAGAAATTTACTCTTCTGGTATCACTTGTATACTTTTAAAGTATTACTTGCTTATTCATGAAAGATATCGATTTTACTTGCTTATTCACTAAAGATGTCAATTTTTTGTTTTGTATATAAATAAACGTGATACCTGAATAGTATATATCTAACACCATATGGTGGATCGGGTTAGCGGCACATATTAGGATCCATGACCCGGGAGCACGCGAGACTCTAGTCTATTTTATATTACTATAGATCGTTGGTTAAATCGTTTCATATTATCAAAGAAAAGCAAATGTTAACAAGAATGTTTTTTTTTTAACAGGAATGTTTATTGGAAATAGTTTGTTATAACAGACAATTTATTAGATTAAAAAAAGAAAAGAAAAACTAATGCAATGCTAACTCTATTATTTCTGTATTTTTGTCCTTTTATAATTATTTGATTTTTATATCTTGTACCAAAGAATTATTGCTATGGCGTTATATTTATAAAACACCAATATATGTGGTACCATAATTAGCTAAATACCAAAATTGTCCTTTATTATTATTTTTTGTATGAATACTTCTTTATATTAATCTCTATTAATTGAAGTTGACAAGTGTATAGGCCTATTGGGCCAACAGTATATTTATATAACATAATTAATTTTCAATTCACAACAACTCATGTGAGACGGTTTCACAAATGTTTGTGTGAGACGGATCCTTATTACCAATGAATTGAACTCATATCCACAAATTTTTACATGAATTACTAAGTGTGAGTTATGGATTGACCCGTTTCATGAAAAAAGATCCGTGAGACGATCTCACACAAGACCTACTCTTTTCAATTCTCTCTATGAGCTTTAAAATTAACTTGCAAGAAATTGCAACTATTTTTAAAGTCTGTGATTACATTCAGTTATAATTTTGTTGATAGAGTTTCAAGCCACATGGATCGATACAACAAGACAACAATTGACTTAGTTAGACCGGTGAAATATTTTGAAAATGAATATGTTCGAAAAAAATTGTAATTAGGAAAACACTGCTTACATTCAAATTACAACTATATTTACAAATAACCTTTATATTATAAATTTATTACCTGAGTTCTTACAAATTTTGTCATGTATCATATTCTAAAACTTATATGTGTTATCAAGGTTACTTTCTTTTACGAGACAAGACCACTTATTTATAGGGTAGTACAAAATCTTGCATTAAAAAGTATCATATATATATATATATATATGTTATATACCTTGGACGTTAATATCTCTTACGTTAGATTGTTCAACTATTAAAATCCACACTACTCTAATATGAAATTGATTATTGAAAATGATGGAGAAAAGCATTAAAAAAGGTTATAATTAACTTGCCCCCAAACCATCCATAATAATGGAGACCCAAAATTTTAAATTTGTATAATATTAGGCTCGATGGATATCTAATATTATATTTCAAGAATAATAAGAGTGGACTTAGTTTTTGGAATATAGTATATTATTTTTAATTAATATTATGTGGAGCTAATTGAACGAATTATAGTCGTCTCTTTAGTTGGATCCCTTTATTGAATCTCTCTTGTATTGCATGCTTGCAATATATGTTATGATGGTATTATTTTGCACATGCATGAATTATGATAATAGTGTAGTCTAGAATATCATAAAAAGTCAAAATTAAATACTCTTTAAAATGTATTCAAAATAATCCATAATATATGTATATATATTTTTATGGAAGTCCTAATATATTCAAAATTATTGTAATAATGTAAAAGGACATAAATATTATACATAAAAAGGCATATATATATATATATATATATTGTTCTCAAATTCCCCCTATGTGTGAACATATTAGCCCATTCTTTTGGACAAATTTTTATGGCGTGATTGAGCTATGTGTCAATTGTTGTGGTGGAATATAACAAAAGATAAGTACCTATATAGTGTATTGTTGTGTAATAAAGGTCCAAATTACACTTGTGCACGTTCATTAATTAATTGAAAGCAGCATTTGAAGATGACATTATAGGGTTCATTAATGTAACTTTCCTAACTTTAGATTTAGATTTGATTTATTACCAATTTTTTAAACTTTTAATGATGTTCTCAAAGTATGCAACTGAAATATACATTTTGAAAAATAGTTTGGAAATTCTTCCGTAACATTCAGAAAAACAAAAAATATTTTATTGATTAGAATTTCGACACTATTGAATTGACATTGCCAACCAATACTAAATCACGCAAAAGTTAATCGAACAGAATAAATGAGTAGGTCTTGTGTGAGACCGTCTCACGAATCTTTTTTCGCGAGACGGGTCAACTCATAACCCACACCTGGCAATTCATATGGAAATATGTGGACATTGGTTCAATTCATAGATAATAAGGATTCGTAACTATCCGTGACTTTATGTGATAAAGAGAGAGAGCATGCAATAGTAGGTAGGGTTGTGTTAAGAATGAAGGGGCATGCGAATGGGAGTGGGATTGACTACTCATTCTACACTGTGCTTTGCCCTCTCTTCGATAATGACTTCATAACTAATTGTTTTGATTGCTTTTTCATTCTATTCTTTACTTTGATAGTCACTTTCTCTCACTAACGAGAGAGAGAGAGTTTGATTGGTTGATATATGCATTTTACTTAATTCCACAGAATTAAGAACAAAACTTGTATGCACCTGGATCCGTGTCACAAGAATCAACCCGACCCGACCCGAAAAGAGATGCCCGACCCGACCCAAATTTCATGGGTTTGTATAAATACCTTTTTTTTTTGAATTTGTTTTGTTTCTTTTCTTTGTTCAGCGCGGCAACGGTTATTCGATCTTTTCAAATTTCTTCTCCAACATTCGTCCATATTGTCGATTTCGAGTTGTTTTCGCGCTTCACTGTTTGAGATTTGGTGAAAGTTTGCTGTATTTTTCGTTTTTGGTTGAAGATTTGTTCTGTTTTGAGCGGCAGGTATGTTCTACTCTTTTTTGTTGATTTTTTTTTTGTTTTTCGCGTTTTTTGTTGCAGATTTTCGTGTTTTGGAGGTTTTATTGACATGTATTTTACAGTTCTAGGTTTTATTTTTCTTTGTCTCTGTTATTGTGTTATATGCATGTTGAAATCGTTTGCATGTGTGTACTGTTGAGTGTAGATGAGTTGTAGTTTCTATGTTTTTGAAAGCTTTTGTTGTATATATGTTTGGTTTAGAGGTAATGGAGACCAGAAACACTGGTGTAATGAAGAAGAAAACCATTTTGTTGGATGGTCCAAGTACTAGGAAGAGATCTAAGGATCAAATCTTGAGTTCTCTGAAAAAAGGAATTGTAAAGGTGAAGAACAATGTATCTGAAAAGAAGAAGAAGGCTGTTGATGTTGAGGTTCCTACTGCCAGGTATATTCTGAGTTTCTGATGTGTTTGTTTACATCTTTTTATGTTAGGTATGATATGTATATTCATTTGGTGTTATATATGTACACATTAGGTATCATATAATTCTGTTTTGGTGTTCTGTTATATGTGTACTTTATGCTTTATGTTATATTATTGTTTTGAGTTCCTGATGTTTTGTTATTGTGTTGTTTACATCTTTTATGTTAGGTATCATATGTACATTCATTTGGTGTTATGTATGTACACATTAGGTATCATATAATTGTGTTCTGTTATGTGTACTTTATGCTTTAAGGTATATTATTATCTTGAGTTCCTTATGTGTTGTTATTGTGTTGTTTACATCTTTTATGTTAGGTATTATATGTATATTCATTTGGTGTTATATATGTACACATTAGGTATCATATAATTGTGTTCTGTTATGTGTACTTTATGCTTTAAGTTATATTATTATTTTGAGTTCCTAATGTTTCGTTATTGTGTTGTTTACATATTTTATGCTAGGTATGATATGTACATTCATTTGGTGTTATATATGTACACATTAGGTATCATATAATTGTGTTCTGTTATGTGTACTTTATGCTTTAAGGTATATTATTATTTTGAGTTCCTGATGTGTTGTTATTATGTTGTTTACATCTTTTATGTTATGTATTATATGTATATTCATTTGGTGTTATATATGTACACATTAGGTATCATATGTATTTTTTGTGTTTTTTTTTTTTTTGAGGTATCATATGTAAATTTATTTGGTGTTATTATGTATACATTAGGTATCATATAATTGTGTTTGTGTTTTTTTTTTTTTTTTGAAGTAAGAAAGAAATGGTTGTGGTTGGGATGAAATCAAAGAAGTCTGCTTCTGAGGCTGTTTCAAGGTATTTTAATTTTCATTAGATTTGAAGGTATTTGTGGTTTCTATCTAATTCAATTATATGTTTTGTTTAATTTCTTTTAGTCCTATTAGAAGTAAAAGAAAAACTAAGAAGAGTTCTGATGAAGATTTTGTTGAAGATGATGTGATTTCTTTAAAGTAAGTTTACTATTTCAGTTTTGTAATATTGTTTAAGTTATATGCTTTTAAGTTACATGATGTTGAAGTTCTGCTTTTTTTTTTTTTTGAAGGGATATGAAGCAATCTGTAATTGGGGGGAAGAAAAGAAAGTGTTCTTCTGTTTCTGTAGCAAGGTATTTAATTTTAGTTTTTTTTTGTTTTTTAAATGTATGATTTGTATAAGAAATTATTGTATTATATGTAATATGTAGTACTCATTTGCTTGTTTGTATTTTAAATATATGATGTATTTGATTTTTTTGTAGTCCTACAAAAAGTAAAATGAAAAAAGAAATGAAGGCAGTTCTTGATTTCTCTATGTATGGTGACATTTCTTCAAAGTAAGTTATTTGTAATTACATTAAATTAGCACATTAATTTAGATTGTATATTTTTGTCTAGTATTGTTTATATATATATAATTTTTTCTTTTTGCAGTTTAACTACACAGTGTAGGCCAAAAGGTTTATTTCAGTTGATTCAGTCTTTATCTGAGAGGCAGAAAGAGGATGTTAGAAGTATAGGGTTTGGGGGTTTGTTGTCTCTGAATTTTTCTAGATGTGATATGAAAATGTTAAGGTGGTTTGTTGATAACTTCAATCCTGCTAGTAGGATGTTTACTATTGATTCATTCCGTCGTTTTTCTGTGACGCCTGATGATGTGTATGATGTTTTTATGCTTCCTAGGAATGAAGGATCTAGTGTGTCTGTGTATTTTAAGGGGGAAGAGAGTCCTTTGTTTTCTGGGTATAGTGAGATGTATGGTATCACTCATAGATCACCTTTAAAATCTGTCTCTGATGTTTTGAGAAATCGTCTTGGTGATGGTGGAGATGATTTTAAGAGGTTTTTCGTGTTGTATGCAATGTGTTCATTTTTGACACCTGCATATAATCGTTTGTTGAGTGCTGTTGTGTTTAAGTCTCTTGAGGATGTGAGTAGAATTTCGAAGCTGGATTGGTGTTCATATGTGTTAGACAAGCTGTGTGAGTCTGTGAGACTTTATAAGCAGGGGAGTTCAAGATATGTGAGTGGGTGTATAGTCATGCTGCAATTGATGTATTTTCAAAGGATGAGGTGGAAGGTTATTGCAGAACCTAAGTCTTTACCTCTTCTTCAAAATTGGACCAATGAGAAGATGTTGAAGAGGTGTCGAGAGGAAGCTGAAGCTGGAAAGTACGGGGAGGGGGAGTTGATTGTGGATGAGTACCCTGTGTCATGCAAGGGTAAGGTACGTGGAGTTGAGTTTGTTGAGCAAGATGAAGTCGGTGAGGCAAGTCATGCTGATGTTGAGAAAAATTGTGCACGGAAATGCATAAAGTTTGACTTACCTGATGGAGAACCTGATGACGAGACAATAAAACAGATTGCAAAAGATGTATGTGTTTTATTTTTATTCTTTATATCTGTATAGTTTCAAGTACTATATATATACCTTGTAGGTGTTATTTGTATACCTTTCAGGTATTATATATACTGATGTTCTGTGATTTATATTTTAAATCATCATTTTTTGATACCTTTTTCAGGTGTTATTTGAACACCTTTTAGGTATTATATATATATATATATATATATATATCTTTAAGGTATTATATATATTACTTATGCGTTTGTATTCTGTTTTTTGTTTGTTGTTGGCTATAGGAGATCCATGAAGCTTTTCTTTCATACAAGAGGGATATATCAGTCGTGTCGAATTATCATATGCAGAAGTTGTTGAATACAAAGAAGAAAATTGATGAGAAACAAGTTGGTAGTTCAACACCAGAGATGACTGATTCACAGAAATCTGCACAAGTACATTGATGAAGTAGTTCAGAATTTCCTGATGATGAAGAAATTGGCATCTGAAATGCCATCCTTTGAACTTCTATCTCCAGATCCTCCTCTGTATGAAGAAATTTGTACTCCAAAGGAGAAGAGTGTTGCATATTCGAATGGTGATGATGATATATCTGATAAAGATATTCCATCTGAAAAGGAGTTAAGTGAAGCTGTTATGTCTGTTATGTCTGTTGGTTCAAAGGGAAAAAATGTAGCTGATGATTGTTGTGAATTTTGGACAATTAAAGATGAAGTTGGTTATTTGTCTGATTTTCTTCTGTATTCTAAGAAATTTTTGAATGTGTTGGATCAACAACACAGGGAGGTTGTTGACTACTGTTTTTATGAAGATGGTGCTATAGGAATGAGCTCGTAAGTTTTTTTTATTTGTTATTAATTTTACTATACTGCTTAGTTATATAATACTGAAGGTGTTATATTTGTAATTTTAAGGTATCATATTTATCTTCATTAGGTATTGTTTGTAATTTTGTGTGTTTTTTTTGCAGTGATGAGACATTGTTTAAGAATGGGTATTTCCATAATGTTCCAAGGGAAGATATGATTTCATTACTTCCAAGAACTCAAATATACAACACTGTTATCAATGTTTGGTGTCTTATGGTGAATGCAAGAAAAGATTTTGAATTGAAGAGAAGTCGTTTTGTGTTTAATATGGAACATAGTGTAAGTTATACATATCTTTGTGTTTTTTTATGTTTTGGAGTGATGTTTATTTATTTTGTTATTGTTTTTGTAGATTTGTTTGGTGAAAATCATGGATCAGGTGGGTGATTTTGAAGAAAATGCAACTGGTATAAGAAACAGTTGGAGGACCTGGCTAGCATCCGGTACAAGCAGTCTTATAGTGTTGAAATGGTAATCTGTTTATCATTGTTTTTTGAATTACTTTACAATATATATATTATATATTTTAATGTCCTTTTTTTTTTTTGTTTCTTTATATTTCAGATATTCATTCCATTTGTTTATGAGAATCACTACGCTGTTGGTGTTTTCAATATGGTGGATAAGAAATTTCAGTATCTTGATAATAGAAAATATGATGATGGAGATGATGACTTCTTCAAAGTTGCTGAGATATTGGTAATTTTTTTTTCATGGGTATCAAATATATGTTTTATTGGTATCATTAGTATGTTATACATGTGTTAAATATATGCCTTTTATGTATAACTAGTATACAATATAGGTGTGATATAAATGTCTTGTAGGTATTATTAGTTTTTTATATAGGTATTATATATATTTCATTTAGGTATCATATATAAATTATGCATATATTAATTATGACTTTTGTTTTTTTTTGAATGTTTGTTTCCAGAGAAAACAGATGTTGATATTTTTAGGTGAGGAAAATCATGAAAAGGCTGATGAAATAGCTACATATCATTTTGAGAATGTTGAATTCAAATGGCAAACGGCAAATGTTGATTTAGAATGTGGAGTGTATATGATGCATCACATAAAGCATTTTGATGGTGTTCCATATACATCTCTTGATTTAACAAAGGTATTATTTTTCTTTCTTTTAATAATTTTTTATTTTGATATGTTATTATTTATATTTATGTACAATGTTTTTTAGGCTGGTACAAGAAGATTGCTGCGAGCTGAAATTTGTGCAACCATTGTGCTATCAAATATCAATGAGGCGAGGGGTGACGTGTTGAGAAAAGTTTTCAACTTTTATCAACAGAAACCAGAGATAAAGATTAAGATAGCTGAACAAAAGAAGAAGGAAGCAGATGAGAAAAAAGGGAATTTGAAGAGGAAATTGCAGGGTGTTCTTAGGACGTATAAGCCACGTATGAAAAGAGCAAGGAAGTGAGGGATGTTTGTTATGCATAATTTGTTATTTGGATGATTTGGGTTAACATAGTATTGTTCTACATGGTTTTTGGAAATATTGTTTCAAGGTCATATTTTGTGATGAAGTTTGTATATGTTTTAAATGTTGACAATATCTTTTAAATGTTGGAAAATGTTTTTGGTAGTTATTGTTCATGTTTTTTGAAATGTTGTTATTGCTATTAATTTGTTAATATATGTATTTGCTTATTTGACAGGTACAAAGTCAATAATGAAAAACTATTATGTGATAATGTTTAAGGTATATATTCTACATCTTAACAGTATTATTGTTAGGGTATTATGTGATACTGTTCAAAGATGTTCAAGTTGAGTTCAAACTATTAATTTACGTATAGGTATTAAAAATATTTCGTTCAGGTGTTAAGTATATAACCCATAGGTGTTATATAACTTTATTTTCAGGTGGTATGATTCAAACATATTAAATACTTTTCTTAAAGGTACTACATCATTACTTTATAGGTATTACACATTTTTGTATGCTATGAAGTGGTGTAAAATTTATAAATAATATCTCATAATGTTAATTTTCTTATAGATTGGCATATGGAGATAGTAGTTTTTTGCAAGGGAAGGTATATTTTCTTACTTAAGAACTATTATATGTTACTCAGAATCATATGACTTATAGGTGTTATAAGATATTATTATGAGTGCTATATATAGTGAGATATTTTTTTTCAAGTGCTATATATTATAAGAAATATATTTAAATAACTGATAGGTGATAAAAGATATCCTTCAGAGTATCAATTAATGAACTTGTGTTACAAAATATTTGAGCCAAATCTGTAAAACATCATTCCCAAAAATCATAAACACAAAAAGTAGATTAAAACAATCTAACATTAGGTGTTTTTGAGCCAAACTCCTTTGTTGCTGTAGAACCTGAAGTTGATTCTTTGCTCTTCTTGTTTCTTTCAAAGTGACCTTTAACTCGTTGTCTTCGTCCTTTGGTCACTGAACGGGCTGGATCCCGAACTACATTCGATTGAGATGATGTTTCAGATTGTTGTGGGGGCAATGTAGGACATATTAGTTGATTAATAGCATTAACATCCCTTTCGTAACTTTCTTCAATAATTCTTCTTGCTTCCTCATTTTCTTGGCATTTCAACACAAGATTGTAATACTTTCTTGCCATGTTGTGTCGCCAAGGAATACTGCCGGACACCTTGTCAGTTGTAGTTGTTGAACTGTTAAATTTGTCCCAAATCTCTGATTTCGCAAATTTTGTCCATCTCTTTTGGATATAAGCATCGGGTATGCTTTGTATGGAATTTATATGCATGACTCTCAAACAATGGTAGCATAACATACCGTATTCTTCAAATCTCTTACAAGTACATGTTGTAAGCATCATCTCAGAATCAAATATCACTTGATGCATGGAACCTTTTCCATCATGAGATGACACATTGTAAATCATTGTGTTTTGTTCAGACATCAGAAGTGTAGACATGCTTGTAATGCATTTGATGAATTCTTCTTCAAAATCTTTGAATACAGGAAGTGTGTAGACAGTTGAAGCATGTTTTAGCATACCTATCATTGTTAGAGTAAATTTAGAATTTATAAGACCTTAAAAAAATTTATATAATGCCTATAGAGACAAACATAACACCTTTATTGAATAATTATAATACCTATAGACAATAATTAACATACCTATCATTGGTAGAGTAGATTCAGGATTAGATCTCAATGATTGGAATTCATCATTTTGCTCCCTGAGTCTCCATGATTTAATTGTCTCCTTGAAATATTTGTAGAAATCAGTAAGACTTGTTGTTTTTCTAACATGGAACCCAAGGGCATTGTTCGTGCTTTCACTCCTTTGAGATGATAGGATTCCCATTGAAAAGAATTCTTTGTTCAATGCTGTGCACCACTTTTCTTTCAAGTTGTACAATCTTGTGAACCAAGAGTGATTCTCTAGACTGTATTTTGATATCATATCTCTCCAACAATATTCAAACTCAGTCTCATTTTCACATCCTGATAAGCATTTGTTGAACGATGCTTTAAATGAGTTATCTGACTTTAATTGAGCAAATCTACTTATAGCATTTTGCTGTAAATGCCATAAGCAAAGTCTATGCCTTGTTTCAGGAAACACCTGCACACATATAAAATGAGGTGTTATAATATATAACATAAGGTATTATAGTATACAATATAAGGTATCAAAGTATATAATATGAGGTGTTAAGCATGTTAGAAAAAGACCTTTTCTATTGCTTTTGAGATAGCTAAATCCTGATCTGTGAACAATGTTGTTGGACATTTCTATGACATTGATTTCTTAAATACTTCAAAGAGCCATTCAAAAGTTTCTGTTTGTTCGTTGGACAAGAAAGCACAACCAAACATCACATTCCTTCTATGGTGATTAATTCCAACAAAAGGAGAGCAAACTAAGTTGTATTTGTTTGTTCTATAGGTTGTATCAAAAACCAAGACATCTCCAAACAATTCATAATATTCTTTCATCATTGAATCTCTCCAATATATGTTTGTTAACCTGCCATCATCATCCAATTGGACCCTGTAAAAGAAGCCCTCTTCACTAGCTTGTTGTTCTTGTAGCATGTCTATTACTGTTTGTGCATCCCCACCTTCAATAGCTTTCATTTTGAATCTATGTACAAAATTCATATGGTCTTTTTTCGTGTGGCCTAGACTTTCCTCATCACCAGCCTCATTAACCATATATTGAAAGGAGTTCACTGCTGTCAAACCTGAAGACACCATTTGCTCAATTGCTTTTCCTTTTTCATCATCAATCTTTCTTTCCGAACGATGAAGATGGTTCCATTCTGATCTTGTTAACGGGTGATTATGGTTCATGACATGGTGTACAACTTCAAACAGACATTCATCATTCAGTTTTACCTTCATTAATGCATTGCACTGGGTTCTTGTAATTGCCTTTTTTTTTTTTGTGTTCTTTGTAGTACTTCTCTGTTTTTTTAATCCAGCTGCAGAGCATACAAATTGCTTACCTATAACTATAGGAATTTCATCTATAGAGTACCTTGTAGTGGATTTACGAACTGAAAACCCCACGAGTCGAGCATGCTTGCAATAGAGCTCATACATTTCTTCGATAGAATTTCTGGTTAATCCTATCAAAGATCCACTTAAATCAACTGGTTCAGTGATGTTATCTGCAACAAAAAATTATAACTCCTTTTATAGATTATGTATAATACCTATAGAGAAAGTTTTTAACACCATAGATTATGATAATCAGCTTTATGAAATTTATAGATTATTCTTCATTATGAAATTTTATTTTTTAACAGTTTTATAAAATTTATATAATACCTACAGAGAAAATTGTTATAATATTTGTGTTTTTATAGTACAATTATAGAAATTATATTAAATTTTTCATAACACCTATAGATGTTGTATATAACACCTGTAGAGTCAATCATAAACATCAATATTTTTTTGCATAATGATTTTAAGAAATTACATCAAAAATTTCATAACACCATTAGAATCTGTATATAATACCAATAACATAAATAAAGAAAGTACATCTAAAATTTAATAACACTCTTACAAACTGTATATAACATCTACAAAGAGAATTAGTGACTCCTAATTAATTTTTTACATAACAATTTATAACACCCTTATAAACTACATATAACACCTATACATATTATTAATAACACCTATTTAATATTATCAGCCGATGAAGGCTCAACAACAGCAGCAGAGGACTCTATTTTCCAAACCTGCTCTCTAACCAGATATCTCTGCACCGGCAGTCATGGAATGAAAACAATACCAGAAACAGAAAAAGGCCGAAAGCTTAGGAACAAAAGAAGAAAAAACTCAGAAAAGCTATAAACACAAAAATACCTATGCTCATACCTTGAACAGAAACAGAATTGAAAGTCGGTGATTCGATATCTTCTTCGACTTCTTCACTAGTTAAAATCTGTTGTATAGTCTCCGATTCTTCATCTAAGAGTATGATTTTTGTACCAGAATTACTTGTGTCCACTTGTTCAGAGTTTGCATGCTCCATTCGATTCAGAATAGAAATAATAGAAACCCAGAAAACCCTAGATATAGAAATCGAAATATGAGAATATAAGTAATCCTTTGAGTTGAGACGGAATCGAATTTGTGGCTGAAAGAAACTAAGAAAATCGAGCTGGGAGAAGTAGAATCTAGGAGAAGAAGAAAAAAATCAGTGAAGAAGAAGAAGATGGAGCTGGGAGAACCCGTAGCATTAATTAAAAATATATATATATATATATAATATTATCATCGGGTCGGGTCGGGTTGTCGGAGCGGGTTGGGGCACGGATCCAAGGATCCGTGCTACAGGTGCACATAAGTCCTTCTCCAGAATTAATATTAGTCCCCCAAAATATATTATTCAATTTATAAATTGCATATAAAACACAATCAAGTTGTGAAACAAAAAGTGGTTCAACTTGGAGCAAGACCAACTCCTAACTATGTACCACTCTATATTCTATAAGTCCCATTTGATTTCATTTTATTAGTTTTTATTTCTATAAGTATTCAATTTGTAGGGCAAATGCAATAATGTATATAATTAGGAAAAAAAAGGCCAAGAAAAATAGAATAAAGATGATAGAAAAAGTATGAGGTCAGTGCTTACCCAAACAACCATAATTAAACGTCAAACTCAATTCTTCCAAATTTGATATATGAAAATATTCGATGCTGACACTTTGAAGAATTGCTATCTCCAGTCCAATCTGCTTCTTTCCAGATCCTATGACTTACTACTAATTTCTCTTGTCTTCCACACTAACTATTATCATTAATTTTGCTAATTTATTATTCTTGGAACTATATCACTTCTTTATGCTCCAAAAAGAAAAAGAAATTGCAAAAAGGGGAAAGCATTGAGGTCTTCCCATTTGGAATAATTGTAGCCCCACTCAACTATATATCAGACTTGTGAATTAAACCTTTCTTTTTTTAAAAAGAAATTCTGTTATTTGCAATTATTATTTATGAATATATTATGTGGAATTATGTGTTAATTAGCAATTATAACCCATAAAATGAAAACTGACTTGTGAATATATACTTGGGTGGGGGGTGGTAAGACCCTTTTTTCAGGAAATTACAATTAATTCATGTATTAATTGATATGTTGATAAAATATTTAATTAATATTCTTGTATCAAAAAAATATTAATTAATAGGATTTTTATTGTAGTGATTGGGACTCCTAGGATAGCAATATTGATGGTTTTGGGCCTTCTGATGAATAAACTCATGGTATATGTTAAGTGGCCCATGATGATATTTATTTTGGGCTGATCCAACCATATGAAGTTACATCATTGGGCTTCTTTTTTTTTTTAAATTCTTTTAACCTACTTTTATGAGTGAAATCTGAAACACAAAAAGTGGGTTAAGGCCATGTTTACTTCATGGGTTTAGGCTGGATAGGGATTAAAATCCAGCCTAAATCCACGTTTACTTTGAATGTTTACGGCCCGGGTTATAATTTATCAAACGGGCTTGGGCCGGACTAATTGGGTGATAGGCCTGTGTTAGAAGTGGGATACTAAACCCACCAAATTGGGGGTTTAGTCCTATCACTACAGTAACTATGATGAAATGTCAAAAACCCCCTTACTATTCATAGTAATTGTACCATTATGCCCTTATACCTCGAAATAATTACATCTTAGCCATTACATATATACTTGAATTCCCCAAACCCTTCCCTCTCCATCGACACACCTTTCATCCACCTTGCAGGAACTGCGGCGGCAACGACGACTGAGGAGCGTCGACAGCGGCGCCTCCATCGCCCAATCCTTTTCTCCCTCCATTTCAGGTAAGTACTGTAAAATTATCCCAAAACACGACGCTTTTACATGAATCCCGTTTTAATTTGTACAAATTTTGGGAACTGGATGTCCGATTCGAAGTCCGATTTTCTGCAAACAATCCCTCCGTTGGAACTCCGATTTTTGCTCTTCTCCTAAATTTTTGAAAGACCTCCGATTAATTTTTTTGGTTAAATCATGTTTGTGCACATTCCCTGGATAAACTGGATTGAATCTGGTGAGTGGAATGTTTGGGGTTTGAATACCTCAATCGCACATTTACCCTGCTTGTTTCCTCGTTTTTTTCCCATGTTTCCCATTTTCGGATTAGGCTTTCGATTCTTATGATAAAGCATTGCTGTTTTGAGTTTCTAATATGAGAAGAGCCATCTTTGGACTGAGATTATCAGTCTTTGTTTTTATGAACTAACATTGTGCAAAACATAAAGTTGAGTAAGATTATGAGTCCATTTTTGATAGTTCTTTTGATCAGTTGAAGGGGGAAATTTCATGAGTTGGAGATGGAGGATGGTTGTAAGCATAAGTATGGAGATTTGGTGAGTTTGAACTATTGGATTGAGAGAAATTCCAGTGTGCTTGGGGATAAGGCGTTGAAGAAGTGGGCACCTACTCTCCCCTTTCTATTCAAGGTAACTTCTAAAATTTGTCTCTAATTTTTAGGATTATGAATTTCAATTGGTTATTCCATTGCCGAGTAATTTGAGGCGAAGAAGGAACTGCTTGTGTTTAAGCCTCTGGAAGATGAGGAGATTGATGAGTTTATTTCTTTTTTTGCCCTGATTTTAAGAAGAAAAAATGTAAGAGAATTGAAGTAATAATACCAACTTCGTGTTGAAATTGGTGTGATGGAGTTCGTCCCTTTGAATTATTTTCCTGTTTATTAGTGTTCTGTTTTAGCATCTAATTATTTGTGATCAACAATATAAGCACCTGCAATTCCAAATGCCATTGCTTTGTAACTCTAGTTTATTAATTTGACCAGAATTGCTTCTAAATATGATGTTGTTAGGAATTGGTGTTTGAGATACTTGACATGCTTTACGTGCTTCAATAGTTGTTTGTAACATTTTCAAACTAGGAAAACTTGTCTTTACCTTGAATTTTGAGTAGTATTGTTTAGTTTCTTATGCCATGCTTATGCTGAGAAAGAAATGTAACTTTGTGTGCCTAATGTTTATGTGGAGATCTAGTCCAATCTTTTCTACATGTATTGTTGCGTCTTGCTGAGAAGGAACAACTATTGTGAGTGGCTTGCTACTGTGTTTGGACAAATTTGCTCGAGTTTAACAATCTTTGGACTCAGAAGTTCAGTTTCTTGAACAGTTTTATTCGTCTCGTTGGGTAATATGGTAAGTTTTAAAAAAGTGAACCGCTTATTACCCAATGGTTCTCAGGAATGCACTAATTTCTCCACTTAAGTTGTGATGATTTCCCACGAATTGATCTTCAATTCCCTCATGGTGTAAGTTTTGTGACAAACCAATTTGTAAATCGTGTATAATCGGTAGTTTGCTGGGTTTCAACTTTTCGAGATCAACAGACATATTATTTAATAACTAAAGAAGAGAACACGCTTCTCTTTTATTTATGAATTTTTGAGTCAGGAATTGTTGAAATATAAATATCTTTTGTATATTTCAGGTGGACATGGTGATAGAGCCAGCAACTATGGGGCAGATGGGTGTGTTACCTGGCCATGTAGCAACGATTGCGGAGCTAAAACCCGGGGTTTTATCAGTTCATGAAGGCAATGATGTGACCAAATACTTTCTAAGCAGTGGGTTTGCTTTTGTTCATGCTAACTCAATTGCAGATATAATTGCTATAGAGGCGATACTAGTGGACCGTTTGGACCCAAACTTGGTTCAGAAAGGCCTTGCTGAGTTTCAACAAAAGCTAAACACAGCATCCACCGATGTAGAGAAAGCTGAAGCACAAATCGGGATTGACGTACACAGTGCTCTCAATGTTGCTCTTACTGGTTAAACACAGCCGCAGGTTCTCGTCTCCATTGTTCATATGTTTTAGTTGAATCTTTTTGTAATACCCATTTGCAGAAGCTTGTTTTCAATCAAGTATATCAAGATCTCTGCTATTAAAGGGTTTCTTGAATAAACTCCGATACTGTCTTGGATTTGATATTTTTGAACTGTATGTGATGATAATACTCTGCTGTAGCTTTTGTTATTAATTTTTCTTTTTATTCTCTCTTTTCTGTTGAAATAATCTTAATATATGAAACTTTCTTGCATAGGTGAGGCTTCGTTTTGCTGTGATTTGTTGTTTCAAACTTATAAAAATGTCATTTTCCCCTGAAAATGTTTTGTTAGAAAAATATAAAAAGAAAAAAAAACAATACTTAGCTTTCTTGGTAAGTTATCAAAAATTATAATAAAAAAAATAGATAAGAAAAGAAAAACAGATCTTCATTATTGTAAGAAAAAGAAATGAAATCATGTATTTTATATATAAGAACAGATTGCAGGGGAGTAGCAGGGGATGAAATGTCTCATTTCCATTTTCAATTTAATTTAATTTGACTATTTTAATATAATATGACTTGAGGGCATAATTGTCTTTTTACATTTTTAACCAATACTAACCAATATACCAAACAAGATTTTATAAACAAACCAACTTTACAAAATTTAAACATTCATACCAAACAAAAATTTACACTTAACCCACAACATAACCTACATACCAAACACTCAAATAAACATTTTTTTATCCTTAATGAACAGTGCAATCCCATATTTTTTAACAATCCAAACAAACCCGACCATCAAAGTAAACGGGCTTAGATGTTTGACAACTTATTATAAGATACAAGGGTGTTTTTGGTTCATGGGTTTAGGCTGGGTAGGAATTAAAATCCAGCCTAAACCCATGTTTGGTACACGGGTTAGGGGCCCGGGTTTATAAAAATCCGGCAGGCTTGGGCTCTCTTAAGCGACGGATTGGGCTGGATTATTGGATGAATTTTAAACCCACTAAATTTGGTGGGTTAATCCAAACCCAACAGTGTGCTAAGTGAAATTACAAGACTGTCCTTACTATTCATAACAGAAGTACCTTTGTGCCCTTCTAGTTTGAAAAAATAACATCTTTGCCACAAGATATATACACCATCTTCAACCCAAACCCTACCCCCTCCACCGACAAGCCTTCGTCGATTGAGCACCAACAACGACAACCCGA
The DNA here is from genome assembly GCA_005771605.1 of Scutellaria baicalensis. Lineage (NCBI taxonomy): Eukaryota > Viridiplantae > Streptophyta > Magnoliopsida > Lamiales > Lamiaceae > Scutellaria > Scutellaria baicalensis. The sequence continues at coordinate 14,934,078 of CM016724.1, read as the reverse complement.
CGATTGAAGCGAAGACGGCGGCGTCTCCATCAGAAAATCATCCCCTCCCTCCATTAGTGGTAACAACACGTCAGGCCTTCTTGGCATGCGTTTTGAATCGATGGAACAAGCATTCCAATTTTTTTAATTTTTTTGTTAGATTTCCCAAATCTTGATTGTTGTTGGAACTCCGATTCCTATTTTTGTTGAAATAGCATTGTGCACATACCCTTGAATGGCATTGTCCAATTTCCCAACATTCAGCAAGTTGATTCTGAAGTATTTGCATAAATTGGACATGAGCTTCTTTTTTTTTTTTGGGTTATACCCGATGAAAGTTTTGCCAGCACCAGAATATTAACACTGGATGTGGATCTTGTTTGCAATTTTAATATTGATTGCAATTCAAGAGTATAGAAGCAGTTTGTGAGCATTTGAGCCATCTTTAGTTTTCAATCAAAACTTGAAGTAAACACACTCACCCCTTTGGATACAATTTTCTGCTTATTCTAACTTTTGAATGATTTTAAAAGTTATTGACTCTTGGATACAACTTATTGTCTTCTCTTTTAGATTTGAATCTTGAGTTCTTAATGCAGTTTGCACTTAGAATTCTTAAGAAGATTTAGTGAATGGTGGTGTGGTTTAATTTTGGTGATTACAGATTACCAATTTTAGAATTCGAGACGTAGTTTGGAGTGGTAGCAGAAATGTGTCTTTAGGGTTAGAGTTGGTTCAAATTCAATGTCTCTTGAGAAAACAACTTAAAATGAATGAGTCTCATTTTTCCTTTATATTCAGTCATGTTAAATATCAATGAGAAACATATGTTTCGATCAAACATGATCAAGATTGTATGATCCATATCTGACCTCACTTTCCTATAAAAGTTTACCTTTTCATGTGTGCTATTATCGTTTCATTTCAATTTAGTATCTAGCTTATTGTGCATTTGCATTGGAACACCATTGTTGTGTATTTTAGCATAATATGTGTTTTGGGGTAAATATTATTGAAAAATATAATATTCTGGAATTAGATTTATGTGATGGTTGATAAAATGTAGTTTTGTTCTTGAGAAATGTTTGTTTTAGTTCATTTTTTTGCTAGTGATATTTACTGCTTTACTTGTCCTAGGAATAATTGAAATATGAGGGACATGGATTTAATAATTGTTTTTTCACAATTTATCTATTGGGCTACATTTTTTATTATACATATTAAGCTTTTGTACTTTGATTTGTATTAAAGTTGGATTAAATGTAGCAATTGTATTAAAAAACAGAGTCCTTATGCCTTAAACATTGTTAATAACATGAGAAGCTATCATTGAAAATTTGTAATTATTGGTTTGTATTTTGAAAACAAAAGTCATACTCTTCATACACACATAGTGTAGATGCTATATTTTCTTGACTCATTGATTGGCAAGGATATTTCATTTTAGATCAGAACTCTTGTTGATGAAATGAGTACTACATGAGTTAGTTCATGCATTTGCTTAATATATGGTGAATATATTATGTGTTGTATTTAGTTCTGATTTTGCTTAATGAGTACTACATGAGTTCAAACTGTTTTAGGTCAGAACTGCCTACTATCGTGATAGTGTGTTTAACCCATTTCACTGTAGATGTTTTACCATCCTTGGATGTGAATTAGATGCTTACATTGTATCCACTTATCTTGAGGAAAAATACTAAACAAGAAAATCATTGTGAGTTTCTCATCATGAGTTCAAAAGAAACAATTTATGCACTGTGAGATGTAACATATTGCAACAGAGGGAGAGAATCAAACAACAAAGAAGCAGCTCTTTTAGTTGATTTATGTGTTATTATGGTTTATACGAATATTTTATTTTCCAGTTTTTGCTGCCTTCTATCCCTTATTGATGAATTTAGCATGAAATCCACATGTCAACACGTTTGTCCCACTTCGTTGCTCCTTAGTTACATATTTTTGTTTTTAATGTGTTCATGTGCATTTTACATTAATGTTGTTGTTTGTTTTTAGCTGATGAGGTAACATCCGTAAAAGTCCCCAAAGAAACACATCAGCAAGTCATTGGTGTCAAAGTCCCCAAAGTATATTGGAACCTAACTCGCACAGTTGTCCTTAAAATGGAATGGATTGATGGAATTAAGCTTACTAATGACTGAGAGAAGCTCATTTAAACCGGAAACAACTAATTGATAAGGTAATAGTAGAGGGCATGACACTTTAGAGTGAAGCTAGTCTTGATGATTCTTGTTTTTCCTTTGCCATTGGCTTCTAGTTTGTGTTGCAAATATTTTACTTCTAGAACTGTCTCTCATATTGATGGTATATTGATTTTGTTGAGTTGTGGCAGGGTGAGGCAGCAATGCTCGAGAGATTGACGAGCGGTCTTCGATCGTTTACAGATATTGTATCAACATTATTGGCACACTCCTCCCATAAATTGCATGAATCTTTCTGGGTTTGTATATCTAGGATTATTCATAACTCTGCCAACAACAATTTATAGCAACATTTTTCCATCTCTCTCTATGTGTGTTAATGATCATAGTTTAACTTGGGTTAGTAAGTTTGGTCTATCTCAATATATGATTTACACATATATTAAACAAATTATACTTTCTTTAAGGAATACTAGTAGTGTACCTGTGCGTTGCACAGTGTATTATATATAATTATTAAAAATATATAATAACATATAAAATGTAATGATTATTATTTTAACAAAAATATATTGATACTCTTTTAATTTGTATTAGTATAAAGCTAGGTATTTTAACTTTAAATTTATGTCATTATAAATAATTATATTCGAAAATATTAGAAATTTGAAATATATAAAGTAATATATTAATCTATGGATTAAACAAACAAATAAAAAAATGACCGGAAATTTTAAAAAATAAATTTAATATCTAAAAATAAGTTATATGTATTAGAAACATTATGATTTAAGTATTGAGATAAATAAATTTATATTTTATTGGCATTTATAACTATAAATACTCACGTATTTAATAATTTTTTTTGGTTCAATGCCACATATAACTCATTTATTTTAAATCAAATAAAAAATTATATCAGCTTATCATATACATGAAAATCTCTCTTACTATCTATTTAAATTAAACAATTCAAAATTGGATTTAATCTACACATTTTGAATAAAAAAATTATGAATAATAATTATAAGATTGATAAGTCAATATATCAGGGACTAAGAATGATGAAATTTTAATTTGTGAAAAACCAGAAAAATTACCTATGTCCAATCACTTATGTCACCTCAATTAATCAGAATATAAATATAAATAAAATTTGACAACAAATAAATATAAAATAAGAAAGATAAAATAAAATATTTGTATATTTCAAATGAATAAGTTTGTTAACTTGCAATAATAATTTTAATCTAATTTTTTATATTTGATATGTTTTATATGTGTAATCTATTAGGTACACCTATAATATTTTTTTATTTCTGCATTTTAATATTAAATTACAATAAATTAATACTATATATCATAAAAACGTTTAAAAATGAAAAATCATTGAAGCCCACACACATACATTTCCATATTTCAATTTGATAAATTTTATATGAATATTAAATTTAAGATCATTAAATAATGATTGATTTTATATATTATATATTTAAAATTGATTTAAAATAGGGTAAATTATAAAAAAACAACCCCAGCTATCGACTTTTTTAAAATTGCAATCTAATCTTTTTTTTTTTTAAAGATTGTCACCTAGTCTTTCTGTGGTTTTGCCGATTGCAAAATTTCCGGTCATTTTTCCGGCAAATGAATTAATTTTTTTCACTTTGCAACCCAAACCTTAATTTTTTTGTTCAATCGCAAGTCATGATTTTTTTTCGCTTCACACTGATACCTTTATGTTATATATATGAGTGTGACATTTATATTATATAAGTGTGATCGATATTCATAAAATAAATATCAAGGAAATATAGGTCAAAATTGGTGAAATATATGTAACATCGGTAAAAAATCGATGGAATATCAATAAATATCGAGAAAATATCGGAATATATTGGTAAATATAGGAAAAATAACAATAAATATATGTACCCATATTTCCATCGATATCGATATTTTCACGATATTTCCATGAATTTAAGTTACCTATATTTCCACCGAAATCGAAATTTTTATTCTTGGTTGCAATCTGATAAAAACACAAAGTTCAGGTTGCAATTAGATTTAAAAAAAAATTTAGGTTGCAAAGTGAACAAATTAATCTCCATTTCGCTGGAAAATTTGCAATCGACAAAACCACAAAAAGACTGGATGGCAATCTCAAAAAAAAAAGTTGCAATTTGAAAAAAGTCGATAGGCGGAGTTGTTTTTTGTAATTTACCTTTTAAAATAAGTATTTAAAAATAAAATGAGAGATAATAAATATATAATCTCTTATTTCATCTTATTTATGTATTTATTTTTTTATTTGAAATTTCTATACAATAAATACTAAATTGAGTATCATAACTGATTTCTTAAATTAAATATTTATTTATTTGTATTGAATTTCTTAAAATACAATAAATAGGTTTATTTATTTTTATTTGTATTGAGTTTCCTAAAATACAATAAATAGGTTTATTTGTATTTATTTATTTGTATTGAGTTTCTTACAATAAATACAATATGAAAGCAATTAATAGGTTTCTTAAAATAGTAATTATTTAATATGTTGATAATTTATTACAGTTATTTTTGGCAGAATATCCTGCTTTTATATATATAATGATTAATGGACTGTCACCACTGAAAAAAGGGTTTGATTGAAGCAATATTAAACCATAACAACAAGGATGGTGGTCATATAAGACTTTTTGATATAAGACTTTTTGATATACATTTTGAAGCAATATTAAACAATATAAAAATAATTATATAGGACTTTTTGATATACATTTGATTACCATGATAATATATTTTTGAACCATAATATTGAAGTCCTAAATGATATTATTGATTACCATGATAAAAATTAAAAGTTGCAATGATATTATTGAACAAAAGGGTATTTTGATCATTTACTCTAATATATTAAACCCAACCTATATACCAAACACAAATTTATAAACATTACACTTTTTAAACACACATACCAAACACATAACATAACTAAACCCATCCCAAAAACCTCCACACCAAACATCCAAATTATACTCCATGAACAGTAAAAAGCCCGAAATTATTACAATCCAATCCAAACCCAACCTTTGTACCAAACAGGCCCTAAATATATTCGACAAAGAGATTACTCAGCTTTAGTCTAATTTAAATGTAAGTTCATAGTTTTGTCCAAAAATAAGGAAATATGAAATTCTAACCAAGAATTTAGATTCAAATTTTGAAAGAAAATGAATTCATTTAAAAAATATGGTGGTTTCTATCGAATAACTGAAATTCAATTCAAACTCGCATGTTAGGTTGAAGATTAGCGGATCTTTAATGAATAATAACAAGGATAATCTTGAAATTAAGATGAAAAAAAACCTATTAAAACGAACAATTGAAAGTAAGATTAGCCATGTGACAATTTGTAAGGTATTCTTTTGAGCTAATACAAAAATCATGTTAATGGAACTTACTACCTCCATCCCAGGTTATTTTGCCTACTTTGACCGGCACGGAATCTAAGAAAAAACTGTTTGACTTTGATGTGATGTGTTATTTTAATATTTTTGAATAGCAATTTTGTAATTAATGTGTGTTTTTTGAGTGCAAAAGTTGTAAAATGAAATAAATGGAAGGGTAAGGAAGTAAATTTTTCTTTGCCATTTTTGGGCTGGCAAAATAAGATGGGACAATCAAAAATGGAAAGTAGGCAAAATAGAGCGGGACGGAGGGAGTATATATTATGTGGGATGCCCACACACACATATATATATATATATATATATCGAGTATTTTCCACGTCAAAAATTGTTTCCATTGAAGATCTTGTTGTGTATACATATAGTAATTTATTGATAGAGTAATAAAGTGTTGTTTGTCTCATGTAAATTGGTGGATCAATTATGGATTGAACATCGTTTGAACAAAAGAACAAAAAAAATGACTAGATAATTAACTATAACCTGTAGGCTATAGTGACAGTTGGTCAGACAAAACAATGAGGCACCCACACTATTGCTTTCCTTCATTTGACAATCTATATATGTGTGTGTTTTTTTTTGGTTTTTTTTTTTTTTATGATCTCACTTTAAAGATTATAAAAATAAAATCTATGAATTTGCACATCTTGTAAGAAGACAAAGCAGTCTTTACATTTATTGGATAAATCTAGACGATTTTCCAATATGACTATGTTTAAAAATTGCATTAATTTGACATTCTTGCCTTTGTATGTGTATATAAAGGGCCTCTCAATCCTATAACATATCACTCCTACATTGTATAGTACAAAGCCTTTGTTCCAACTTAGAAATCATAAAATGTCTATTGTTAGTGCAAGAGCTTTGCTACTTATTGTTGTGATGTTATCATTATGTACAGGGAATTCAGGTACACGTCTTTTCTCTAAGTTAATCTTGGCAAAGCATGAACCGATTTCCAGGGCTCGTGTAATGCTGCAAGAGTTGGGATTTGATGAACCTAAATTGAAATACTATCGAAGAAGGGCAATGTCATTGTATGCTGGCACAATGAGGGCTGCACCAGGGGGACCGGATCCTCAACACCATTCCAAATCACCAGGATTGTCATAAGTATTTTAGATAGTTTATAACCTATAATCTTGGCCATGATGAATGTTATTGTCTGTTTGGCTAAGCTAAATCCAACATTTGATGTTTTATGCAGTCAATTGTTTCCTTGCTTTATTAAGTCACTAAGAGTCTTTTGAAATATGTCGATTTAATACTATCCAATATTCACATCTTAATGCGACCATCTATATATTATCATGTTCTTTCTGGTATGTATTATGTGAGATCAATTTGTTCGGGAAGATAAAATTATTTTAATGAGAAATGCTGAAAGTGTTTTTAATACTACTTCATTTGACCATATTTCTTAAGAATCGATAGTTATTAGTTAAAATATCATTTAAAATAATAGATGGAGACATCGAACCCGCACTTATATTTTTAGATCGTGTTTGATAAATAATCGTGTGAGTATGATAAGTCTGCATGAAATTTATATTTTAAACGATATTTAATATTTTTAAATTGTAATGGTCAATTCATATATTACCAACAAATACGACTTATATGAAATAAATATGGAGAACAATATTATAGTTAGCTAGATAGGGTCATAGGGGCAGCAGCTGACCTCAAGTTTGTATGAATTTATTAGATGTTTATATATATATATATATATATATATAGTATATATATATAGTATTATCTCCTACTCGAAACTAACTAAATTTATTATTTGACTCAGAATAAAATTGATCTAACATTTAAAGATTGAATTAAGTAGTGTCATAGTGTGATCCTAACATTTTTGTATTTAGAATTTGGCAACTGTACAAAATATTATCATGTCTATGATCTATCTACATGCCATGTCACCTAAGGATCAATTTATCAAAACTTGAAAAACAAGTTTTAATATTCTAATGAATGAATTTATTTATATATTATTTCTTTATTTAAACCACGAAATTCCGAGTGTTTTTTTAAAGTAAAAATGGATAGTTAAAGTCTACATTTGTTTAAGGATTTTAGAGGATATAATTATTCACAAAAATTTAAGTAAGACAATATTACAAATAGTTTTCGTGAGACATGAGATCCTCTTAACCAACCAATGAAATTCATTTCCTTAAATTTATATTTGAATAGTGAAGTGTGAGTTATTAATTGACCTCCATGAGATGGTCTCATAAAAATTTACTATTATTATAATATATTAGCAATGTACCTGCATGTTGCGCGTCTTGTTATATAATTCAATAATCACAAAAACTTTTATGCATCAAGTGCATGGATCCTAGATCCATGCACCTGACCCGACCCGCGCGTCCCACGCGCCCTCACGCGCTCCCACGCGCCTGGGCGGATGCGCTCAAATTCGCTCGTTAAGGATATCTTTTAGTTATGTTAAGGATACCTTTCATTTATGTTAACGATGCCTTTTAGTTATGTTAAGGATACCTTTGAAATCCTGATTCCAGGTTACATACCACGTTATGTTAAGAATACCTTTTAGTTATGTTAAGCATACCTTTAGGTTATGTTAAGGATATATTTAGTTATGTTAAAAATACCTTTTGATTATATTAAGCATACATTTAGGTTATGTTAAGAATACCTTTAAGTGATGTTAAGGATACCTTTGAAATCCTGATTCCAGGTTACATACCACGTTATGTTAAGAATACCTTTTAGTTATGTTAAGCATACCTTTAGGTTATGTTAAGGATACCTTTAGTTATGCTAAGAATACCTTTTGATTATATTAAGCATACTTTTAGGTTATGTTAAGAATACTTTTAGGTGATGTTAAAGATACCTTTGAAATCGTGATTCTAGGTTCCTTTGAAATCCTGATTTGATACCCTTAGAATTTGCTCCAGGTCACATACATTTACGTTATATTAAGGATACTTTTAGGTTATGTTAAGGATACTTTTATGTTATGTTAGAGATACATTTGTGTACAAAATGTGTAACACAACTACCTTATGGATATGGTATCTCTAACATAACATAAAAGTATCCTTAACATAACCTAAAGGTATGTCTGACGTAAAGTAAATGTATGAAATTTGGGCATAAATGTATCATTAACATAACCTAAAGGTATCCCTAAACATTACCTAAAGGTATTCTTAATATAACCTAAAAGTATGTCTAACTTAACGTAAATGTATGAAATTTGGGCATAAAGGTATCCTTAACGTAACCTAAAGGTATTCTTACACATTACATAAAGGTATTCTTAACATAACTAAAAGTCATGACTAAAATTGCAAAAAAGTTAGCGCGAAAAAAAAAAAAGCGGGTCGGATTACCCGGATCCGACCCGATTGCATGGATCTAAGATTCATGCACCTGATGCACAGGAGACTTTTTTTGTGCATCAGGTGCATGAATTAAGTAGTGTTATAGTATGATCCTAACATTTTTGTATTTAGAATTTGACAACTGTACAAAATATTATCATGTCTATGATCTATCTACATGCCATGTCACCTAAGGATCAATTTATCAAAACTTGAAAAAATAGTTTTTATTTATATATTATTTCTTTATTTAAACCACGAAATTTTGAGTGTTTTTTTAAAGTAAAAATGGATAGTTAAAGTCTACATTTGTTTAAGGATTTTAGAGGATATAATTATTCACAAAAATTTAAGTAAGACAATATTACATATAGTTTTCGTGAGACATGAGATCCTCTTAACCAACCAATGAAATTCATTTTCTTAAATTTATATTTGAATAATGAAGTGTGAGTTATTAATTGACCTCCATGAGATGGTCTCATAAAAACTTACTCTTATTATAATATATTAGCAATGTACCCGCAAGTTGCGCGTCTTGTTATATAATTCAATAATTGTATTTGTTCGTTATGCGTCTTATTATATAATTCAATCAATTGAATATAATACAATTTTAAGCGTAAATACATATAATATATGAGTATTCAATATATATATGTGTGTGTATATATACACATAAATACGTGTACATACCTAAAATATAAAAATAAACATAATAAACATAAAACAATTAAGTCAATTATGGTTTCAAAATTATACATGAAATCCACGAATATGTAATATCACAAATCTTACAAAATACTACAAATGATTAAAAATTTCTAAATAACAATTGTATTACAATGTTGATCATCTTTATCAACAACTTCAAAACTACTTTATATGTTTACATTCTCAAAATTTAAGCTAATTTTCAGATTTTTTATACAGCTATTTTGAAAATTTCACGCATAAATTTAAAACTTTCATTATTAACTTTATTGTTAAATATTTTTGTATATTATTTGTCGATGTTTAGATATTGTAAATCTTTTCATCTTTCATGATAATTTTTTATTTTATTATACTCTTATATATTTATTAATTTTTGTAAATTAAGTTTGTTAATTATTTACTTGGCCTTCATAAAAATTGTCAATAACCCGATTAGTAAATGTAATTATTTGAGAAATCTATTACTAAGAAATTAATCTTACTAACCCAATTAATAAACCAAATTATTTGAGAAATCTATTACTAAGAATTTAATCTAATTATTGAGAAATCTATTACTAAGAATTAATCTAATTATAACAACCCTCGTAAATTGTCAATACTCCAATTCCTAAGAATTAATCTAATTATAACAGCCCTCGTAAATTGTCAATACTCCAATTACTTGAGAAGTAAAACTCAATTCTGCACCAGCCAACCCCAATTAAAAGCCCAATTATTTGAAAAGTATATTATTAAGAATTTAATCTAATTAACTCCCAACAATTTCATTTTAAAACCCTATTTCCAAATTCGTCTTCCCACCTTCATCTCAACTTCAGCCTCCACTCCATCATCTTCTCCAACGATTAGAGAACAGCTCCGTTCCACCACCATCAGACATCAGACCACACCACGTTTTACGACATCTTCCCACCCTCACCCCAGAGCTGCCATCCCCGCTCTCGTTCCTCGTCATTCCCCGCTCCTTGTTGTTCAGTCTACTTCGCCATGCCTCTCACGTTCCTCGTTGTTCAGTCTACTCCGCCATGCCAGCAAAGCCTTACTCCATCAAGAACACATCAAAATACTCATTAAATATCTTTAAGAGTTTTTCCTTTTGTTATTTGGCATAGAAAATTCACATAATTCCTATATATACATAAGAGGAGTATCTTGGAAGCCATTTTACTTATTTCTCTAGAAAGATTTATGTCTAGCTTTTGTAGAAAAATTCATATTTTTCTTCCTCTAGAAAGATGTAAATTTTTATTTATTATTATTACAATATAGATTCTAAAAAATATTCAATCTAGCTTTTGTAGAAAGAATCATGTTTTTCTTCTCTAAAAAGATGTGAATTGATATTTATTTTAATTTATTATTATAATTTATCTTCTAAAAAAAGATTCTATTATCTTATCTAGAAAGATATAGACTGATTTTTATTTTAATATTATTTTATTGCAGGACAGTTTGGGCGGGAAAATGTCATTAGAGCACCAACATTAGTTAACAAAAAAATGTTTTTAACAAAAAATATTTTTTGTTAAGTAATGTAAGGAGTTAATATGTGTGTTTTTTTGTTGGTGTTAAAAAAGTGTGAGCCATATTTTGAAAAGGTAATAATTAACAATTATTGAGGAGAGAGAAAGGGAGAAAAATTGATTATTATAATAATAAATTTGTATTTTTTGTTATAGTTGGTTGAATAAAATTCATTTTTGTTCAAAGGTATGAACAAATTTTAATTTTGTTAAGAGTATGAACAAAAGTTTAAGGAGATAGGAAGAGTAAGTATAATTTGTATTATGTGGTATTTTAATAGTATTTTTAATATTTCACCAAATTATGTTTATTGTTTGTTTCAACATGCATACATATTTTATTTTTATTTTGGACTTGATTTGCATTGTTTTGATTTTATTTCTAATTTAATTTCGATCACACAGAGACTAGTGAATTAGAACGATGTTAACTACCTAATTAATTTACCTAATTTTATCTAGGTGACCGAATTGAACCTAATTAACCTATGTTTAGAAACAAATAAACGAAAGCAAATATCAAACAAGAAAATATTAAGATGTGGCTTGTGTATTTGGATGTGGATGAATTGGGACTAATGTAAATATATATATTTATATTTACAATAATTATTTAATTGATTAAAACGGATTTAGTTTAATATTATTGATATAATTAAAAAAATTATAATTACAAAATGATTTTATTTGATACTACCTCCATCCCGGTTAATTCAGCTTACTTTGACCGGCACGAATGTTAAAAAAATACAGTTGACTGTGATTGGAGAGAGAAAATTTATGCTTTTTTTACTTTAGTAATGACATTTTGGTAAATTTGTAATGACATTTTTGTAAATCTGTAATGACATTTTCGTAAAATTTTCTTTGCCATTTTGGGGCTGACAGATTTAACTGGAACAAACGAAAAATGACAAGTAGACAATTTTAATTGGGACGGAGGGAGTATATATTATGAAAAAAGTTAGTTGATAATGGAACCCACATGTAATGATTATATATATTTTTTAAGTAATGTAGAGTTATGTTTTTAAAAAGTGGATGTTTTTAAATTGATGTGGTGTCATGTGGGACCCACTCTCTTAACAAAATTTTTGTTAAGGGATGCCCATGCTATTACGGTAATTTTTCTCAATTGTCCTGCTATTAGTATATTATATATATATATATATATATATATATATAATAGGGTAGCATTTAAGTGGATTTCATACTTAAACCCTTAACGAATAAAATTTGAGATTTTTTAAATTCTAAATCCTCACTCGTGAATAAAAAAACAAAAATAGCTTAAATGCCACTTTAATCTGCTGTGATCAAGACATCTATTTTTGTTAGATTTTCACAATATTTAGGAAATTTTGCTATGTGCATGTATCTATCTATATATATAGTGATATTATTGATTCACTTGACATGTAAAGTTTTATTTTTCAATAAATGGATTTTACTGTTCTTATGTAATTTTTTTCTATTTAAACGATCATCTAAGAGTTGACATACACAATCATTTAAAATTTATCATTTTTATACAATATTTAATCCCTAACCTCAACATGACAAAGATTCTCTAATTTAATCATTAGATGAGTATATACTAATCATTTTTCAAAAATCTAAAATCAATCTCTCATGTTTGTTAAAACACATCATATATGAAAAACATAGTAGATAATATACTTATCATATTTTGAGTTTATATTTTATTTTATATATATATATATATATCCACAAAACATATATACTGTTCCGACATCTAAAACCCTACCAAAAAACCAAAAAGGAATTACAAAAAAAAAACTAAAAAAAAAGGGGCAAATACTTAAAAGGGTAGCGGATAATAAGTACCAAAGGAGCCACACGTGGTTGAGAATCCAAAACCCGGTGATAGAGCGTGAATCTCACGGGCCAATCAGATTTAGTATAATGATGACGTCAGCAACTCACCACGCTCCATCACTCTCGAGTGACGTGGCAGCCTATCACCGCCTTCGGATCACTGGTAATGAGTACGCGCGTGAGATTAAAAGCAGCGTGCCGCCCTACGGTGTAACAATTGACAGAGCGTTTAGAGAGAGAAACAAAACTGAATTCTAGAGAGAGAAAGCGAGTGGAGAGTTCGGATCGAAGAACAGCGCGCACGCTCGCTCGCTCGCCCCCCCTTCCTCTTCTTCTTCCCAAACCCTAATTTCCCCAATTTCTCTTTCCTGTTATTCCATATCTGTTTCTTATTACTCGTTTCCGTTAATCTTATCTGCTCCTCGGATCTTTACCTTTTCTCCTTCTTTTTGGGTATTTATCTGTTTTTGTCAAAATCGGATCTGCGTATATACAGACACATATATATAGATATATTGATATATAGTCTTTCCGATTTAATTGAACTTCTGGTATTCTCTACTTTTTATGTATCGTGATTCTTGATACTCTTGGTTTTGGTGTGTATTGTGCAACTCTAGGGTTTTTGAAACCCTAGATTTTTTTTTTTTTTAAGTCGGCATATTCTAGGGTTCTTGAGGCTTGATTCGGAAGGCAGGCTTTTTAATTCAGTAATTGGTGATTACATGTATGGCTTCGGGGACTTTAGGGGATTCTAATGATGATTTGAATTGGAGAGGGAGCTGTCGATGGACGGAGAACTGTATAGTTTATACACGAAAAACCCACAAGAAAGCCAAGAAGACCTGCAATAATAACGATACCGCCTCTACCACAACCTCCGTAGGCGAAGAACCCATCTCCGCGGGCCCTACCTTCTCCACCAATCAGACCTCACCACGCTCTGAGGTTAAATCCGCCACCGTTGCAACAACATGCGCTGCTGGAGTTCCCGGCGCCTCCACATCTGATAATACTGATAATCTTGCCGCTGCGGGGGACCATGATGTGAAAGGGTCTCTGGAAGGGGAGAAGGATGTGGTCGACTCGGATAAAAGGTTTAAAGGGCATTCTCCCCTTCAAGAACAGACTCTGTATAATGGGGCACTGGACAAAAACACAGTGTCTTCTTGCCAGCAGTCGAGTGCACAAGAACAATTAGAGAATCCACATGTACCCTCAGTGGTGGCAGAGGTTCATCATAGTCACAATCTAGTACAAGAAGGCAATGGCACCAAAACATCAGAGCTTCAGAATCTTGTGGTTTCACAATTGTCAAACAATCATGAGGCTCAGAATTCAGGAAAGACGTCCCCCATTTGTGGTGCAGATGAGCTACCGCAGACTAGTGTTGTCAGCCCGCAGGATAGGAGAGAGTTGTCACCGTTGTCCAGTGGAAATGATCTTCCGAATGGCAAAGAAGTTTCCACAGCACAGCTGCCTATCGGAGATGATGCACATAAGGAAGGGTTGATGCCCTGTTCCCCTCAAGTTTTGCAAGGAAATGGTCCAGTTAATGTCAATGGAGCTGTGAAGCCTGGTGCACCTCAAATTTCCACGCGCCAGCTGTCCGCTGGGAGTGAGGCACAGAATGATGGAGAAATGATGGGTGCTTCACCTCAAGCTTCCCAAGACAATGGCCCAGTCAATGTCAATGGAGTTGTGAAGCCGCTGGTAATATCTAGTATTGATGATAAAATTAGATTTAATTTATGTAGAGCAACCCCGAAGAATGAAATTAAGGAGCTTAGGAAGAATCTTGAGTGTGAGCTTGATCAAGTTAGAAAGCTAGTTAAACAGTTTGAGTCAAAAGAGCTTCAGCTTGCTTCATATAATTCTCAGATTAGCAACAGTAATCTTAGCAATAGCAGTACTTATGTTGGTGCTGAAGCTGCTAATGTTACTGGTTACATTCATCCTCAACCCCAGCATGCCCGAAGCAATGTGGTTGACAGGAGGTTGTTGTTGAGGGTGAATCCAGAGGTGGGTGCAGTGGGGCACCAGGAAACCAGACCTATGGGATTAGCAAGGGTGAACTCTGATATAGGAGCACCTCGAAATCTAGAACCCAGGTTATATAGCAGACAACTCAGTGTTGCAGTAATGGAAAACAATAACAGGGGTAGTGAATTTGTCGAGAAGGAGAAACGGACACCAAAGGCAAATCAGTATTACAGGAATTCAGAGTTCCTTTTGGGGAAGGATAGATTGCCTCCTGAAAGTAATAAGAGGTTGAAGACAAGTAATGGCAGGAAACATAGTGGAGAAATGGATCACTCTGTAGGATTTGGTTTTGGCTTTGATAAGAGCAGGAATCAGGTGTTTAGGAACTGTAGCAGCCTACTTCAGAGGTTGATGAAGCACAAGTTTGGGTGGGTGTTTAACGAGCCAGTAAATGCCAAGGCCCTTAAATTGGTTGATTACCATGATATCATTAAGCATCCTATGGATTTGGGTACAATTAAGACTAGACTTTCACAAAATCGGTACAAGTCTCCAAGGGAGTTTGCTGAGGATGTCAGACTTGTTTTTCACAATGCCATGACTTATAATCCGAAGGGGCAAGATGTGCATGTTATGGCAGAGACGTTATTGCAGATTTTTGAGGAGAGATGGGCAATCATAGAGGCTGAGTACCATCCATATTGGAAATACCACGCATATCAGGATGGTGGTGTGCCCACTCCCACATCCAGAAAGACACAGTCTCATTTTACCCCTGCATCCGTCCCAGTCACTGCATTTGTTCCTACTGCCCCACAGATGAGGACTTCTGATAGGCCTGAGCCAATGACATCATCAATGGCTGTCGATCCCAAAACTCACAGACCTCATGTTGGTAGGACTCCTGTTCCAAAAAAACCTAAAGCAAAAGATCCCAACAAAAGGGACATGACTTATGATGAGAAGCAAAGACTGAGCACCAACCTTCAGGGCTTGCCTACTGAAAAGCTTGATGCTATTGTTCAGATCATTAAGAAGAGGAACTCTGCACTTTCACAACATGATGATGAGATTGAGGTAGACATTGACAGCGTTGATGCAGAGACCCTGTGGGAGCTTGATAGGTTTGTGACTAATTACAAAAAGAGCTTGAGCAAGAACAAAAGGAAAGCTGAACTCGCTCTTCAAGCCAGAACATTAGCTAATCAGAATGCCGCGTCTGCGGTAAGAGGAGATGATTCCTTTGTTTGATTGCATGACATTTCAAATTAACATTTTTGTTTGATCCTTATCAAAATGTGTTAATTATATTCTGAACATATTGCAGGGCTCAGCTCAACCTGTAGAACTCCAGCTTGAAAGTGACACAGGTTTTAATCCACTTTATGATACTGGTGTTCTATTTTTTTCTTTGTGGATGGTGAATTATAAAAAACTGAGGTTCTCTGTTTTTTCTTTTCCCCTGAAGCTTTTGAAAAAAGGACTGCTCTTGCTGACGGAGAAAAGCGGGGGTATAATGGAAGTAGGTCCAGCAGCTCAAGCAGTTCCAGCAGTGATTCTGGATCATCTTCAAGCGGTAAATTGATCGTTGACCTTATTCATTCACTCTTTGACCATTCTTGCTTGAAATGCTATCCGTTATAATTCTTTTCTAATAGAAATAAAAACCTGTGAAAGAAATTATTTAAATGATATATTATGAGAACACATAATTGTTATAGAGCCGAACCCATATAGTGTGATTGAGGCATAGTTTCTTGTTGTGCTCTCTTTAGAAATGGTGTGTTTTATGCATAAATATGTTATGATTGTGGTATTTGGTCATGGTGTTTGCTGTCCTTTATTTCTCTGAATTACAATGCTTATGCCTTCACTCTGTATTTTGACTTACAGACAGCGACAGTGACAGTTCCTCTGGAGATGGATCAGATGCAGGGCAATCACCTAAGACTTGAAAGGATAATGACTAAGGTATAAGAAGATATATCTGCTCATTAATGGGTTTTTTTTTTTTTGTCATTCATTTTGCGAGTTATACCGTACAGAAATCAATTTCCTATAAGCTCCCTGGTTCACCCACTGTATTTGATCCACCTTTCTGTGTGCTAAATGGCTCATCCTTTTGGTTATAAATGAAATAGTACAACTAAAATTCATTTGATAGTGTAATATGGGATAAACATCGTTTTCCATGTCTAAAGTGTCTGTGTGTGTAGCTTTCTGGTGCATCTCACTAGCTATCTCTGATCCATACTTTCGGTTGTGCTAGATAGCTCATCTTAGTAGTATTTGAAATTCTTTGACCAAATTTCATTTGCCTTGTTATATGGTGTCCAATTGGGATACCATGAAAAATCTTTTCCAATGTTTAAAGGTGGATTTGTATTTGGATTTTGCTGCATCTGATATTCAAACTGGATTTGTATTGAAGTTGCTTAAATTCTGAGGAGTGGCTAACCTATTATTGGTCTACTCGAGATGTGTGTATATCTTGTGTTGAATTCCAAAGTGAAGCTTCTGCAGACCATGCCATGACTTACAGTTCTTTTTTTTTTCCCCCCTCATTTTCCCATCAGGTGTATTATTTGCTCCATAGTTTTATGTGTTTTTGGGTTCCAGGAAAAGTTAATATACAGGTCTCCTCTTTTGTGTGCATGGCCATTAAAACTCTTTATGTGAGTACCTGTTATGGACTTAATTAATGCTTCGTCAAGTGATGCCCAGTCCCATTTCATCGCAACAACTGAACCATCATCTGCATATAAGATGTGCAATTTCAAGTTGTTTCGATTCGATAAGAGATGTGAATAGTAGAACTTTGGTTCTTCTGTATGTTGGTTATAAGTTGCAAATGAGAAGTGTATTTCCAGGTGTAGCAAAGCAAAGCAAATACGAGCATGCCCCTTGGATTGTAGACCATAATCTGTTCTGAAGTATTTTGGAAGATTTTTTATTTTCTATTGTTTATTTGTAAAGCAGTAGACAACTGAAGCCATTTAGAGCCTTGTATATTATATGATTACAGCCATTCTTTTCAGAAATGGACGTTTTTGTGTTGGTACGCATCAAGTGCTTTTGTTATTTGCTCAGTTGAGCCTTAATAAGGACTTACTACTGTTTGCTTGGGTGTTTCGTCCATTGATTGCTGGCTTGGTTGAGCTAAATGCAAAGTTTCTGACACATTTTGTGCTTGTGCAGAACGTGGTTGGATGGACCGTGGGGTGTCTGAAAGATATTTATAAGTCTGCCTTCTCCTTGATGTTTTGCTTATGACATCAGACTTGCGTTTCAAAGTCGTGTAGGTTTCTTTCTTCGAAAGAATGTGTAATTTGGATTAGTTATGATGGTAATAGAGAATGAATGCATCAGATGTATATTGTCATGATTTCTGCTGATTTTTGGTTACAAGGAACTTGTGTTAGGATTTTAGTTCATCATTTGACTAGTTACCAAAAGGTTGTAGGTTGTTTCCAGCCAAGATTGAATGGTTAATCATGCCATGTAGCGTAGCAAGTTTGTATCCTCTCTCTCGTGTGGATGTTGAGGGGTTTTATGTACTCTCTCCATATCGAAACGTTTCCATGCCATGCCATTATGTAATACAAAAATAACTCTAGTGTTTGTCGTCATTGAGCTTCCAAGCATTTTTTAAGACAATTTTAAATGTTCTTTCATGATGATTCATTTCATGTCCACTCATCCAACATTCCAACCTCCTCGTTTTGTCCGTTACATATTTAACCTCTGAAGATCACAATAATTGTATCTCAACATTAGCTGCTGCCTATGACACTACACAATTCTGCATTATTCTATGACCCATAAACGATAAATCTGCACCAAGCATGTTGCAAGTTTGGTGCATATTAGATATACGCCTCCTTTCACAGTAGCAGAGAAACACTCACACTACAACATTATGATGCAAAATTGTGACATCTGTTGAAGTGAAGTGACACCGTTCGGCTTGCTGCCATTTCAATCGCATGAACAAAAGCTATTTCCTTTCTCATCACACTTTTCGAGTCAGACTCCAAAGCTTCGAGTCCCTTGTTACTCATAATTAGACACAGCCCAAAACAACACTTCCTCCATGCCTTTCAGGACTAATTCACCTGTTAATGCCATCAAGACAAACTGTCGATATACAATCATGTAGAATCACATGCAACAGTAATTTTACCACGTGCAAAAATGTAAACACCAAAAGCAAATGGACAGATTCCCAAGATTAGGATTTATGTAGCGGTTCTCTGTTCTCTTGCAGCAGTTGTTGACAAAATTGGGGAGTGTTGCCTCAAACTCCATCAACTTTAGTTGCCTTTCACAAACTGCTAAACCCTGAAACAGTCCAAATGTATTGACAGTTCCATTTTCAACCAAAGCTGAACACTGCACTTACATAGCTACTCAAGAACTACATTGATTGCAGTGTTTGTCAAATAGTCAAGCAACCATTTGCAAGAGAATCGTGTCAAGTCTTATAAATAAGTGCCTATTGACAAAAAAAAATGACTCAGCAGAAGTAAAGGAAGGATGTTAAATGATCACTCAAAAAAAAAAAGTTGATCCATTCATTCCTTGCAATAAACAAGGGCAGATCATGGGGATAACAGATTCAGATTGTGATATTCCCGAAATCTCATATAGTGCACAGCAAAAAATCCAAAGATCAAGCCTCATTTTTTAATTAAAAAAAAAAACTTGGAAGTACCAGAACACATTAGCTCTACTTGCATCATGGAGGCCATCCAATATGAATGCAGACAACAATATCATATAGGACACAGTTACGGCTTCAACAGACAAACTTGAAGGCTTATTTGGTTCCAGAGGATTAGTGTAAAAATTGAATCCTTACTTGTCGTTTAACAAGATATCATCCACCAACATGTACCAACTCAAAGTCTCTTGTGAAGCTTGAAAAGTATAAAAAGGTCAAAGACAAAGCAAATAGAAGTGCATCACTTACCAGTGTGTGGCATAATACTTTCCAGCCTTAGATTCAACGATGTCAGCCCCACCACGTTGACTTCTTTTAGTAAGAGCTAAAAGGTCTTCAACTGACAGATTTGCTTTCGTTATAGCCGATAGTAAGAAAAAGTGTCATCGATTCCATTGATAAACCAATTAATGCCTACAATGGAGAAAAATTTATGGAATGAGAAGCGTGGAAAAGAAATTTCAGTGCAAATGAGCACTTGTGAAAATAATTCAAGCATGACCACTAATGATTGGTACATAGACATTTGACAAAGAAATGGGAGCAATAAGTTTAGGCAACACATACACACAAAGCTTGAGCTAGCAAGCACTATTTTGCCAATAAAACTACAGTTACATTGGTAATGTTATGGCCCTAACTACAGTGCCAGAGATCAATTTCTCTAGTCATATCTTCCCTTGCTCTTGAAGACATCAGCAGCCGGTATAGTTGAATTCACAGGGTTACTAATATTATTGACAAGTGCCTACCGTGACTTTACTCCCATCAGATGCTCTATAGCAGTCAAAAGTTGAAGCTAAAAAAGAGAAAAGAAAAGGACAAGAATGAAGGCAGGACATGTGAAGAAAGATGGATATGCTACATTGGGACAATACTTGGCAATGGCTTCCCAGCATTAAACTTCAAGGGAACAACAGCTGGACACTACAAAGCCTGTCCAAGCTGCTCATGCGCTACATAACCCTTGCCCAAATGAAGGCACATCATCGAACAACTGAAACATACATACTGAAAAAGAAAGAAGCAAAGAATATTGATCCCGATTGCATAATTGCAATTCAGTAGCATAACAGCCGATTTATTCAGGATGCAAATTTCAACAAGCAACAAACAATGTATAAGTAAATACATATCATCTAAACACAAATTGAGAAGCCATGAAAGAACTCTAGAGACCTATATACACAAACATTTATCGATAGATGACTATGAGGTGCACAAATTCACATAAAAAAAGCAAAACCAGCTTTCACAAATTCTGATTTGGCCACATGAACCGTTGAGAACAGAAATCAGAAACGATCCCCACAAAAGTAGAGTCGTCAAAGCTAGAGGAAACTTATAAAAACGATAATCACACATCCAAACCCCTACAACGAGTCCATAAACATCAGATAAAATCGAGCAAATTAAGCATAACATAACAGCTAACTGCTGAGTCTTGAGATCACACGCGATGGAAGAAAAGACATAATACCTCAGATCTGGTGTTATTGTAGTGGAAGGCAAAGAGGATTAAACTTCATCAGCAGAGAAAGAGGCCGACAATCCCTCCGATATGGCCATTCTCCGGCCCACCGACAAACCAAACGACGTCGTCATGGAGCTTGTAGACCTCGGAATAACAGATCTCAACATTGCAATTTACGAGTGAAAAATAAGACGAACACCAAAATTACTAAATTACTAATATGGTTTTCAAAGTAAATTACGATATTAACCCTCGTGAAACTTTATTTATAATTATTATTTCTACTTTTATTCTCGAGAAAAAAACACATGACTCATATGAGTCCACGACCACAACCAAATATATTTCAAGGTAAAAAAATGTGGAGAATAAATTTTATTTTTAGGAAAAATGCAAATGAACACAAATAAAAATTATTTGTATTTTTCCTTTTTTGAATTCGAATAAAATAAAACATTAAAAATGGTAATACACATTTAAATAGTAAATAAACACTACATAAAAATATATATAAATAGTACGAGCCCAAACAAAAGTATTAGTGCTCAACATTCTTCAAAATAATATTTATTACAAAATTTTGAATTTTCAATGAAATTTACATAAAAATGTTACTACCTCTGTTCCACTTAAATATGTCTACTTTGATCGGCACGGATCTTAAGAAAAAACTATTGACTTTGATTGGATGTGTTATTTTAATGTTTTTGAGTGACAATTTTATAATTTAAAGGTATAATTTGAGTGCAAAAGTTATAAAATGAAAGAAATTGAGGGGTAAGGGAGTAAATTTTCTTTGCCATTTGAAGCTGACAAATTAGATTGGGATAAACAAAAACGACAAGTAGACAATTTTAAGTGGGATGAAAGGAGTATATATTAATATTATCAGCAAATAATTGTAAAAGATTGAAAGTGAAAAAGTGGGTGAAGAGTACAAAGTTGAGAAAAGAGCCGCGGATCCCTCTAAGGGCTCACCACTTCATATTAATTCTGCTTCTCTCTCTTCATTTTATTTCTACTTTTGCTTCCTTTCTCTCTCTAGTTTCTCGCCGGAATTCTCTGCTCTCTAGATTCCCGGCTGTGAATATCTATTGAGACTGCAAAAATGACGGTGTGCATGCTGGGATCTGTCATCCGGAGGAGCGCCAGGTCTGCTACGGCGTCGTCATTCTTCTCGAGCCGCACCTTCTCGTCGGCGCCGGGTCGGAAAGTTACCATTTTGGGTGCCGCCGGGGGGATCGGCCAGCCGCTCTCTCTACTGATGAAGTTGAACCCTCATGTCTCCAGCCTCGCTCTCTACGATATAGCCGGCACACCAGGCGTTGCTGCTGATGTCAGCCACATTAACACCAGATCTGAGGTGCTCTTCTCTTCCTCTCCAGTTTTCAAATTGAATTTCTTGAGTTTCTCCTTTTGTTGCTTCACTTGATTGCTCATTGTTGTTAGGGTTTTGCCTCTTTGGTTGGCTTTGGATCTGTAACGATTTTTTCTGTGTTTTGATTAAGTTCTCTAGACTATTACGGTACAGTTCCCTATGTTTTTTCTCGACCATATTTAACTTAACATTAATCCCAATAGGTTAAGAAAGTTCTCTTTTTGCTGCTTTTTGTGGAGGCAGAGCGAATTTTCAGGAAGCTGTTCTTTTTACTTCTCTGAATAAATAGAAAATTTCTCCGTGCATCTGCAGGGACTCAATTTTTACACCCATTATCCAGAACTGCTTTGTATATCATGTTTGATGCTTCTCAACTTGTGATAAATTGACGAGGGTTTCTTGTATGTGCAGTTTGTGTCCTGCTTCTTAATTGCTACCTTGCTTCTTTCTTTTCCACTGCATCTCTTGCAGTTTTTTTGATGGTCTGTCTGAAAATGTTCAGGTGAAGGGTTATGCGGGGGATGCGCAGCTAGGTGAGGCTTTAGAGGGGTCAGACGTAGTCATCATTCCAGCCGGTGTGCCCAGAAAGCCTGGCATGACCCGTGATGACCTCTTCAAGATCAATGCTGGCATTGTCAAATCTCTCTGTGAGGCCATCGCCACATATTGTCCCAATGTATAGCACCTAGCCTTCTTTTGATGGTCTCACTTCGTTATATTGTGATTTTAAAATCGTGACTTTCTGTTATCATTATCATTGATATGTGCTTTTACAAAAATTAGGCTCTTATCAATATGATTAGCAACCCTGTGAATTCAACTGTTCCAATTGCTGCTGAAGTGTTCAAGAGCAAGGGAGTGTATGATCCGAGAAAACTTTTTGGTGTGACCACTCTTGATGTGGTTAGGGCCAAAACATTCTATGCCGGGAAGGCCAAAGTCGATGTAGCTGGTATAGTATACATACTGTATTGTGTAAATACTGCCAGCTAGCTTAAATTTGTGGTTATTTTTGCATCTCTTTATGTGAATAAACCTGTTATTGCCTCTTTCTCTTTTCCAGAAGTCAATGTACCTGTTATTGGTGGTCATGCTGGGGTTACCATTCTTCCCTTGTTTTCACAAGTATGTATTTGCAGTGAAATAATTTTTTCGTTCCTCATTAATCGATGCATCAGTGGTTACAATGGGACTTAAAACTTATTCTCTTATTACAGGCCACACCAAAAGCAAATCTGTCAGATGAAGAGATTAATGCTCTTACAAAAAGAACACAAGATGGTGGGACTGAAGTTGTTGAAGCAAAGGCTGGAAAGGGTTCAGCTACACTTTCAATGGCGTAAGTAATGAGTTTCTTCTCGTTTAACAATAACTAGTATTTCTCCTGTGCATTGCAAGGATATGATATAGAAAGTTAGATTTTAAAAATTATTGTATTAAGAAATTAAAATTTTCATATTTTAAAAAATGAAATAAAATCAACATATATGAAATATAGAAACATCTACATTAATAACTAAAAAGAATTAACAATATCAAATTTAAGTGATACTTACTTCTCAATAGCAAATCCACTGATAATGTTTGGATGCATATGGATTTGAAATCCATGAGTTTCCTTTTAAACTAATTTTGGAGTCATTTTGGTGGATTTCAAATTCACTCAAACTTGAGAGGATTTGAAATTCACTCCTTTCAAATTCAGAATTCAAATCACTCTATCCAAATGGAGCCTTAAAGATTTCAAAAAATAAACCATAAATTTTCATTTATTTTCAACTTTTTCATTATTGTACAATCATTGCTTTAATTATAATATGAAGTTCATTAGAATTATGACATGCTTATTGAAGAATTTATAGATTTATAAATTTTAGTTGGTCTGACTACCCTATCTAATGTGCAGCTATGCTGGTGCCGTATTCGCTGATGCTTGCATAAAAGGACTTAATGGAGTCCCAGATGTTGTGGAATGCTCATATGTGCAATCTACAGTTACTGAACTACCTTTCTTTGCGTCCAAGGTGTGTTTACGTTCTCTCCAATAGTGAAATTTGACATCTTCGCATTGCTATCGGTCACCTCTTGTATACTAGCTTAATGCTGTATGCACTAGTTTTTGGTTGAAGAGGGATCACATTATATAGTTAGACAACACCCTCACTGTGCTTCTGCTGCCTTGGCCAAACCTATTGATCGGAAGAGGGCAAATTTCTTGTTGTGTCTGGTTTTTGCATTTGATAACTCCATTAATAAAATACAATATGAAGTTATTTTTCAATGTATGATATGGTGTTTTAACAGTTTACTCAATTCTATTAACAGGTGAGACTAGGGAAGAATGGTGTGGAGGAAGTGTTGGGTTTGGGCCCTCTGTCTGATTATGAGCAACAAGGACTTGAAGCTCTCAAGGCTGAGCTGACAAGCTCAATCGAAAAGGGAATCGCCTTTGCCCATGGCAATTGAAGTGGCAGCTAGCCAAACTACTTTCCATTCCTAAAGAGCTGAAACACAATTTTGCATGATTTGCTGGTGTTGTATTTCTTTGTTGGTGTTCTTGCAACGCCCTAGGTGAAATCTTGCCTGAAAATTGCCGGGCTTAACAAAACAATAATAAGTGAGACAATCGATTTGTTTTGTCTGCGAATAACATATGGTTTAGTCTAATCAAGTGGACTTAAAAAATTTCGGGATGTGCCAAAAGTTGGTTTGCCTTGGTCGAGAATGGAGCAGGTGCTTCGATTGAGTAAATGCAGATGGTTTGTTTTAAATGCGTTCAATTCTCAATTGCTTGAAGTTATAAGCAGTATCTTGTGCTCGATGAGGAAGTCTTTCAGTTTTGTTGGTTAATTTGGCTTGGGTTGAGTTATTTGTTATTTATCAGTGCATGAAGTTTTAAAGCTTAATAATTATCCCTATTATGTGAAACTGGGATTACTAGATTCAACCTTTGTGCTGAATTAATAAGGATTAGTCCTCCAAAATTATTTATAGTAAAAGCTTCAATTTCGTAAAAATCATTGTTTGAAATAGAAAAAGAAAAAAACATGGTCCAAAAAAAGTAATCATTGTTTGAAATAATATACATATCCGTAATGAAATCATTAAAACGTTAGAAAGATTTGTACAAGAAATTTAAACAACCTCACCAGCACTACTTAGCAATTAGCACACAGTATACAACATTATAGGGGAAATGCATCAAAGTCTGCCTTGTGTAAGTTATAATGTTCAGTGCCTATCTAAAATCAAGGACACAACATAAAGCTAAAGCATATCCTTTCTTGATGTCAGGGATCAGAGATTCAAATATAAACTTCCAAGATTTCACAACAAATATCGACCCCTTGGTGAGGCTGATTTTAAAATCCTCCAGCAAAACTGCCACTGCCCTAATTACAGAACACTGTTCATCCATTTCCGACAACGCTGAAACTGCCTATCAAGTTCAGTGATGACCTCTTCGAAGTTGTGAATGAACTTCACTTATAGAAGAGGCTGCATACTGTTAAGCTATCGGGCTCATTTAAAGATTCGGGTTCAAATTAGGCACAAGGAGGCCCCCAAAAGAAATGGTCAATCACCAGCTAAAGCTGACAAGGTCACACAATCTGGTGAGGTTAAAAGTATCTCCAGGTCTATTACACACTGTCTTCTTGAGTCTTAAGAAAGGTCATAAGAACCTTCATTTATTCACGCTAAAAGTGCATATTTGCTCACACACCAAATATATCATTGGCCAGGCATATATTGTAAAAACACACAACAAACCATGTATGACACTTCAAGAAGAGAGATAAAGCCAAGATTATGGGAATTTCAAACAGGACTAACATGATTAACACGACTTTATTTCATGCCAAGAAAGAGTAGAAGTGTACGGTTAAAGCCGGATATCAATCAAAACAACGCAAAGAATTGATAATTACTACAGAACCATGTTTAGACATTTTTTCTCAAGGAAGAGAAGAGATCTCTGCCCTGGACATGAGAGCCTATTGCATTGCATATGATTTAGGAAGGGCGAACATAGAAACTCTTAGGCATGCATTAGAGTAATGGGGCAAAATTGATTAATTAAATTTATAAGGGAAACCTTAGCATGTGGAGTAATAGTATTATTCATGATTACAATACCTAAACCATGCAAAATGGACTAAGTTGATGAGCAATCTAATAGTTCATACACCACGCAGTTGCCAGATATCTTGGAAGATACACAATATATATACCACATTATAGAACTCAAAATAAGTAGTTAGAATGCTCAAGCTACAATTTTGTCCATATGCACACAATCTAAAGGACATTAGCATTTATCATAAGTGGAATAACACGACCTGGCATACATAAAAAGTTCTTTCACCTTGCATAGAAATAATGGGCAGATCAGCAAGCAAAACATTTCAAGAATGTATTACTAGAGTTTTTGTTAGAAAACATATAATCCAGAAAGTGTATTATCAAAGCACTTAAACAACACCAACTATTTCAAATAATTGAGGCTGAAACAGGAGATTAAAAAACCAATGGAACAAATGGAAGAATATTAAGTTTCAGTTTTGAAGCCATTTGTTTATTCTCTGTATCTTCACCTTCAGCATCCTCATAAAAAGGAGGAAGAAAAAGAGAGAAATAAAAAAGATGGAAGTAGACCAAATCTGGGTCAGTCAGCATCCAACAGAAGCAAGGGGTTGCACAAAAACAGGATTTCAATAGAGTTGTACAATAACACAATAATCGAGAGAGAGAGAGAGAGAGAGAGAGAGAGAGAGAGAGAGAGAGCACAAATATACAAATATATAACAAACTTTGATTCATAAATAACAAAAACAATACTATAAGAGCAGAAAAATGCAAGGACTGCAAACAAACTAAAAGGCTGAATGCCAACACCATTGATGGAACATAAGACACAGGGCCTCACATCTGTACCACATTGCCAAAATATTTCAAAATCAAACCAATAGGAGAGGAAAAAGCCAATGCCAAAATAAAGTAACAAGCACCAACCATCAAATAGAAATACATGATGTCAAAGCATTTCACTGTAGAAGTAGGCAGAGATACACTTATTTTCATACATGAAATGACAGGAGGGCATGCAAGCTCCTCATAAAGGTATAAACTACTCTAGTAGTCCTTTTTCCTCACCCACAACCACTCTTTTGGCATTTCCAAAAAGGTAGTCTTACACATTTAAAAATTCGAGCAATCACAGGTCATATCATAAGTAGACGGAGTGAAGAAGAGGCCTAATAACAGAGCAAATCAAAATCATCAAGCCACTGCCTGCAAAATCACCAGAACCACTAAGCTACGGCACCAACAAGCGGGTCAGAAACCTGAATCAAACATATCCATCCACAACTCAATATATCATTCCACATCCAACCAACATACAATTCAAAGTAAGAGAAGCTGCAACAAGAAACAAACAACTACATAGACACTGCCGAGCAAGAGCACAAGGATAAGAAAACACTGTGAAAAATTTCAGAAGAAGAGTAGCGGAGTATCATTACAATCAAAAGCCCAAAATTTGAAGAAATATATAAAAGAAAAAAGTGGAGCAAATAAAGATACAATGAAATGTCCAAAGGATAATAAAGGAAAGCATTTTTTGAGCAATAGTATGACATGACAGTCTAGAAATGTTCCATGATTTGGTCGCACAGAATAGAGAAACAAAAATTGATATCACAAGAATAAAGGAGAAAATTTCTTATAATTAGAGATATGCATACATTAATTCCTACAAAAGGCAAGTACTTAAACCATTATCTGCATAGTAGAGAGTATGAGTGTGTGTTTGTGTAAAACATGCAAATCGTTGCCACCTTTCATGGAAGGATACAAGACTCATAACTCATAAGATTTGCATGTGGCATACACACATCCATCCATCCATATTACCAGGTAGCCAGACTTCAAGAGGATGCATTAACCAGGCATACTTCTCCAAACACAATATTCAGAAGCATATTAACATACTCACACCAATCAAATGCATGAAATAAACGTTTCATGAGAACATGCAAAGCCACACAACAAAAAAAGTAATTTCAAGTCACTAGCATTAGCAGAAAAAGGTAAAGTGACAAGCCATGTCTTATAGAAGAGACAAAACACCACAAAGTACCATGTAAAGCATTATCACATCGCTTCAGCATGAAATCCTCAGAGTTTAACAGCGACATGTCAAAGGGTTAACCACGTGTGCAATAGACGTCAAACCTAGGAAACCACATATGAAACTTAAAAAAAAAAAAAAAAAAACACTTTATTTAGGCAACATCCAGAATAATATATGCACCACGAAGCAGGCAACAAAACTACCATAGGCTAATATGTAAATCCAGTAACTCAAGGCAACTGAAGCAATTTGCATCACTGAAGATCAAGCTACAAAGAATGCATGCCATGGATCCATATACTGCTATTTCAGTTCAGCAATAGGTAATTCAAATTCAGTCTATTATTCAAGTTATTACATTGAATAACTTCAACCTCAAAAATTAATACTCTGATTCATTTCTTTGAGGGAAATACCCAAACACATTGAATGCTTCCAAGGGGCACTCTATTTTCTTAAAGTCATTCATCTCTCTAAATGAAAATGTTATCAATAATTGCACCCTAACAAACAATAGGCAGAGTCTGAAAACCGCTCATAGAGGCAAACACTGCTTTATTCAATCATAATTGAAAAGTTAGAAACATAATAAATAAGTGCATGAACATTGATCCTAGGTAATAACATCCAAAATTAAGTATATATGTTCACAAGTGACAAACGTATCAGGCAAGTGAAGCTTATACCAGGAATAACAAGAAAAAGAAAGAATTCTATATCGAATAAAATGGCAAGTTAATTGGAGTATGCAGGATCTACTAATTGCCTGGTTTCTCAAATAACAACACAGAATCATCTTAATTCTACAAGTTTTCTTATCCAAAGTCCCGAAAGTGCATTATTAATTAAAACAGGAGTTACTAGAGCTAATACAATTTCATGCAGTGTTTTGTCACAGCAGAGAGCGGTATACAACACCAACAAAAATAATCATTCAGGAATATCATGCACATAAATCTGCAGACTCTGGACGCCAAAGCATAGAGTTAGCGACATTTAAGTTTCAGCAAAGACCCAACTCAACTTCTTGAGAATACACAGAAAATGAGAATGTCCAGCATAAAGAGTTGCATGCACATGAAGAGGAACAGAACTAAAAATCAATCAAGATATCTGTCGCCAAAATAGAGGGGATGTTTAAAGCTTTTCAGAATCTCAATGAAGCATATAACCTTGAAGCTCAAACACAAACATAACCTCTAACATGGGAACATATGGTTATGGCAAGAGGAAGCATAGAAAAGCACAGTCATGGCCAGTCTCATCAATGAAAGTTAAAAGATAGGCAATGAAACTACCTCAGTAGTAAGGAGGCATCCCCTGGTAGGCTCCTCCAGGTGGAACTCTAAGTGCTGACACTGATCCGGCTGGTTGATTATGCTGGCTCTGATATCCACCAGATGATAGGCTGTGATGTCCACTCTGTGGATAATCTCCAGAACCCATCCCCGCTGAGTAAGGTGGCAAACCATAAAAAGATGAGCCACGACCTGCAGCACCCATTCCACTGCCAGCAACTCCAAAAGGACCTAAACCACCTGTTCCTCCACCACCACCACCACCCGATCCAGATCCAGAAAATCCACCACTAGCACCACCACCCGACCCGGCTCCAGAACCTAATCCACTTCCAACCCCACCCTGTGGACCACTACTACCACCCAAACCACTAGCAGCACTGCTGTAACCACCATAAGCAGTTCCAATAGGCCCACCAATATGAGAACCACCAGGATAAGGCCCACCTATCCCAGAGCCAAATCCTCCACTACCCCCTAAATTGGACCCTGCTGCATGTCCACCATATAGCACACCAACCCCACCCGATCCACCATACTGCCCACTCGTTGCTGCAGTTCCATTCCCATTCCCCTGATTACCTCCTTGCACCCCCATGGGCACCATAGCCCCAACCCCATGAGGCTTACCTCTTTTTCCATCAATAGCCAGCTTACAGTTCAATTGGTGGCCATCAATATTCTTTATTGGATCCACCAAAGAAGACCTAGCAGCCTCAGCAGTTTTATAAACAAATAAAGCAAACCCCTTAGACTTACCGGTGGCCTTATCAAAGCCCAGTGGCCCCTCCTCCACCTCCCCATACATGGAAAAGTGATGAAGCAGTCTCTCAGCCGGCATATCATACGGCACATTCGACACATAAATCTTCCTCATTGACACATCCACAGGAGTATTCACTCCTGCCACACTGCCACCCGCCCCAGGGCCTCCGACACCTGAAACTCCGGCAGCAGCAAGCTGCGTCACCGTCATCCTACCATCAATTTTTTTGCTCGGTTCCTTCAAAGCCATAATAGCACCATCAATATGCTTGAAAGTAATAAATCCATATCCTTTCGACTTACCCGTGGCCTTATCAAGGATGACAATGGCTTCGTCCAACTCTCCATACGACGAGAAAAGAGCGCGGAGTTTGTCCGTGGTGGTTTCCCAGCCGAGACCGCGAATGAAAAGCTTCCGCTGCGTCGTATCTTGGTTAGAAACTGATCGGACGGCGTCCAGGACATCAGGGTGGCGGAGAAGGGCATTTTGGACAATTCCCAAAAGCTGCTCGTGGGTGAACGGTTCTAGAATTCTCCGAGCGTCGTCGACGGTGAGCATAAGGGGATTGAAGGCGTCCGCCTCAGCTATACCGACGCCGTTTTCGTCGATTTTGCGTTTTTTGATTGGGTCCATTTTCAAGGAGAAACCACTAGATTGAGTACTGTAAAACCCTAATTGAAGAAAAATTGGGCGTAGCGTCGATTGTTCTTTTTAAGGAATTGATTCCTTTTGGGCCTCAAGATTTAGAATTATATTAGATTTATAGTTGGGCTTCATATTTTCTAAACCTACCTCCATAATAAAATGATCCATGCAACTGGGCGCTCACGGGTCGGGTCGGATTTGACTCGGATCCGCACCCATTTATTTATTTATTTATTTATTTATACGGTAACCTTTATGTTATACGAGTATAACCTTTATGTTATATGACTATAACCTTTTTTGTACAAATATCATAACCTTTAAGTTAATATACTCGGACTTTTTTCAATATAAAATGTAAGCTAATATAGCTGAAAACCTTTATGTTTGTAATGATTTAACCTTTATGTTATGTTGATATAACTTTTATATATAAATATAATAACCTTTATTTACTTAAAGAATAACATAAATGTTAATATTATTATGCGTAAATGTTGCATTGTTACAACTTAAAGGTTTACAGTGTGTTAAAGCCTTAAAATTATATACTTAGAATTATTTCAATCATGTAATATAATTGAAAACTTTTATATTCTTATAACTTAACATTTATGTTATATTGATATAACCTTTATATACAATTATCATAACCTTTGAAAAATATAAAAGTTATATTATTATCATATAAAAGTTAAATTATTATAACATTAAGGTTAAGTTATTATAACACAAAGGTTTAAAAGGTAATATATATTTATCTTACTCTATAAAATATTAAATCATCAGGATAAAAAGGTTATGCGAATATATCATAAAGGTTATGTAAACATAATGAAAAGGTTAGACGGACATAACTAAAAGGTTAGGCGAAATAACTAAAAGGTCATGGAGTGAAATTAGGTTTGAGCGCGATTTGGGGGTGCGTGTCAGCACGTGGAGGCGCGTTTCAGCGCGTTTTGGGCGTGAAAATCACCTCCTGTGTTATCATGACCCATGCACTTGGTGTATAGAAATAATTGTGTAATAAAATAAATTAAATTTTATTATTGCTAAAAGACTAAAACACCCTTCTTTTAAAATTAAAAAAAAACGTTCTTTTTTGCACATTTTCTTCTTTCTTCATATTTCTCAAAACATAATAATCCTAGAAAAATAACATTGGTGTATTAGAAAAACATTTGTATAATGTTTCTCATGTTATTTATGATTATATATATCGTGGATTCCAATGATCGGATGTTATAAAACAAACTAAATAGTGTCCTTTTTTTTCTTACAAACTAGAAAAAAAAAATTAGAAGGAATTTGAAAAACGTTTTGAGTTTGTTTTAAAATGAAACAATCAAATAGATGAATAATAATATATTATCCCACAAAAGAGAATAAGAATATATATATATATATATATATATATATGGAAGAGCAGAAAAGGATATGGGCATATGAGCCGAAGAATAAGGCCAGCATCAACGTCTGGAGCATATGAAATAGGAATCGCCCCCATCAAATTTTGCTTTGCTTTCACCCATTTTCATCTTTTAAACTGCGATGCTCTCCTGCCCACTGTAAGCTCCTATCCACCATTAATCTGTATGTGCATTCTTTCATGAAAATGTTGAAGCTTTTTGTTGATATTAGTTGCTTGTATCATATTTTTTTCATCTCGAGATTCAGGAAATTGGAAATGGAGTTTGGAGCTTCGAGTCTTGATTTTGAGTTTGTGAAAATGTTTCACGGAGCTGTTATGTAGTTTCTTTGAATTTGAAAGTATTTTCCTGCTGCATTTTCTTGTTCATTATATGGTGCTTCTCTGCGAGCTTAAACTGTTGTAGAAGATGGGATATTGAAAGAGGACTGAGATTTGAAGCTCTTAGTGATGGCCTCAAGTTTAAGTTTTTAGTGTAGTTCTATTATGCTGGTAGCTTGGACAACTTTTTTAGGGTTTCCCTTTTAATAGGCTCTGTATTTAGTGTAGCCTTTTCGTGACTGTTAATTGTGCATTTTGGGTTTAGGATGGTTTAGTTATCTAATAAGAAGGTTAGATAACAAAATTGATTTTTGTCTGGAATGGTGAAACTGTAGGGTTAAAGAGCTTCAACTCTTGATCTTGCATTTGTGGGAAGTTTCACAAGTGGAGCTGTTCTTTAGTTTCTCTGAATGAGAGTATTTGTGTGTTGCATTTTCTTGTTTCTTATTATGCTGATCTTGGACAAATTTAATGTTTTTCCTAATACTAGGTCTTGTGGATATGTGGATTTTCATTATTGTAAATTGTCCTTTTGGGTTGAGGATTGTCTAAATATATCTGTTGATAAGTTAGATAATAGAAATTGTTCGTTTCTGTTCTTGCCAGGAAGCTTTCTGCTTCTCGTCTCCATATAATTTCCATGCCTCGAAGTGCTCTGCCAAATATTGCGTACGTGGTTGAGAACATCAAGCATTCGACCTATGGTGCATCTCTTGTGAAGAATATATCTCCATGTATAGGCCTTTGCCTTTTCAGTGCCTGTAAAGGACGATACTCCTATAGAGCATTCCACAAGGACATCAAGGCAAGGCAGAAATCTCATAAAGTGGATTCTAAGGAAGGGATAGAATCTGATTCATCGGAGGAGCCAAATGTAACTGCAAAGGTTCACATGGATAGCGCTGCTAGTAAGGATGACCAGAGAATTCAAGAACCAAAAAAAATTACTCACGGAAACAAAAGGAGGTTGCCATGGAACAAAGGAAGAAAACACAGTGAAGGTAACTATTTTGGGGTTCATTTTAGTAAAAAAAAAAACATATTTTTAATAGTTTTCCAAGTGTAATTGTCTGGGTTGAATCATACAGAGACTCGTGAGAGAATCCGACGCAGAACGAAAGAAGCCTTGAAAGATCCCAAGGTGAAGTCATGTAAGAATCGGTCAATTTGGATCAGATTATCTTTCCGCTTTATGAATTGAGTGATTTGAGCAAGTTATAAAACATAATGTTTCTTTATTTTATGTTAAACTGCAATCTCGACTATGGTGCAATTTTGACTTTGCCTGCTTACTAATGTGTTATCTGTATACATTTCTCTAAGAAAGGTAATCTCTCCTCCACCTTCCTTTGTTATCTTTTCTTTCCTGAAATTATCTAACAAACAACTTAAAAGTCTCGTTTTCAATTCTTGAGCCAATTGGAATTCATTGTTAAATTGCTCCAAGTGTTTCTATCCCAATCTCCTTGACATCCTTGCTTCTTACTTTTTTTCAGATCAGGAAGAAGATGTCTGAAGCTCCTCGTGTTCTCAGGTAATTCTGTTTTTTTCCCTATGCATGCTTATTAATTCTTGACTGGACGAGGGATTGGTGTTGAGGGAACAATTAATATGCTACAATGGGGTAGGTCTATCATCCCAAGTGGAATGGATTTGAATCCACTAGTGGTTCATTCAGAAGGTCCCAAATTTTAGCTTACACGGAAGTTGTAATGTCATTGCAGTAATCAGACCAAAATAAAAATACGCGCAGCTCTCGCAAAAGTATGGGGGAAACGTCTAAGGTGGAAAAGGTCGAGGGAGAAATTCTTGCAATTATGGGCTGAAAGCATCGCGGATGCTGCTAAGATAGGAGGGAGTGATGAGCAAGAACTGGAATGGAATAGCTATGAAAAACTTAAACAAGAAATGGCCCTCCAACAGATTCATCAGGATGCAGAAATTGCAAAGGAAAAAGAGAAGGCACGCATCCGAGCAGTGCAAGCAGCACAAGTAAAAGCTGAAAAGATGGCAAAGCTTGCTCAGAAAAGGATAGAGCGAGAAGAAAAAGCTAAAGTTAGAGGAAAACCAACCAGAAAGAGGAATAAAAAGTCTAAAGAAGAAAAGGAGAAGTTGGCTGAATTTCAGGAGGAAAAACTCAAGGAGAGACTAATGAAGGTAATCAGTGATTTATCATATGGATTCTATTTCAATGGTAAATTGATTATTTATATGTTTATGTATATTTATATCTATACTAGGATTTCTTTCGCCTGAGTTCATTCGTTAGACTTCAAGATGTAGTATGGGTATTTCATTCGTTATTTCTTTCGCCTTTAATCTGGATTTGACTGGCTTTAGCTGGTTTGCTGGTCTAGTTTCATTGTGCGAATCGTGCTAAAGATCCTTACCAGCATCACAGACATCTGATATCTTATGATGAATCAAAACATCAAGTTGTTAGAGACATATTGATGATTTTGTTCCTTCAATATTAAGCTATAGGCTATAGCCAAAGATGGCTATGTTGGTATGGGTTTCCTTCTATCTGTACCTGGACACTTGACTTGTCAGTTGTTATCATAATATCAAATTGTTATACTGATGGATATTCATATCGGTTTTAAACAGATCCTTAAGAAGAAACCCACAATTTCTCGAGTAAGCAATCAGTATCAACGATCCTGGGAGAAATTCGACTTGGACATTGCAAAGGGGGAACAATTGCGAAAGGATATATCCCTGGCAGATCAGATTTATTTTGCTAAGACGAGAGGAGCAAAGCAGCTGCTTGACAATCTTTGACATGTGTCATCTCACTTTATGCATGCCAGATTATACCATTCCAAGAATTCTAGACAAATGTATTTCTTACAAGGATGTGATGAGTGTCTTGTATTTATGTGTTTGAACATTAGAATTGAAAATTTTCTGTGTTTGAACATTAGAATTGAAAACTCAGGACAAATGTATTTCTTACAATGATGAGTGTCTCAGGATTAGGCAATATGTTCTCAATCACATATTTCCTTGTTTAGAATATCCTTTTGTTGAGTAGATTTATAGATCAAAGTTATGCCCTTCATTATTTCCATGTGATGATTGGAATAATACTATTTTCACAAAGAGCAGTTACGTATTCAGTATTCAATATTTTCGAGAAGCTAATCATGGATTTCAATCCACTGCAACAAAACTTTTCAAGAAACAATCATCTAGATAGAACATCCACAAGAAGCAAACATTCAACAGAGCCAAACAAGTGGGACCCTCAAAAATCAAGGAATTACGTTGAGCAATAATTCATAACGAAATACCATCAGATAATTGTGTAACAGAGCACTGAAAGACCTAACCATTTTGCACATTCAACTAAAGTAACGGGCATACAGATCACCAAACAGAGCCATATCCGTAAGTGTATCTTATGGAACTGGAAACATAATAGAAACTAAATTCATCTCGATATAATTTACACGGTGTCAGTAATTTGCTGGTGGGATGTAATCTCTCCCTGGGACGTTCTGTTTCTCCTGCGGAGCATAAGCAGCATTCTGGTATTGTCCCTGACCAGGTCCCATATTTGGCGCAAAGTTGTTCTGATTACCATATCCTGTGTTGGGGTTGAAATTGCCAGAGTTTTGTCCAGGACCGTATCCCTGATTTGGAGGTGAGGGATCTCTAGCAGGGTAGTTCTGGTTTTGGTAGGGGTTTCCACCACCACCCACATTTCCATAAGCATTCTGTTGCTGTCCTTGACCAGGCCCCATTGGAAATCCTCCCTGATTTGGTCCTGGGCCAGATTGATATGGTGGTGGTCCACTGTTTGGACCAGGGCCATGCTGAAAGTTGTTAGCCTGTCCTGGTCCTCTCATGTTATTTGGAGGCATTCCTCCTCCCTCATAGTTTGGCTGTCCAGGTCCAGCATTAGGAGTATTAGCTTGTGGAGGAACCATATTTGGTGGACCTCGGTAGTTACCACCTGGCCCTCCAGGATTGGGTCCAGTGTTCTGTCTTCGCTCGAAATTTCGAGATCTGTCAAAGTTCCGAGGCCTATCATTGCGCCTGTTCCTCTCATTTGCCCGAGCATTGTTCCTCACCCATTCCTCATGATATTTAGGGTCATACGGAACAGCCTGCCCATTAATAAATGGTTCTCCTGCAATATAATACGAAAAATATTAGTAGAATATCAGCACATTCAGAGTGGATGAACCTTTTTCATAACGAGCAGCATGGTTTTGACTTTGCACAAAACAAATCAGAACACCAAATGACCGTTGGTATATATTACATACCTCAGACAAATGGCACCTTTGTTTCAGAAACTAATTGGAAAGCAGCACCAAAATGTGTAAATAAACCCAAAAAGATGCTGTGTAGTTATACAGCAAAAGGAGAAAAACTGAAAAACGCAACACACATATTCCCAGAAAATTTTCGCACTAGAATAACAAGGAACCTCATACCTCCATAATCTTTATTTTTGACATCCAAGTATGAATCAGGGAGCACCCAGCGAACTTCAGGCAGTTCTGCACCAAGAAATTGCTAGTTTAAGAAATACTGAATATATCTAATTTCCAACAGAAATAGATCATATAAAATGAAGTGCTCACCTTTTATCTTATAAGAAATATCCTCTGAAACAAGAGCACCAAAGGCAAAGTAATGCCTGGTAGAGACGGAGTAAATTTTCATCCGTGCTTCTTCCTCACTGCAAGTTAACCATGATATTTCAACCAAAAAAATTACACCTTTGACTAACAAACCATGCCAGATAATTTCACTTATCACAGTATTAAACTACTGTGAGAATCAAGATAACACTAAGCAGCAACATTTGAGAGCCACAAATTATAGAATCGTAACACAATCAGTAAGAATGAACAAGAATGTAACTCAATTACTCAAGAGACCTTGACACCCTTCAATATAACTAACACCACAGGGGGAGCCCCAATAGCACATTACTCATACAATAAATTCTACAGAAAATATCCCTCAAGCCTCAGTATTCTCAACATGTATAACACTTCAATGACATCCCGATCACAAATAACGTGAGTTACCTTGGACAAACATAATCCATAACATGTATTTCAATATTTTAGAACTGATCGGCCAGCGATCGATCATTCATCCCCGAATCAAAATTCATCATTCCCAAAGCAACAAAGAAAATAAAAATAAATCCAATAAGTTCCCAAAAATCAGCAAATCAAAACCTAACTCACTCTGAACAAAACAGAATTTACCAGAGATCAAATTTCACACAACACTAGTACAAACAAGATAAAATAAGCCAGAAAGAACCGTACCTCCCAAGGATCTTCGCAAGAGTTTTAATGTAGTAGTCGATGATCTCATCCCTAGTGAGGTTCTCATCCGGCTTCTCCACAACAACGAGCCAGTGCTCGAAATCACAACCGTCAAGCAAAATCGTCTCCTTTGGGGGACGATTAGACCAGTTAGGGTTCGGATCATTCAGGGAAGACGTCGTCTGCCGACTTGAGAACGCCCTACAGGAAATCGCCGGCACAAGGCGACGAAGATAGGAAGCGGAAGCTGCGGCCACGATAGGGCGGAGGCGGAAGAGAAATGAGGAAGAGTGCGGGATTGCAACGGCGGAGGCGGTGGTGTAAGAGTGAGAGATTACAGAAGTGATGGATTGCTTGGTGCCGAGGAGAGAACGGGCGATAACTCGAGTCGCCATTGTTAAGAGCAAAGTTGCAAATCGATAAACCCTAGCTTGGTTTAGCTGCCGATAGAAATTAGGGGTTTTGGGGTTGGAGGCCTTTTATAGTGTGGTGTACTTAGAGTGTGGACTCTGTCATAATGCCCCTGGATATTCATATAATACCAAAAATATCTTACTCAATTTTTTATTTTTTTCTTTTACCGATTTCATCCTAATATTTATTTAACCAAGAGTAAGTCTCATGTACAATTGATGCACATACAATTTGGGTCGGGTTTGGGTCGACCCGGATTCGCACACTTTTTTTTCTTTAGTTTTTTAAATTTTATTTTTTCGCTTCAGGTTGTTACCTTTATGTTATATGCGTGTGACTTTTATATTATATAAGTGTGACATTTATGTACAAATTAATGACCTTTATATACTCTAACTTAGAAAAAAAAAAAGGAAGAATTTTAGCAAAATTTGTATATATTTACATTTATGTAATATTAGTTGCACTTATATTCATCCTAAAAATGCACTGAATTTTGAAAATTTTCATTTTTTAAAAGTTATGGATCATAAAGGTCATAATATTTGTACATAAAAGTCACAAGAATTGTACACAAAGGTCACAACAATACAACATAAAGGTCTCAATCTGAAGCGAAAAAACCTGAAAATCTCCATTTTTTCCTAAGTTACTGAACATAAAGGTCATATCATTTATATATAAAGGTCACACTTATATAATGTAAATGTCACATCCTAACAACATAAATGTAACAACTT
This sequence comes from Scutellaria baicalensis, assembly GCA_005771605.1. Classification (NCBI taxonomy): domain Eukaryota; kingdom Viridiplantae; phylum Streptophyta; class Magnoliopsida; order Lamiales; family Lamiaceae; genus Scutellaria; species Scutellaria baicalensis. The sequence continues at coordinate 14,894,413 of CM016724.1, read as the reverse complement.
GAAGCGGAAAAAAAAAAAAAAGGAAAACTCAGGTACGCGGATCCGGGGGTTGCCCCAATTGCATCAATCCAAATATGTGCACCTAGTGCACAGCAGCATTTGCGTTTAACCAATTATCAAAACAATACTGTGATAATATCGATTATCGAGTGCAATTTGTGATGAAATAAATTTGTATTCTTTTACCGATTCCATCCTAATATTTATTTAACCAATTATCAAAATAATACTGGGATAATATCGATTATCGAGTGCAATTTGTGATGAAATAAATTTGTTCTTTTACCAATTCCATCCTAATATTTATTTAACCAATTATGAAAACAATAGTGGGGTAATATTGATTATCGAGTGCAATTTGTGATGAAATAAATTTGTATAAAATTAAAGGAAGATAATATCTTACAATTTCGATGTATGAAGTATAATTCATTGATGAGCAGTGAAAGAATTTTATCCATTATAAATACAGAAACTTGAATGAGAACAATCATTAAAATTATAAAATGTGGATTTTGAGTTATCTATAAGACGATCTTATATAGAATTTACTCATTCTTCAAAGTCTAAGATAGTCTAGAAAGTAAAATCAAAACCTTAAAAGTAACAATTTATATGAGAATACTCGGAATTGGACTTAGAGACATCCCCATGAACTCTATCTCATGAAATTATATGTCATTTCATATAAGTTTTTATGTTCTACGAACTTTTTAGAGGGAGAGAGAGCCCAATTTTGACTCTTGTTTCTATGTAATATCAAAACCAGCATATCCTGAAGAGTTACAAGGTATAAATGATTTAAGGCAATGGTGAACTGTGCTTTAGCCCCCCAATAGCCAATGACGAGACTTATCACACGCATGAAACAACTCCATTACATATTAGAACTATATCGAATGGGATGGCGACGATGCAACACTCTTTGGAGCCATCGCCTTCGTGGCTCTGGTGGCAAACAAATAAAGCACTCTCTTTCTCCGCCGTCTTGCAATATCTCAAATGCATCCAAGTACATCTCACTTGACTGTGGGATATCCTCCATTTCGTTCAAACACTTTAGAGCAGCTGATATTGAGTAATCAGGCGCGCTTCCAGCCAATGACTGAAGGGACCCCACCGGGATTTTCCCATTAGCGAGTTCTACAAGCTTAGCTACACAGCTCCTGAATTCATTCATCCATGCCTCTCCTTTAGGTTGACATTTTGATGATGATTGCTGGGGAAGTTTTCCACGTGAAGCCAATGGTGTTTGAGCTCCATAGTCATCTTCCATGGTTTTGAACGATTGAGGTTCAAGATTGGTGAGTCTATCTGGTAGAAGCTCAACCTCAACGTCTAGGCACTGTTGGGTGGAGGCTTGGCCCAGCCCGTGGTCGAATTTCCATGGTAGAAGACCATTTCTGTGCTCCATTGGTCTCACATAGCTCGATATTGTGACCACCTTATCCTTGTCTTTCTTGAAAACGGGACATATCCCATCTGTTATATGGCGGAGTAGATGGGTTGTCCCACTTCTGCTTGAACAAGTGAATAGCTTTTGGCAGTGGTTGCACTGACATTTGTCGCATCTTCCATCCTCCTTTGTAAGCTTTGTGAAATGCTGCCAGACTTTGGATCTTAACTTTCCCTCTCGTTTTCGCTTGTCTCCAATGCTCGCTTCAGAGTTATAGTTTATTTCAAGATCAGTTTCATTATTTGCATCCTCCATCTATCTACAAAAGAAGAACCAAATACACCCAGATTACTCCCCATCCAAGTGACAACATGTAATGCCAGTCAGATAACTAGCAACCTATCAAAAGAGGCATGTTATCTGTAGTTTTTACATGCACAATGGCCCCTTTGAAGTTCGTTCATTGCGCTATACTGATATAGTCTATCTAGCTCTGAAAAGCAAACCAAGCCACTTAAACACTCAACTCAAGATCGTTGGTTAAAGTTTCATGTGAGCTTGGTTCGACAAAGACATCAAACATGTTTGAACATACTATTATATTTAAAACTAGGCTTGACCTCAATAAGATTAAAAAAAAAAGTGTAAAAAAGATCAAACTACAGCCTTAACTAGTGTTTAAATCGATTAAAGCTCGTTTATGCTCAATTGATAATATGCAAAACATATCTTTCAAAGCTCAACAACAATTCAAGAAAGCTTGACTCAATTAATCCACAGCCTTAAATCTGCCAATTTTTGCACTACCAGAAGAATATGACTCAAATCATTACAGGTTCTCTTGAATACTTTTTCCAGCATTATATAACTCATTCCTTATGTTTATAATTTCTTGGCTATGATTTCAAGATCCAACTTCGAACTGAAAGAATTTCATATAAATTTGTCAGTATTCATCAATTAAGTTCAATTCCCTCAACTGCATAATCCCACATAAGAGTTCAAACAATTAAAAATTAAAAAACCTAAAAAATCCGTTCAATATAATCATCGTATTAGAGCTCAAACTAAAATCAGCGAAAATTCACTCTCACTGCAGATAGAAAAACACACTAAAATCTCCACAAAAATAAAACAAACTCCAAAAAATTAAAATAAATTGGTGATTATACAATTGAGAATTACACACAAAAAACAGGTAAAATCAGTCGAAAGAACAGCAGAGAAAAAGGAAAGAGAGCTTACCACGGCGGCGAGCAGCAAGCGAAGGTTGGAAATTGAATTGAGAAGTGCAAAACGGGTTCCGGTGCCGAAAACCCTAGCTATTGAGGGGTGGATTTTTTTGCATCGGGCCAATATGAGATGAAAATGGAGGTAATGGGCCTGAATAACAATTCGGGCTTTTATATTCAGCCCGACTCGGCCCAGCCTAATTTTCTCTCTCCTCCTCCCCATTTTTGGCAACCATTTTTCTGCGAATGTGAATTACAGCAAGATTTATACCAGAGAAACGAGGGCCCCACTGTTTGGTCAATTGTCATTTTATTTACAAGATTGGTTATTTGGTTATATTCATTTATTTAATAATTCAATAAGCTTTTTTTTAAAATATTTTTAAAATCATTCAAGCCTTTTAAATATTCATGTAAAAATAAGACGTATGTTTAAAAATGAATATTGTAATAATCCAAATATAAAAGTATTGTATTCACATACATTAAAATTAAATACACAACAAATAATTGACTTATAAATAGCAAATGAATAGTAATTAAAATTAGGAATTAGCATTTAGTCAACTGTATTTTGATCTAAGCTTGGGTTATTAGATTAGACCACATCTTCAAATGAAATGAAAGTTCAAATAGAGAAGTTTCATGTATCTGTTGTGAATCGTGTGTCGATAAAAAGTTTCACAACTCGCACTACGGCCGTCGGCGGTGAAAAGTAGGTTTTTACCAAGAAAACCTGATGAGGGTTCTAAAATAATTGCTTGCATAAAAAAACTCCCCAAAAAAGGTTTCCAACCCTCAAATAAAAGGATTCTCATCTCCGAGAAATACGCAACTAACTTGCTACGGAAATTGCAAACTAAAGCCTAGTAAGAAAGAAATTGCAATAAGAGTCATAAATATAAACTAAAAGTAAACAGAAATAAAATTGCAACTATTCTTGCTGAACTCCTGGTGCCGCCGTCACTCCTTCTTTCATGCGAGCTCGACGAGCTCGGTTGTACGCGTTTTTGAGAATCTGACCTTCATCCTCATCAGTATCCAAGAACTTGTAAAAGAAATTAGACCGTTACGACAACAAAACACTGATGCAATGAAACACGAGATCGTAACATTATATGAAATAAAAGATGATGGGTACTAAGCACAATCAACACAGCTTTATCCCTCTTTGTCTTCTACTCATAAGAAGATGAAGAAATGTCTGGAATAAGCAGTCTGCTAATTGCATTCTAATGCTCTATAGAGACAACAATGGTGTTAGTTTAGTTCTTTCTCTGCACACAGTTCAAGTGATATGTTTTCCAGAACAAAAGCAATGTAATGAGAACAACTATCTTCACATACCTAAAACATGAATTAATGTCAATCTTGAGACTCAGTTAGTTCGGTCATATATTGAAGTGAATGTCATGGTAGCATGTGTCATGTTTGTGCTTTGGAACGACGAAGACATGTCTTGAGATATGGATGATGATGCATGTGCTTCGATGCTTGAACTCTTGACAGTCATTAGCTCCGTTAGTAGGCTTGGCTTCGACACTTTCTCCTCGTCCACTTCAATCTCACCTTTCAGCATCTTCACGATGGTGGACATGGTTGGCCGATTTTTTGGGAGTTTTTGAGTGCATAAAAGTGCAATCTTCAGATATCTGCAAGCCTCGTCGTTGAAGTCCCACCCAAGTGCTTCATCCACCAACTCGATCAGCTTACCTTTCTCGTATAGTATCCAGGCCTGTAAAATGGAACCAGAGAGCGATGGTCAGTAACAACATAGATGATCCACTTCAGAGTGATTATACCGTTTCATACATTCACCTCAATCCCATTTTATATTGTTTTATGCATACAAGAAAACGAGACAAAAATCAAGAATGTCTTCATTCACCAAAGATGCAAAAGAGTGGCTACAATGCTTTTACTATCAGTCATGACGTTATGAGGTACGACTCTTGAAGTGCCCTTTTCCTAACAATCAAGATTTCAGGTTTATCTATACAAAATGAGTATGGAATGATTTTTCCATTTCACATGCTGCCCTTGAAAGGTTTAAAAAAGGGGTTGACATGAACACAATTCGTGGTGTAACCAAAAACGGCAAATAAAGGAGTTGCGTACCCTTTCGAGAAGATTTCGTTCAGCAGCTGGTAATCTCTTGTTTGTGTTGCTTCTTCCACTCACAATTTCCAGTAAAAGAACACCAAAACTATAGATATCTGCTTTCCGGGTCAGTTTTCCCCGAATTGCATATTCAGGGGCCAAATAACCACTGCAAACGAAAAAACACGACCACTGCTTTTAAGAATAAGTAAAGACCTTTATGTATGAAACGCATAACATCAATGAGATGGAGAAAGCCAGCAATGAAGAAAAAGTAAATAACACTTGAAATGTGACTCTTCCAACAGATGTTCTCTTACAGGATCACTAATTAACTCTGTTATTATAGACATCTTAGACATAAAAATTTGATAAAATGCTATCATTGTTCCAACCAAAAGTTTAGGAGTTCACAAACTTACAGAGTTCCAGCAACACGAGTGCTGACATGTGTAATAGTGGTCGGAAAAAGCTTAGCCAGACCAAAATCTGAGATTTTTGGGGTGAAATCTTTGTCAAGTAGAATATTGCTTGCTTTAATATCTCTGTGAACAATGTGAGGCTGCACTTCCTCATGGAGATAGGCGAGCCCTTGCGCGACCCCTATGCAGATTCTAGACCGTCTTTTCCAGCTAAACTCAAGATTACTATGGTGCCCCCCTATATTATAAGCTAATCAGAACCTTATAACATATAATAACAAATGAAGAATTTGTAAGTATAACTGCCAAGTAAAGCTAACCTAAAAGAGTTCGAGCAAGGCTATTATTTTCAAGATAGCCGTATACCAATATCCTGTGGTGTTCTTCAGTGCAACAACCATACAACTTAACCAAGTTTTCATGTTCAACTCCTGATATCGCCACTATCTCATTTAAAAATTCTCGCACGCCTTGCTCTGATTGAGCTGAGAGAACCTTAATTGCTGCTAAGGTGCCATCATTTAGCGTTCCCTACAAGTTTGAATGAAACTAGACTTAGCAATCAAGCAGGGATGACACGATGTGCACATTGAGATCAAATTCTTGAAGTTGTTACCTTGTAGACTGAACCAAAGCCACCTTCACCAATCTTATTTGCCAGGCTAAAATTTTCAGTCGCAGTTTGTAGTTCTTTGTAACTATAGAGTTCAGCATTTTCACCAATCCTATTTGTCACCTTGAAAATTTCTGCATTTGATTTTGAATCCCATTAGAAATTCTTGGGCATATGTAAGCACATGATAAATGAAAGAAAAATACAAGCTGAATAAAATGATTTGCATAATTGTGAGAAAATCGACACACAAGAATCACTCCAAGAATTAGAGATCCTACCTTCATTGATTTCCAGTGTTTGGTTAGTTGGGTAAGATTTTTGCCGTTTAAAACAAACAGCAAGACAACTCATCACACCAATCTTTAAATGCCTATCAAAACTACAATCTGCATATATTCCCTGATCTGTCAATCATATACATATAGAAACACAAGTAAATATACTTGATAAAATCTTTTGATCATAGAAAAAGCAATCAAAAGGAGACAGGATCAGAGAATAGGATATAGTGATGTAGAAAAATAGGGATGTGTAAGAACTAAGAAGGCATTCAAAAAAATTAAGGATAACTTATAGGCCCTTCAGACTTCATCACAAGAACCTAAAATAGAAATCCATAAAGTGCAAACATTCTTAAACAAACCACTACGAATCTAAAAGTCAAACAAAAGGAAAGACCTCCTTCTACTTTTCATTTTTCTGTCGGGCCACATCTCACAAGCAAGAAACAAGTGAATATGAATCTAATAGATCAAGTATGTGTTGCATTAAGCTCAAGAAATCATCATATTATATCATAGAGAAATTTTAAGAATTCCCAAGTCTCAAAAGGGTGGATCAGATAACCAAAAATTCAAGAAAATTTATACATACGCATATATCATCAGAAACATAATATGGCATAAAAAAGAAGTTCTCAGGGAAAGAAAGACAAGGGAGCTCACCATCTGGGTCTGGGATGTGATGTCTGTGAAGGAAAAACTACACAACAAAATAGTTTATCTTCATACTTTGGCGAGAGAGAGAGAGAGAGAGAGAGAGAGAGAGGACCACTTTTGGTCAGCGGTGAAGAATAACGTGAAGGTTAGGATTTGGCGACTTGGTTTTGTTTTCATTCTCAATTTCCAGTTTTTTAATATTTTCACATGGTTTTGTAAGTCTTATTAATATTTGTGCAAAAAGTGAAATTTTAAACTTTACTATTTGAATACTATATAGATATATATATATATATGTAATATATATTTAATTGCCCAAATGGGGTGCCTTATTAAATGATAATTATAAATTTATTGATTTAAAGTAGAGGAATGTAATAGTTGCAAAATGTAGTTAAAATTTAATTTAAATATAATGATCAATTTGAAAATAGATTGACGTGAAAAGATAGAGAAACAAATAGGATTTGGTGTTTGCTATAGTAAAAGGATACTTAAAAATTTCCTTCCTTTTCAAGTGACGACCAAACCTTCCCTTGAAGTTTCAACAGCATCTAGCATCCATATTACATAGTGTCTTTCTTATTAAAAATAATATTGGAGATTATATTATACACATAATAAATATTAATGAAATATATACAAATTTAATGTCATCAAATTGCCACCAGCCACTTGACATTCTTGTCGATAGATGGCAACGTGAACGTTCTGCCACAGTTTTTTCTTACACAACACAGCCTGGCTGTATTATTGTCTATTCAATGTTTTCTTTACACTTTTTCAAACAACCACAAAGTTCCAACAATTAAATTAAAGACTTTGTGAAACTAGGGCTGATGAAAAAAAGTCAATCGTCCAATTCAAATAAGTATAACAATACTAAATGAGTAAAAGTCAAACCATTGATGTCCTAAAATGATGAACCAAGATCAAACTATAGTGGGTTGCAGGATCTGAATAAATATCAAAATCTCACTAAGAAGATTTATTGATGATGTACAAGGTAACAGTAGTTGGTACATAGGTTTGCAAATGTTATATAGATTGGTACTAATGAGTTTGGGGTTAACATGGCCACTGGTAAGATTCAATGTAATTATAACAAACCCACGCAGTTAATTTTGCTACTACTTTTTACTGCATGAAAAGCATGGTCTTTGAAAGACCGACGGCTTTGTCTCGTCCGAAAAACTTCTCAACTATCACCAATGCAAACTCCATGGAAGTTCCGGGTCCTCTACTAGTGACGAGATTGCCATCTACGACTACCCGGCTCTCTGCTTCGCTAGGATCCGACAATTTGTTGCACATTGCTGGAAAAGCAGTAGCCTTCTTACCCTGTTGGATCGACATTAAGTCAACTAACATGACACGATTGAAAAGGCCCAGAGAAGAAAGCTACGGATGTCACACAGTGGTGTGATTTTTGTGCAAAATTATGTTTTTCAATTTCGAAATTGCAGACTTTTTGATTCTCTGAATTGAAAGTAATGTACAAGCAGTGATACCTTCAGCAAACCATGGGGTTCAAGTACCAAAGCTGGGGATGCACATATTGCTCCGTAAAATTTATTCGAGTCTCTTTGCTTTTTGAGCAGATTTACTAGCTTCTCTGAGCCTGCAAAGGCTTGAGCACCACCAAGACCACCCTGCTCCAAGTGCAAGTTATGGTCACTCAAACTGCATACTTATAAACATAAAAGCAGGAAGCTTCAGTGCAGTGCCCTCTTACCGGTAAAACAACAAGGTCATATGTGCGGTTGATAGCTTCATCTAGGGCAACATCTGCAAGTAGTTTAACTTTTCTAGAAGCTAAAATCTCAAGCTCGGATTCAATAGATGCTACAACCACTTGAGCGTTTGCTCGTCGTAGTACATCAATGATAATAACAGCTTCCATCTCCTCAGTCCCATTAGCAATGGGTACAAGAATCTGGCAAGAAGGAAAGCAGGCAAAATTAGATCGGAAGCAGCCATCTGCCAGACTTTGTTCATGCATCTCATAACCATGCTTAAGGTATTTCAGTTGAGTAGACATGTGGCCTCTAAGTTGTCCCTCATCTGTCCACTCTTAACTGATAATAGCATTAACTAGGAGAGCAGAATCACTTATAAGAAGAAGATGAATTGTACATGTCCGTACTGAACCCACAATTAAACATGCTCTAATGGTGCCTGCTCGTCATGGTTTCTAATCTTTTTCATAACCTTAGGATGAGGATATATAATTCCATATAAAATAATACATGCATCCATGATTAAATATCAATCAACCTGTGGCGAAGTATCAAAGGTCCACTTGACTGGGTTTAGCTCAGTGAAAGTATGCTCATCCGCATGATTCGCTCGCATGACCTGGATACAAAGATTATTGTACGAAATTAAAAGAAAAGGGAGAAAAAAAAAAAAGGGATGGAAGATGTAAAAAGTGGGTGTGTGATCACCACACTTACTGCTACAATCAACCATGTTATCAGTTATGAACAAAATGCAGATATAATGACATGGTATATGACAATGTAAAAGGATAATGGTCACCTGCCATTATCACATTTCAAGCAAGAAAGATAAGAGATAGTAGAAATACCAGAGGTCCAGAAACCTCAGCAGCCTTTTCTTTTCCATACAGCAGCTCTACCAGGGCAACAGCATACTCAATCGCTGTTCCAGGTCCACGACTTGTCACTACTTTACCATCCTGTTGCACTCTGGATTCAACAGCAGATGCAGATGATGATAACTGCTCCATGAATGATGGATAGCAGGTTGCCTGCCAAAGGATCAACAGTCATGTCATAAGAGTGTCATGGTCAACACATTTTTTGAGTAAATTCCTCTTAAGGATATGGAACACAAATAGCCGAGATAATATCTGTACTCACCTTCAACCCCTTCAACAAGCCCCACGACCCAAGTGCTACAGCAGGAGCTGCACATATTGCAGCATATGGCCGTTCTTCTGCAGCCTGCTTTCTCGCTATGTTTTCCAATGTTTTGCAATCCCTAAAAGTGGCTGCCCCAGGCATTCCTCCCTTTACAAACATAAATAAATATTAAATTTGGTCAGACCTACATAGCAAGAATCAAATTAACAATAGATGATACTATGTTTTGTGGTATGGTTTGCCAGTATTGATCAGATTTGTATGATCTTATCTCAAACACTATTTAATTTAACTGTCTACTCACCATAATTAACAAATCTGGAATCATCAAAGCATGGTAATCCAACATCTCATTGATACTTAGTCAGAAATCACATTATCATGGACAGGAGTTAATCCATTGTTATAAAAGAAAAGCAAATAACATTCAGAAATGGGAATTCAAAGCAATTAACACAGCAACATTAACGAATTTGACATCAAATACTAAATGAACAACAGAACAGCTTACATGGAATATACATACACAAATTCCAGCAGAAACAACTAGTAATCTTATAAATTACAGAAAACGGCAAAATAACATGAAACGGATTCTTTGCCACCACATAAAAAAACCTAAAATTACCCACCGGAAGAGAGATTAAATCAAATGTGGCATCCGCGCAGTCAGAAATAAGCGCATCAGCCACGATTTTGATGCCGTGGCAAGCGTCAACGCCTAGCTGTTTCTCCACCGACGCTACAGTAACATCGGCGCCGGCTCTCCGAAGCACATCGATCGTTATCACCGCCTCCAGCGGCTCCGTGCCGTTCGCCACCGGCACCAAAACCTAGACACCGCAGAATGACAATACACAGAGAAACTTAGCTTAATCGGATGCTGAAATGGCATTTCCGGCAATCGATCTCGAGAAATAGAGACAGTACAGTACCTTTTTAGCAGCAGTCGCCATGATTGAACTTGAGAATCGATTCTTTGTGCGAAAAGTGTGTAAATATGAGAAGTTAAGGGATTGTTTGGAAAGAGGAGATAAGTATGGTGCAAGAGTGGTGAGGTGGCGCAAATCTACTGCCGCCATTTTTATACTTGCTCTTTCAGTAGAAGGCTAGAAGCCTCTCGAGATAAATATAGAGTAAATGCATGAAAATGCCATGTTTTATATAAAATATTAAAATTTTACCATTTAATATAACTTTATATAAAAAAATGTCATTCCACATAACTTAATATAACAAACTACCACTTTTTTTTTCCTAATGATTACAACTTTTGATTATTGGACAATGATTGAAATTTCTCATGATTGGATGATTTGATGTATATATTAATTTTCTTACCTTTTTCGAATAACCAACAAAATCCATGGTTATTCGAAAATTAAAAGTAAAATTAAAAGTAATTTTTGAATAACCCTGGATTTTGTTGGTTATTCGAAAATTACTTTTAATTTCGAATAACTTATTTTATATTTTCGAATAACCCTAAAAGTTAGGGTTATTCGAACAATAAAAGTAATTTTCGAATAACCCTATATTTTTTTGGTTATTCGAATTTTTTTTCTTTTTTTTTAATTTATTTATTTTAGATTTATATTTTTCTTTTTTTCCCATTGTTTATTTTTGTCCTATTATTATTGTTGGTACAATTTTATTCAAAATTGCAATTTATTTCTCTGGTGACTTTAAATTTATTTTTTACAGTGAAAATGATATTACAAAACTGTTTATTTGACTATTAAACAGTGTATTTTACTTTTCAGAATTAAAATAGTGTTTATTTTAACGTTTATTAACTTTTTCACAATGAAATAGTATTTATTTTTACTTTTTCAGAATGAAATAGTGTTTAATTTACTTTTACAGAATCAAGAACAGTATTTATTTTACTTTTTCAGAATGAAATGAGATTAGATTCAGAGTACTAATCAACATTCAATCAACATTCACGGGTTCGTACATAAAATTTGCATCTATTTAAAGATGTGAATTTTATAAGAGAATTCATTCAACAAACTTCACTCAACACTCTAAGCTTACAATTGAATTTGTGGAAGTAGTTTGGTACATCATCTCCCTTCAACTCTCAACATCTCCCTTCGAACTCTCAAGTAAGTAATAGTATACTCTTAAATTTCAATCTTAATATTTCATAAATTAGTAATTTACATTTAGTTGTATATTAAATAGGATTGTTAACATATTTTCCCCGTGTTAAAAAGTATTTTGGAATATCTTAACATATATATTATTATTCGATATAATATTGTTTAAGTTAGATATATTATTGTTTAAGTTCAAATAAGTTAGAAGAAATGAATAAATATTGTTTAAGTTAGAAGAAATAGGGAATAAATTATTGGTTAATTGAATATTAGGGAAAAAATACGAATAATGAGTAATTAACAAGTAATTTTCGAATAATGAGTAATTTACTTGTTGTAATATTAGAAATAATTTTCGAATAATGAGTGATTAAAGTAATTTTCCAACAAGTAATTTTGTAATAAATTATTCGAATATTAGAAATAATTTTCGAATAACAAGTAATATTAGAAATAATTATCATAACCCAATTTTTATAGGGTTATTCGAAGATTACAAAATAATTTTCGAATAACCCCGGGGTTATTCGAAAATTATTTTGTAATCTTCGAATAACCCTATAAAAATTGGGTTATTCGAATAACCCTAAATTTTTTGGGTTGTAATTTTCGAATAATCGAATAACCCTAATTTTAAGGGTTATTCGAAAATTACAGAAAAATTTCGAATAACCCTGAAAAAAAAGGGTCTTCGTAATAACCATATTTTTTGGGGTTTTCGAAAATTATTTGTAATTTTTTAGGATTATTCGAACAATACCATTATTTATTTATATTTTCAATTTGTTTTTGAATTTTAAGTTATTCATTTATATATTATTCGTTGGATGAAATGTTTATTAATATTTTTTTTATCAGGATGACTTTCTCCATAGCGGTATGCTACAGTGGTCATTGGGAAGGGTTACAGTATGTAGACGGTACACAATCGGTAATTAATCTTGAAAGATTTAATTATCAAGATTTATTGAGCTCAATACATGAGATCATGACTGCCGACATGAATATTTGGATGTATTTGATCCATTCTGTAGTGGAAATGAACGGAAGATTGCAGAGGAAAAAAATTAAAAATGATTTTGATCTGCAATACTGTTTTTCAGAGTGTCATGGACTTTTGGTTGTTTTCGTTTCTTTGAAAAGGATAAATGTTGGAATATCAAGTGGAACCTCTTATCATATAGAACAAAGTCCAGTTGAGGATTATAATCCAGGTGGTCAAACTAGCAATCTGGATGACGTGGAAAATTTGAATTGGTCAACTGTTGGGACTACAGAATGATGAAAATTTTAATTCAAGATGGGGCGTAGACGATAGTATAGAAGGAGCATGTTCAAACCAACCCTGGGGAACCTGGCCGTCCCAAACTGAACATGTTGAATACGGAAATTTTAACTATTTTGACCTGAATCTTGCCCCAACTGATGAAATTGAAGAACCGGTACACGAAGATAGGTGGGAACAAGAAAACCATGATGATCCAATAGGTATTATTTATATTATTGGACTTATCTAAGCAATTGTTTATATGTATCTTGATTATCAAAAGTTGATAATATCCTTTTTTTTCTAGATCCGAGTCATTTTGAAGATGACTTTGTACTTGAGGAAGATGTTGAGGCAATGTTGGACGAGGATCAACGAGAGGCATATGAGCAATTCTGCTCTGACATAATGAGAGTTGAGTGGTTTATTCCTGATGTACCTTCATTCGAGCCGCCTGCTTCTTTAGAGATTGAGCGGGCTCCAGAGGGTCTGCGGAAAGGATCGACGTTTGGCAATAAGGCCGACCTAAAAAACGCAGTTGGGTACTATCATTTGGAGAATCGAGTTGAATACTATGTGGACTACTCGGATAAACACCGATGGTGCGTGAAATGCAAGGAAAAAAATTGTCCCTTCGTAATCACAGCATCTGAAAAATATGGCATTTGGAAAATTGCCAAAGTTGTTTTGCCTCACACTTGTTCATATGAGTTGAATACTAGTACTCCCCACAGACTTCCATCCACTTTGATTGGAGATTATTACGTCCAGAGGCTTCGAAAAGATAACTCCGATCTCTCTCCTAGGGACATCATTAGGGAGATGAACGAACGACATGGTCTTCGTCTGAGTTATCACCATGCATTGACAGCAAAACGTCATGCAATGAGAAGTGCGTATGGTGAACCAAAGACGTCATTTAGCATGCTTCCAGCTTACTTACAGGTCTTGAAGGAACGAAATCCTGGCACATATACTGCATTAGACACACATACGAATGGGAAATTCAAGTATGCTTTCTTTGCTCTAGGTGCATGTATTATCGGATTTAAGCAATATTCCCGGCCTGTCATAGTCGTTGATGGATGTCATTTGAAGGGGCAGTACAAAGGTATTGGACTTGTCGCTGTGACCAAAGATGGAAACGATCAAATTTTTCCACTTGCAATTGGGATTGGTAATGTTGAGAACGATGAATCTTGGACGTGGTTTTTACACAATGTCCGAGCAGCGTATGGTTGCCCTGATGGCCTTGTCATCGTGTCTGATCAACACGTTAGCATCAGTAATGCCATCACCAGTGTATATCCCGAAGCAACTCATGGTCTTTGTTGTTACCATCTTCAACAAAATCTGGCCAAGTATGGATCACATTTGATTGGGCTGTTCCACCATGCTGCATACTGTTACGAACAGGGTGAATTTGATAGGTATGTCCAAAACTTGCAATGAGAAGCACATAACTAATCTATGTTAAGTGTCTTATTCATATTTTCCATCTAGGTACATGTCTTACATCCACGAAAGTGGAATTAGGGGTGCAATCGACAGCTTGGAAAAAGCTAATCCTATCAGGTGGTCCCGTGTGAAATGCCCGGTTCGAAGATTCAACTTCATGACCTCGAATGCTGCTGAGGTGTGGAATGCTCGTCTTGTCTGGGCAAGAAAGTTGCCCGTTTGTTCCTTCTTAGAGGCTGCTCGGCGGGTCATTGAGAAATGGTTTGCTGAGCGAAGGCAAGGGGCTGATGAAAGAGAACAAACTTTTACAAAGTCCGCGCACGACAGATTATCCGACCTCATGCAGCAGGGACGAATGATGGAGGTCCAACGGATGGGACGAGGCAAATTCAAGGTTACAGAAGGTCGGAAAATATTTTTGGTAGACCTCAGTGATAATGTGTGCAGCTGTATGTTTTTTCAGATGGAGTTGATTCCATGTGCCCACGCATGTGCAGCCATTAGGTTAGCTATATTATATGGAGAAAAATTACTGTGTTTTTTAAATGCATCATCCATGTTTTGTAATTTATAGCAATGTGTCTGATCTATTTGGCTTGTTTTGGAATAGTTTTGCTAAGGAGTCAGTTGCCTCATACGTTGCCCCTTATTACACAACCCAGTCGTTGAGGGGAATGTGGGCTGGTGAAGTGCTACCTGTGCCTGACCCGATAGATTGGGTTGTTACTGATGAGACTCTTAGATGTGTTTGTGTGGCCCCAGATCAACCAAGACAGGCCGGTCGACCGAGAGGCAAGCGAATACCTTCTGGTGGTGAACCTTCTGGAATACGTCGAACTGGCACTACATCATGTAGTCGTTGTGGTCAACCTGGACATAACGTCACTACATGCACTCAATACCTCCTTGGCCCATCCAGTCAGTACCATAATGACGATCCCGGTGAGGAAAATCTCCCGTCTGTCCAGAACGAGCGATCAAGTACAAGAAAAAAGAAAAAGTGTTCTATTTGTGGATCAGAAACACATACAAAAAGACGGTGCCCTATGTATTTGAGTTAGGATCCTTAAGCTCTTTTTTGTAAATAACTAACATTTTGTGGAATGTTTTGTTTATATGAATTTTTTTAAACTAGAAATCACTGGTGCTATAAAAATTACTTAGTATCGATATAAAGTGTACAAAGTACAGATAATCAAACCAAATGGTCCTCAGATATAGTGTCTGGGTCTGTTGAATTCTTATACACTGTAAGTGCCTGCCACTTCCTACAGCCGTCGACCCCTTTGTACTTGAGGTAGGACTTCCGTGGCCACTCGCCGGTCAGGCCACCCTCAACTGCAAGTATAGCATAGGACCCACAATTATTATTGTCCTCTTGCTTGTAGCACAAGGTGTCATCAAAGTAGTCCAGCGGAAACTCGTCTACAACTCGTCTCGGCTTGAATGTTCTTGATGCGCACTGATCATAGTATCCAGAATACTCCAACAGCCGAGGTAACATACGACGTAGTGGCAAGGTCTGTCTTCTGCGGACTTCCCTCAATTCTGGAGTGTGCTTATGGCTGAAACTGTCAATCATCACGACTCTCGGCTCATATAGATTTATCTCACATGCAACCCAATGGCCGTTTAAGTTGAGAATAGCCCACAACTAAAATAAAAAGACGAACCGTGTTAATAACATTATTTAACCCTAAGTGGTCAGATAATAAATCAAACGTATTACACACTTACGACATATAGGTCGTCCCACCATGGCTTCATATTGTTCCACTTCGGCTTAATCCCATGCACATACGGGACAAGACGATCCAGATCCTCCGCTGCAAAATCCTCCTTCAGAGGCGCACGCCACATGGTCCATTCGTCCTCGCCCGTATGCTTTCTGTGCCATACTTCTTTAAATGTTTCCTGCACATATTATGCAATATTTGATTAAAGATAAATTTTGAATAATTGATACAAATTTCTTTACATGTAAATTGGAACTTACGAAAAAATGAGTATACACAAGCTGAAAACGGCCGATGACACTAAATCTGATATGTACCGCTGCTTTCTGTGGGTCGCTCTGAAGTATACCAAGATAAGCATCTATGGCCTATAATAGATAGATGATAGGGTAAGTAAGAACAAATGAAACATACAACCCAATATGACAACTTTTAAGAATAAGTATTACCTCAAAATTGAGATCCTGTCCTGGATCAATGAAGTTCCGGAAGAAGCTGGGCTTCACAGGAAATCCCACACCGACATTTCGTCTACCAAAACAACCAAAATAAATAAAAACCTGAAAGCCACTGTAAATAATGTTGAGAACTAAAGTTCGGTATGCTTACCCCGGAACAGAGTCATCCTCTGCTTTGCAGTACTCCATCAGGTCGGTCCATTTGCTCCCCTTTAAGCTACGCATCTCCTCCGCCAAGAAAGGACTGCGGACGAATGCAGATGGCTGTCTCCGTCGCACTACGTCCCCAACAGGACCGACCGTGGGGACGCCAATGGGCTGACCGGGCCCACTGGGGGTCGTGTATCTCCATCGGCAGGGAAATGAATAGGTATGGCCTCAGGTCTACCCGCGCTGGTCGTGGGCTCACTCGGAGCGGGTGTACGCCCGTATGACCTTGCTTGACTAGCAGCTGTGAAAACAGAGCTGTAGTATGCCCTCATCTCGTCTCTGAGCATACGGGCATCAACCCCTCGAAGCGTTGTGATTCCCTATCAACCCTCTCGGTGACGTGCTGCACAATCTCATCCCGCAATGTGTCGCACCGACGATCGAACCTGTCAGTCATCTCGTCCAATCTACCACCCAATGAGTCGCACCGACGATCGAACCTGTCAGTCATCTCGTCCAATCTACCACCCAATGAGTCGCATTGACGATCGAACCTGTCAGTCATCTCGTCCATTCTACCACCCATCCACGTCGTCAACCGTGTGAATAGGGCCTCAAAATCTCCAGTATGGTGGCCGTGAGCAAACGGTTAGACACGATCACCTTCCTCCTGATCAACTGGCTCGTCCCGAATCACCGGTCGTGCCCGACCACCGCCCCTCGGTCGACGAGATGTTCGTACAGCCTGTCGACTCGATGTACCAACTGTTTCATGAGCTATCGTAGGTGCAGCGACATTGGTCGCAGGTGGACGGCCACGCCGCGTCCCGACATACTGGACCCCCGTGAAAACGTCGTCCTCGATATCCCTCCAGTACGGCTGCAAGGTCTCTTCATCTTCGGGTTCCAGCCGTTGAATACACTGAATACCCTATTGAGTTTATTTCACAAATAAATCACATACCCCTGATCTATATTGACGGAAAATATTAAAATTAAAAGTAAAATACCTGGCCGCTAAGAACATGCATAACATCGACCTCAGACCTCACAAGAGACCACTTCATACAGCGAGGTATCTGTATTGGGCTGTTCAATCTACTCCCGGCAAATGACGACGATATGGGGATCGCTTCAAAAGCCCATAGCTGGGGAGGAAAATACATAATTTCATGAGTCAACAACATTAATAATAAATCAACAGAAGTAATAACTGAATACACATACCAGCAGGACTACTGAGAACCCGTAGAAGTGGTAAGAAGGGACATTGGACCCGGGCGGCACTTCCTTCGGTATTCTATCAAAGTATCGTAGCAAGTTGAGGAAGCTTATCTTCCCCCATGGAAAGCTCTCCCAAAGCTCCTCCTGCTCGACTAAGTCCCAGACCCATAAGTCGACACGTGTCTTCCCAGGCTCTAATCCCAATAGAATACAGTACACAATCAAGATCTTCGCGATCTTGATCGTATCCTGTGGGCTGTCTTGAAACTCTCCAGATAAGAATCGATCTAGGAGCTCTGAAACGAACACACGACGGTTGTTTGAGTCTGCGTGAACTCTGTAGTATACTGCACCGTGGGCGGGAGTGTGATCCCCTGATAGGTCAAAAGGCGAATCACCAAACTTCAAACCGGTAATCAATGCAAACTCCTGCCTCCCGAACCGACAAATGGTGTGGTCCTCCCCTATCGCAAACCATCTCTCGTCCAGAGGGATTCGTGTCCCACACACCTGACGAGAGATGAGGACGTGCAAAAAGGACTTGCAAGACTCTGTGTCCGTCTTCCATTGCAAAAAATGGCCGAACGAGCATCTCCAGAACTGACGGACACAGTCCATGCCTATCCGTCGCAATTGTGCCCTAATCTCAGCAAGTAGACTAAGACGGACATATCCGCAAATATATGCCATGCGATGCTGATAACCCGCTCGTGCCCAGTCCAACTACACATATAAAAATACGAATTATTAAATAAAAATAAATGGCACAAACAATTATTTAATAAATTATGAATTATAATTACAAGCATATTTAAATATAATTTTGAATTAATTTTTTTGGGTTTTTCGAAAATTATCTTCATTCTAAAGATAATTTTCGAAATGAAGATTAATTATTAAGATAAATTTCGAATAACCCAAAAAATTTAGGGTTATTCGAAAATTATCTTCATAATTAAGATAAATTTCGAATAACCCTAAATTTTCAGGGTTATTCGAAATTAATAAGCAGATGATTTTCGAATAACCCTAAATTTTTAGGGTTATTCGAAAATTATCTTCATTCTATAAAGATAATTTCGAAATGAAGATTAATTATTAAGATAATTTTCGAATAACCCTACAAATTTAGGGTTATTCGAAATTTATCTTCATAATTTTCGAATAACCCTAATTTTTAGGGTTATTCGAAAATTATCTTCATAATGAAGATAATTTTCGAATAACCCTAAATTTTTAGGGTTATTCGAAATTTATCTTCTTAAATTTCGAATAACCCTAAAAATGAGGGTTATTCGAAATTTATCTTAC
This sequence comes from Scutellaria baicalensis, assembly GCA_005771605.1. NCBI lineage: Eukaryota > Viridiplantae > Streptophyta > Magnoliopsida > Lamiales > Lamiaceae > Scutellaria > Scutellaria baicalensis. The sequence continues at coordinate 14,875,112 of CM016724.1, read as the reverse complement.
TTATGAAGATATATTTCGGATAACCCTAAATTTTTAGGGTTATTCGAAATTTATATTAACTATTAAGATATATTTCGAATAACCCTAATTTTTAGGGTTATTCGAAATTTATAAGATATATTATTCGAAATTTATCTTAATTATGAAAATAAGCTTATTCTAACAATCACTAATTTTCTAGTAACTCGAAAATTTTATCTTCCCCATATCATTTTAACTACATTTCAACATGCTTAAATCAAAAATAAACAACCGAAGGTAAAAACGATAATACATGCTATGCTTGATCTAAATAAACAAACACACTAATACATGCTTTAATCTAAAAAAAAAGCACTAATACATTAATACATGCTTCAATCTAAAAAACCAAGAACACTAATACATGCTTAATCTAAAAAAACAAAAACACTAATACATGCTTAATCTATAAAACAAAAACACTAATACATGCTTCAATCTAAAAAAACAAGTAGAAATTAACTAACTTGATCTCCCATTGTTGGATTCAAATTTGATTCTCGAACTTTCTTTCTTCCTCCGAACAATCTTATCCGAACAAATCTTCCACTCCAAACAATCTCGTCCGAACAAATCTTCTAAAATCACTGTAATTTGTAAAAAATTTCCCCTAACAGATCGTCAATTTTATGGCTATGGAGGTAAAAAAATTTTGAAGATATGTATGGATGTTTGAATGAAAGGTTGAGGGAGGTGAAGTGGGGTGAAATTGGGTGAAATTAATGGGGGTGGGTGGTAGTTTTACATTCATTAGCATGCAAAATTTGGACAAAATTCGGACAAAAAAGTCAGTAAAAAAGTAGTCAACACACCTGTAAGATTCTCTGCCAAAAGCATAAAAATCAGTAAAGGAAATCAGTAAAATTTCTCTGCCAAAAAGCATAAAAATCAGTAAAGTAAATCAGTAAAATCAGAATTGGCAGTAAAATGTGGTATTTTGTATGAATAAGTTATAATTGATGGCATTATCCATATTATCTTATATTACATTGTAAAATTTATTTTCTCTATATGTAATGTGGTATTTTGTATCACTAACTCATAAATATATATATATATATATATCATGATGATAATATATTGAAGGGTAATTCTATACACACCCCATCAATACTAAACACACCCCATCTATACACACATTATTAAAATAATAAAAAAAAAGAATGTGTGTATAAATGGGTGTGTTTAGAATTTGATGGGGTGTGTATAGAATTGCCCTATATTGAATTTAACATGTAAATTTTATTTGAATTATTTATTTTATGGGGAATTCTATACACACCCCAAAAATACTAAACACACCCAAAAAATACACATGAACATTAAAATAATAAAAAAATGAATGTATGTGTAGATGGGGTGTGTTTAGAAATGTTTGGGGTGTGTATAGAATTACCCTTATTTTATTACCTCCAAAATTGACACTCTCAGATTTTTGGTCACATTTTCAAATATTTAAAATTTAGCTTCACATGTAATAAAATAGTGTCGAAGCTGTAAAGCATGGTGAGGCAAATGCTTTGGGCTTAATTTAGATACACTGATTTTGATAAGAGTTTGATATCTAACTTAAGATGATGGGATTTTTTTTACTTTTTTTTTAGAAATATTTTCATTGAATTTCTATTTGACCCCGTTTGGTAGCTATGTTTGGGCTGGTTTAGATTTAGTAACCAGCCCAATCAGTTGTTTGGTGCAGGGGTTTATGCATTAGGTTTATTTCACTGTTTGATTTCACCTGGGCCCGGGTTATGCATTAGGTTTATTTCACTGTTTGGGCCGGGCTTGTAAACCCAGCCCTCTTGGAAGGTTTCATTTATCCAAACAGTAAATTGCGACGAAATTCCCATTGCGCCCCCACTGTAGAAAATTTATTGCCCATTTTGCCCTTTTAGATCAAGAAAATTACAGCTCTGCCATGATCCAAATGCCAAAAACCATTTCTTCCCCAAATCGTTTTTTCAAACCCTCCACCAAGTAGCTCCTCTCCGGCTAGGTATTCGATACTCCCCGACTGCGTGCATATCCAGTGCCATGAAGTGTAGTTAAGCTCCGATTCCGGAGTAGAGTCGCAGAATCCATCTTCATTTTAGGTAAGATATTCATGTTGAAATGAAGTTCGATTTTTTTGTGCGAAATGTCAAATGTGCGTCGGCTTTCATGGCACTGGAGGCTTGATATGTGACGGTTTTATGCTTGATTATTATCCTTCCAGTCGAAGCCGAGGTCTTTCCTACATTGCATGCTTCATTTTGAGATTGGGCCTCTTACATTGTGAAACGATTGCATGTTTGTGGTGAAATTGCTCATGGATTTGTTAAAATGTTTTCGGAGTTGATAAAAATATCTGATTTTGAAAGCTTTTTCTGACGAAATCCATCGGAGAAATTCCCAGATTTTATCAACTCAACAATGTGCTATATTTAGTTTGATTTAGTGGTTCAAAAAACCTGTGGTATTCTTCTTGTTTAGATAAAAAAACGTCGGGTTAATAATCTGGTGTCTTGAAGCTATGTTGAGTCTTTTAAGAAAGAGAGGAGAACATTTTTTTTGTACACTGATTTGATGCTCTGTTTTGCTCTATGTGTGATTCTGCTTTTCAATACACATGCATATTATATAATATTTTTTGTCTTCTTTCTTGTGTAGGTGAACCATTATGTTCTTGGTGGCCATGTATAATATTTTTGTTCATTATTTGTTTGGAAGATGTTAATGCATGTGATGAGTCACAGCTGTACAGTTTTGCCTTAACAATGTTTTGGTTATTTTTTTTTTTTAAATGTAGTTTATGAGTGTTAAAGGCTTTAATTTTAGATGTATACATCAATGAAGTATGTATGTTTTTATTCAATTTAGTCACATTTTATGATTGAGGTTGAAAAATGTATGTCACTTCTACACTCTCAAATCTGTGGTGTTGTCCTAGATTAGCAAACATTTTACGTCTGCGTGTGTACTTGTGGGAAATGCAGTTTGACAATAACTAACATATGATTGAATTTCACTTGCTTCTCATGGTCTTTAAGGTTTTATAGTTGTAATGTAAGACAGAAACATTGAATAATATGTTTGATGATTGAGAAAATAGATCCTATGCTTTCACACCCTTTCCAAGCATGTTTTTGTAAGATTTTCAAGTTATAAGTTTTCCTTTTTATGCTCTGAAAAATAAAAGCTAACAAACCATTTCTCCCGAAGTGGTTAAGACTGGAAATACCATTGATGACATGTGATTTTGTGTATTTCAGCCAATAACACATATATGGTTGTAGTCCTAATTGATATCTTTAAGTGAAATAATTTGCATATTTTGGTATGATCATAAGCTTAATGTGTATTTGCAAAAAATACAAATTTTTGTTATTATAATGGGTATCTATATATTTCTGAAATTTGAAACATTCAATTCTTTTTCTTCCGTTTCATTTATTCATTTATAATTTTCTGCTGATTTTTTTCCATACAATAACATAATTAAGTGTTCTCTAGCTTAATATATCCTGAAATTATGAAGTTATTTGTAGAAGGATCTTGCCATGGGGAAATTAATATTAAGTTCAGGCTGAACCACCATTTGAATTTATGCCACATATATGTAAAGACATTGTCAAATATGCAGAGAGTATTCTATATATAGCAGGACATATAAAAGGTAAACTGCCTTTTCAAGAAATATAATCATCCTTCTACAAATACCTTCCACATGAGAACAGACTTTTGGGAAGTTGAAATTTAAAGTAATTGCGCATATCCAATTAGTGTTTGTTTTTACACTTGCTTTTTTCTTCTACGAAAACTTTGATCCTCAAAATAATATTGGTAACATTCTGAATGATATGTTCTAACTATTAAGGCAAAGTATAAGCATCCTTCATTCTTGGTTAATGCAGGCCGTATCCTTTGGTTCAGTTTTAGAACTCCGGGCCTGGAAATACTCTCCCCTGCCAATTATCACCTCAAGCTTGTGGTTGAAACTACTAACACAGGTTTCATTTAATTCTTCCCTGTTGTACACTCAAAAAGGTCAAATGTCACTCAATCAAGGCGGACTTGGAGTCATTTAGAAGAGCAAAAACTTATTCATTCCTTGAGGGAACTGGTAGTGAAGGGCTATAAGTCTGACAACGGCTTTAGGACTGGGTATCTAAATATGTTGGAGCAATCTATCGCACAACATTTTCCGGGCACTGACTTGAAAGCTGAACCCCATATCTCTAGCAAGATACATGCTTGAAAGAAGAATTTCAACGCTCTGAAACAAATGTTTGCGAAAAGTGGCTTCGGACTGGGTCCTAATTTCATGATTGATGTGCAAGATGATGTATGGGAAACATATGTAAAGGTAATCACATTGAGACGAGATTATTTGCATGATTACATGTACGGCAATATGTTATTAAAAATTATTACATGTACGGCAATCCATATTTGCAAGTGACTGCGCTTCTTGCCAAAACCTATTTTGTAGAGTGAACCCTCTGTGTGGACTATGCGTTTCAAGACATGACCATTTTACAACGATTGGGCAGAGATTTTCGGAAAGGATCGGGCAACGGGTGAGAATGTCATTGGCTTTGTGGACGCAATGCAGGACTTCCTTAACACTGGGAATACTGAGCCTTCTTTATCTCATACAATGCCACCTCAAAACTGCTTTGAGGAGTCCTCCACTGCCACAACAAAGAAGGGCAATGCTGAAAGTTCACAAACGTCATCCCACACTGGCAAGTCGAAGGCACGGAAAATTCAAAAGGATGATCACGATCCACTATTGGAGAAATTTGACGAGTACATAGAACGCAATGACAAGACCATGCACGAGATTAACTATGAGTTCAGTGCTCACTTACAAGAGAAAAATGAGCAGAAGTTGGAGGCCAAACGTAAGTGGAAACAAGTGTACAACATGCTAGACGACCTTGAGTTTCCATGCTTTGAAGTGAAAGTGCATGTTGGCCTATACTTGTGCATGAATGATACTGAACTGGACTATTTCGAGAGTGTCCCGCAAGATGCAAAACAAGTGCTTGTGAGGGCAATCATCGATAAAATATAATCCTCTCCTCACGATGAGGGGTGGTCATATTTTGTAGCATGCGTTTGATGACATCCTATTTTGTATATTATGTAGGCTAATCTTAGGGATCTGCAAGTACTTAATATGAACAGAACACTGGGCATGCTAGTATGTAGTGTGTAGAGAAAGTTCACAAACTAAAGACTAGTCATCTACGTGTTTGCCTTAAATAGTTGTGCATGTACTTTGTCTGCACTATTAGCTCGAACGTATATATAACTATTAAATTGTGGTCAAACCATTTCTACTTATAGAAGGGTTGGCAGATTCAATTCATTTGCACAATTTGTTATGGTATTCCATGTCCTGCTGCACATTGTAAGCCACCAACTTAAAATCAATTATAGTTGCAACAAGTTGAACACTAATTCACGTCGATAAGTACAAACATGCAACCCATATGTTGCTTACAAAAGACACTTGTGCATAAGACGTGCACCACACGTCTGAGCCTTATGTGTGCCCAAGACGGCTTTTAGGGAAATATAGAGAGACACACATATAATGAAACATCACACGATGAGCTAAGTAGCAATACACGAGAATTAAACACAGGACGTTCTAAGTACATATACACACGATGAGGACTGCTGCACAAAGTGAAGTAATCACCCGTCTTTGGATGCGGGTTTCCACAAAGCCCTTACGCAACTATCCCCGGACATTGGAGCTTTTCCTTTGGTCTTCGAGTTTGGAGTGGAAGAGCTCATCTCGGTTGTCAAGGAGGGAGACTGAAAAGACCCGTCGTCATCGAAATCACTATTCTCAACGTACCCGACTTCTCTCTTCAACGTGTTAGAGTGGGTTGCGGAAACATCATTCGATATGGTAATCACTTCAGTCAAGGGAGTGTAAACCGGGACGGGTCCGATTGTTTGATCATCGGAGATGACAATGATTTCCTTCCCATGTACGGGCAAGTCCATCTTCATACCGAAAAGCTGTCCCGGATCTCCGAAAAGCACCTTCAGATCATCCCACAATGGTTCAGCAGCACTAGCATATGCCCACGTGAAGGGCATGACCTGTAGACACAACAAAAATGAAGATTCTAATTATGTTGTCATCTGTCATTACAGCTTCTTTCCTTTTAACACAGAAGTAGACTTGAATATATAGACTACCTTGATAATGTCATCCCAAACCTCGTCGCTGCATGCTATCTCATTGGTGGCCTCAAGTACCACCACGTCACCACGAAGTAGACTTGACCATGTATCATATCGTTGCCGGAGCAAACGCACCTGCCGTAAACAATCCTTCAAGGCAAAGTTCTTATGGTTCAACTTCGAGATCACATAGTGCGCAGTTTCGATGTTGTGCTTGTTGTTCCCTCCTACCTTGAAATTTCCCATCCTCGCTTGATCGGCAAGGACCTCAGCGAACAGGCCGACCACGTTAGCATCCCACTCTAAATTGTAGAAGTAGTCCTCCTACCGTAGACCATGCTCATTTATGCGAGACATTATGTAAAATACCCAAACTCTGGATGTTGCGTTTCTAGCAATATTTTTGTTTGCGGGATTAAAAAGTACTCTGCCACATACATATATACTCAAAAATTTCGGAGGTGTTATAGATAGTGGTTGGACCATAAGTGGTAGTTGCATTAAGAGTTAATGCCATTCAATAGCTTAATGTCAAATTCATGTAATTGCTTTATTGCAACTGTGTGCTTTCACTGCAAATACTATTTTTGGTACTTACAACTTGAGAAGCTTCTCTAGGACATGACTTTTCAATGCAAATCTTTTTCATTCCAATTATGATACCCTCAGAGCAGTTGTTATTTGCATTAATAAGCAATGGTGGGTCACACAAATAGTGTGCAATAAATGTGGTATTCATTTACACGTGTTAGAAGTCAAATAAACGAAACTGCACCATATTTGAAAAAGCAGCTCTACAATGGCATTGGCACCCTGTAATACACAAGACATGATGATATCGCCATGGTATTTTTTTCCAACATTCCACTGATTTGCCTTGCACACTACAACTATTTGCTGTTGTCCCACTGCATAAATTTGAAGTAAGACATAATTTGTTTATCTTACATTTGCCGATGGTTTTTTTGTTTTATTTTCTGAATGCAGTGGGAAGATGCCTAAGATGAACAAAAAGCTGAAGGCCTTTTACGGCACACTAAGCCATGACGAGGCTGTTGAGCTGGGAGACCGGCTGTTTCGGATTGGATTTAAACGAAATTTGAAAGATTCATTCATACTCACAAATGTGTGCGAGGTCCTCGCGGGGGAGATGTCGGCGGAGACGGACGATGCTAAATGGACGGCTCATACGGTCAATGAATGGGTGGCCAACAAAACTAGTCTGTGGCCAAAGTTCATCGACTACGTGAGGAACACCGTGGGGGTCAAATACAATGAAGAGCGCAACCGGGTTGTGGTTTCGGGAGAGTATTGGAGCTTTATAAAAAAGGTAAACTGTGCAATGGATTTGTTTCACTCACAGTACAGGCTGAATTTTGTCACGGCTATATGTTACACACAATTTGCAAGTATTTCTGTAAAACAACATTTATAAATTCGACTCTCATCATCCTTGTAAGAGAGTGAGGAGCAGAGGCTCTTTCGAGAGTTCGGGTTCCCGATGTACAAAGAATGGACGAAGATAATGCAGGTCCACCAAGTAGCTGAAGTACTGATGGTTCAAACGGGGTCAGCTCCAACGACTCCGATTGTTGTGCAGGACGGTCCCTTTGATCCCGAGTGCGCCAATACCATTGATGTCTATTTCCCGAAAGTGAAAAGGCCTGATCCAATTCCATTCCACAAGCTTACGAAGTTCGCATGAACTTGTTCTACTCACGATATCGGAAGAAATGTTATGCAAATATGAAGTCTATATAACCTATTTTGAAGGTTGTGCTTTGGGGTATTAAGCACAACAGTTTTGTTTACGGGCTAGTACATATCATACTAATGTTCATCACATTTGCGGTGTCTATTAATATTAAGTTTTAAAAAACTGCTGTTGGCTATGGACCTTTGTACTAACCAATTCAAATTGGCTATGAAATGAAAATATTATCCTACATCAATGGCATTAGGGCCTATTCATTGTATGATATGCCAAATCTATGAACATATTATATGTACAAGCACTCAGTGTACAATTATGACATGGAACTACTTTCTTACCACAAGCATAGTGCCACTGCCAGGATGAGGAAGTTATGCATACAAACGCATATTCGTACAAAAAAAGTCATCCATATATTGCACCTATCAATATACATACATCATGGAACTCTAGTGGTGAAATTGGAAAAGCATGGCAAAATGTGATGTTCATGTATATTGCGTACCCTCTTGGATGGACATCCAATGTCGTTCATCATGTAACGGTGCTACATCTTACATATGGAATTGGGATGTGGATCGTCAAACAATCTTCTTGCCCAAAGTAAAAGGAGAACGATGAACGTGCACGCACATGCTACGATTGTTGTACGAGGCCTTCTCTTTTCTCCCCGGGCTTTCAAAACGGCAACCTCCGATTGCAAGTGTTCAATCTTCTCTAGACAATCATTCACCACTTCCCGAGCACGTGCATCAAGCGGTGGATCCAACCAGATGAAGATTCCACAACTCTCATCCTATTTTGGGGAAGACAATATACAAGGGTGGACAAACACACACAAATGAGATATGATGGTGGCACATAAATACCATGGAATGTAAAATGTATTTCGAATTTGCAACAAGAAGATCGAGGTCATACCCCACGGAAAGGGCAAGACATGAAACGTCGCATTGGATTCTTCCTTGTACGTGAAGTTTGACTCAACAATGGTATTGAGTGTCGACAACGCACAACCTCATTTGGGGATTCCAATTCCCACTCGAACCTCCACAAGGAATTGAATTCGAGCTAAGTGGCATCGTATAAACAACAAGAAGCAAAGTCGATTGAAAAAAACAGCATTTAAGTTAGTCCATATGTTTCATGTGAGTTTCATTACACGAACGTTTCCTCTCCGGCTATATTTCACTTACATTTATTGTGCGAAATCGAACATGAGAAATCAAATACTTCCAACATCCAACAGACATGATAGTAGTTTTGATTTTTGTGTGGATTAAGAATTACAAACATTGATTTACCTAGTTGACATTTAGTCACAGCCGTCCACAAACTTTCGGCCTTCGGCTTTAGATCGGAGAACGGTAAGCAAGATGAAGGTCACTCTCAAATTTCGGATTTCTCTGAAACGATTCCAACAATTTCCACTCTTTCTGAAAATAAAGAAGATCTGCTCTTCAACAAATGAGGTTTCGATAAACTAAAATACCATTTCTACTTTTGCTCATATCATGACATATAAATTCATATGGTGAAGGTGTACATCATAGATACAATCTTCGAAAATAGGTTTTACCCGTTCAAGAGATGCCGTCGGGAGAAACGTGATATGTTGCCACAGGGAACTTCCCAAAACACAGAAATTGCACAACCCCAAATTTCGGAAGATCGAAGAAGAAGGGAAGGGTACTGACAAATTCGGACAACTTTCGACAAGGCCGACGGATTATGAGTCTACCATTTGTGAGGAATTTTGAAAGCTTTATGTTTGAAAAAATTCGAATTGCAGAGGAAACGGGACATGAGGAAGAAGGATGGAGGAAGAAGGATGAAACTTTTCCTTGTAATTTTGTATTATTAGTGTAGGGTTATTTTGGTCATTTTACTTAACTTATTAAACCCAACCTATATACCAAACACAAATTTCTAAACAATACACTTTATAAACATTTATACCAAACACACATAACAACTAAACCCATATCAAAAACCTCCACACCAAACACACAAATTAAATTATATGAACAGTAAAAAGCCCGAAATTATTACAATCCAGTCCATACCCAACCTCCGTACCAAACGGGCCCTTTGAGTTTAGGCCTATACACATCAAACAACAACTTTTAAGTTTTTTTTTTTAGTTAATTATATAAATTAGATATCACTGGGTTGGTGTAATATATGGATTTACAAAATTAAATTAACAACTTAAAAAAATCAGAATATTTTTAATATTTTAGTTTGCTTTTCATTTTAACACACGTGATCAAAAAAATAGTCAATTTAATTATATTTCTCTAATTTTCTTGATTTAACAAATCTCAAACATGTATATAATTTATATGGTTGAATTCTAGCATATGTTATTTAGATAGATCCATTAAAGATATCTATATTAATATTATTTATTAGTGTTTTTTAGCAATATCAAATTTGAAGTCATTATTTAATTAAGAATAAATTTGTTAAGCATTCTCGGGGTCATTCTGTTATATATATATATATATATATATATATATAAACATCTCATCACAGCACTAAGTTTTATTTGTAATAATGTTGGTAATCAACTTTTAGAAATTAAAAAAACAAAACTTTCAAATGATTCAAATTACAAACTTAGGACATCTCCAATGGTGTAAAAAAAAGATAGTGCAAATTTTGCATTATTTACATATTGTAACTAACATTCACGTCCAATAGTATGCACTATTCTTTATATTAAAGAAAAATATTCTGTAATATTCCACGAAACATAAGAAAGTAGAAGAAGAAAAAAAAAAACTTTAACGCAAGATTGACGATTGAGATAATTTAGTGTGGATTTTTAAAGCACTGTCGAGGTAAACAAATCTTAATTTTGTAAGAATATGCATTGTTGGAGATGCTATTACTCTAGTTTATGACACCTAATTAAGATGTATCCACCATGTTTTGTGTGTCTCGATGAGAATATCTCAAATGTATCACTAATTTTGTCAAATTTCATCAGCTCTATTGTAATTTGGTGAGAACCTAATCTCCATTATCGATTCACGATGATGGTAACATCGTATATCAAAACTTATATTAGATTTGAAATGATATCATCAAGACACGCGGGATGATAGTGATAGAATCACATTAGTTATTGGAAAATAAAGTTGATGTTCTAATGAAATGAAAAAAAAAAAAGTTATATTCACCATTTTATAATTGAAATTAACATAAAGTATTTAATATTTCATATAACTCACCAAAGCATCATGGTCAACCCTATCTCTTTGATCGGGTTAATGCACCTATGTTCATATTTAATTTATGTATGAAGAGATTCTTATGCAACAGATTATTTCATAAAATAGTTTTTAACTGTTACAAATACGAATATAAAATCCATAAAGCTCATATCACATATATACTATATGCTGCATTATATATCTACAATGCACGGTTAATATTTAGTATGACTAAAGGTGAAAAACAATCATATAAAACTTTCATTTACACTCTATGTTTCATATATGCTTGACAATAACTTTCATACATGATTCTTTTTATTTTGAAGAGAATACATGAATTAAATAACTTTTTTTTTTCATGAACAAATGTGATTTGTGTTTAAAAAATTAAATATAAAATGAAGCATTATGTTATCAGTAGTGGTAAATTGGTAATTACCCTATCCACGAATGCAAGGGTAAAAAATTGGGGAGTGGGCTCCACTCGCCCACAGTCTGCGGTAAATTGTATGCTGCATAGAAGTCCACAACAAAACGACGCCGTTCTTTAGCCGGTAAACCTCGTTCTCCCATCCCCGGTTTTCTCGGTACATAATATTTTCACCTAAATTACTGCTATATAAATATCGCACACATAATCAGTGATTCATTTTTGTACATTTCTCGAGACAATCACTCTCGTACAGGCCCTCTACTCCTTTCCTCGATCGTTATCTCTTATTCCGATTTGTGAGTATTATCTAATTTTGATTTATAATACTCAATTTATGGCGATGAATTTTGAATCTGATGATTAATCCTTGACCTCGCTTGACTGATGCGATTTTTTTTTTTTTGTTCATTTTGTATGATCGAACTGTTTATGGATATGGTTTGGGATCATGTATGATTTTTGTTTTGGTAAATGATAATTCTGCCTGAAAAATTATTCAAGTTTATGTGTGTTGCTTGCTTTGATGTTAAGTTTTGCTGGTGTGATTATATATACCAAGAGCACAGCTACAACTATATGAAGCTCTGTGGTAGAGTATTAGACTGTTTCTGGTTGTCTTGGGTACTGTATTTGGTGATTTTTGGTGTTCCATGTGTTCTTTTTCTGATTTTCATTTTTTTCCCTTTGGAACTTAATACTTCTTGGTATATCGATGTTTGGATATCATAATTGTTGAGCTTCATTGTTGTTTGGATATTCAAATGATGTTTCTCAGATTACTGTTGTTCTGAGAGTTAGTTAAATATGCAATTTCTTTTAATTATCTTATATGCATACAGAAATCAGTTGAGATATGCCTGGACACGACATAAATCTTCAAGGTTCTCTTCATACTGTACTTTGCTTGTATGTTTATTCGAACGCCTTTCCTTTTTTTGTTTAGAGTATCTGTTCAATTGGAAGAATATCGCATCACTGTTGACTCTGTTTCGAGTTGCTAAAATTTATTTCTCCAGGTTTTGTGTTATCTGCATGGTTTCTCTTCGTCTTAGTATCCATTGAATCAAATACTTTTATTATTTTTACCAGCTTGTGTGTTGCATCTGAAAATTTCGAAGTATACTATGGAGTGAGTGTCAGTCAGTTCTTGTTTATAATGTGACTTGGTAGTAATAGTTACATGCTAGATGACATCATTTTCAATTATTTGACAAATTCTGGAACAAATAGTGTATACACAAGGAAGACTTTTATTCATCTTTAAGATTGGTTGAATCTAAGAATATATTCCTGGTACATGGACACACTGCCACTGAATGGTAAGTTCCTGTGATCAGTAATTCTTGGTATGATGCATAGTCTTTTACTCATCTTCAAGAATCCTTCTTATGCCACTCATGCTTTTGGTATTTCTGTTCTGACTAAAATCCATTTTCACTTCAGAATAGCCGTTCCTAAATTGAGGTGTCGTAGATGGCTAGTAATGAAGAGGGAGATGAAACAGCTCCCAGAAGAAATGAGTGGGAAGTTGTATCACTTACTGCATCAGCATATGATGCTGCACCTGGTCCCAGACAAGCTGATTCAAGTCATGATGTCCAGGGTAAATTTGGTGGAGAGGACGAAGCTGAAGCTTCTAATGCTATGGTTAATTCTCAACATTTTATCTTTCCTCCAAATCAGCACGAGAATCTGCCACTGGAACCTGAACACAGTGAATCAAGTGACGAAAAAGGCGGTGACTTTGATGTTTCTCAGTTAGTTGAAAACGAGGAGGATAAACCAAATGTGAGGAATGAAGAAAATGTGAGTATCAAAGAATTGATGTCCAGTGATATTCCTGGCATTCCGACGCATGATGAGAAAGGTAACTGGTTATCAACTAGTGGTGCAGACAAGAGCATTTCCGGCTCTGCAGAGGTTCATTCCTCCCATCATGAAGACTCCATTGAGGAGGGTGGAGAGACTGATGATATATCTTCACTTCAAGATCACGCCTCAGATCCGGGGCTCTTAGATTCCCAGATGCCTGATAAGGCAGGAGACTATGACGACACTAATCTTCCCTATGAAGCTTGGTGGAAAAGACGGGCCGTCTCTCTATACGCCCAAGCAAAAGAGGCAAAGAGCTTATGGTCCATTTTCATAGCAGCAGCTGTTATGGGTCTCGTGATCATCGGTCACCAGTGGCAGCAAGAAAGGTGGCAAGTTTTGCACCTCAAGTGGCAGTCTGGTGTTAGTGATCAGGTATTAAGCTCCCTTGCTAGTTAGCATATCCCTCTTTTCTTACCTATGTGACGTGATATTTCATTTAATTTTCATAAAATTGTTCAAGAGAGCCAAGGTGAAATCAGAACATGAACTTATGATATAAATATACTAACGATGAATTGTTGATGCACTGCACAGAGGATGGGCAGAATACTTGGTTCGATATATCGAGTAAAAGATGTGATCGTTGGTGGCCACCAACGCCGTTCATTTCTTCCTGGGACCACCTCCGCCCAGCATTAAGCCTACAGCAGAATGATTTCATGGGAACAAGATTTTATTGAATCTAAAAGCACTAGTTTGTCTGTTGAATTTTACATCTTTTTTTTTTTTTTTGAACTCTCCTTTGTTAATAATTGTTAATTGTATGCATGTTATTTCACCAAAACATAATATTTGATACATACATTGGTTACTAAATGTTTATCTTTAATGTATACATATACCGAATGTCAATGTTTGATCAATGCATTAGCCATCAAATGTTGAGTAAGTTTTATATGAGTTCGTCTTACGAATCATTTTAGGTGAAACAGGTTCATCTTATACCTTACAATTCACATATAAATTTGTGGAAATGAGTTAGGTTGGTGTGAAAAAGATTTATCTCATGAAAATTATTCATGAATCACTTTAGGTGAGACGGGTTCATCTTGCATACCTCACAATTTATATATAAATTTGTGAAAATTAGTTGAGTTGGTGTAAAAAGATTTGTCTCACAAAAATTATCCATGAACATGTAAGTTTTCGTGCAAATGCTAATTCTATGCGGACATTACTGACTAAAAATTAGGAGAATTTTTACAAAACGTGAGAAAAAAATACGGCCAAACAACCACACAGTACTTTTTCTTCCAACAAAAGAGGAGTTCGTAAAGATAATAATGGATAATGGGATTTCACATTGTAGTGTATCCTATCGCATCATCTCTAAAACGACGGCGTTTGTATAGGAGGTTAAATCTCATCCCAATCACCGGTTTTCCCGGTTCAGAATATTCTCACCTTAACGATTGCCTTGCAATGTAAATAATGATATTCAGTAGTCTTTCTATTTCTTTAAAGGCTCTACAATCATTTCATTGCCCCCGATCGTAATCTCTTCTTTTCTCCTGTAAGCATTTTGTAACTTTCATTATCTGATCTGACTTTGCTGCGTTGAATTAGGTATTTTGTATGTGATCTTTAACTTCGCCTCTCATGTTGTCTTTAGTTGTCAATTTGATCGAATTCTTTACTGTTTGTAGATGCTGTTTTTGGATTAGGTATTTTGGTTGTTTGAATTATAGTTCTTCGGGTGATATTTTGTCCGTTTGCATGATTGTGCGTTTATTGGGTGTGGTGCGTGATTATATTCCAAGAATACAATATTTTGGTTGTATGAGATTTCCTGTCGAATTGAATGATATATATATATATATATATTTTGGGGGGGGGGGGGGGGGGGGGGTGGGGGGTTTGGGTATTGTGTTCTGTGATGTAATTGTAATTTTGGGTATTTGAATTTTGTAGTTGTTGTTGGGTCCTATTGTTTCAGGATAGCAGTTCTTGAGTTGTGCTTGTTGTAGATGGCTGATGATGTAGAGGGAGATGAAACTGCTCCCAGAGGAAATGAGTGGGAAGTCGTGTCACTCACTGCATCGGCATATGGTGCTGATATCCAGGGTAAATTTGGTGTAGATGACGAAGCTGAAGCTTCTAGTGCTATGGTTAATTCTCAACATTTCGTGTTTCCTCCAAGTCAGCATGAGAATTTGCCACTGGATCAGTTGGTTGAAAAGGAGGAGGGTAAATCAAATCTGAAGGATATAGAAAATGTGAGTATCAAAGAATTGATGTCTGATGAATTTCCTGGAATTCCCATGTTTGATGAGAAAGGTACCTGGTTATCAGCTAGTGGTGCAGACTATGAAAAAGATGTGTTATTTGACAAAGACAAGAGTATTTCCGGCTCTGGGGAGTTTTATTCATCCCATCATGAAGAATTCATGAACAAGTCCAACACTGTTGAGGAGAATGAAGGGACTGCTGATATATCCTTACTTGAAGATCCCGCCTCAGATTCAGGGTTGTTAGATTCCCAGATGCCTGGTAAGTGTGGAGGGTTTGATGGCGGTGATCTTCCTTGTGAAGCTTGGTGGAAAAGACGGGCTGTTTCCTTATATGCCCAAGCAAAAGAGGCAAACACCCTTTGGTCTGTTTTCATTGTGGCAGCTGTAACAGGGCTCGTGATTATTGGTCGCCGGTGGCAGCAAGAAAGGTGGCAAATTTTGCACCTCGAGTGGCAGTCTGGTGTCGGTGTTCAGGTATTAACTCCCTTGCTAGTTATAACTGGATTACATTCTATGCATCTAGATGCAATGCCATGCTTAATTCTGCACTTCCTTTCTGAGAGACATGTGTCATCAAATATACTCTTGATTCTTTTCTGATATATGAATTGATGTTCCATGTTTACTTCCACAAAATTATTTGAGAGTCAAGTGAAACCAAAACATGCAAGTCGAATGAGCACCTATTTGCTGCCTATACTGCTGCACTTTTATGTTAATAACCAATTAGTATGGTGTGCACAGAGGATGGGCTGGTTACTTGGTCCCATATATCGAGTAAAAGACTGTGATTGTTGGTGGCCACCGACACAGTTCATTGCTTCGAGGGAGCACCTCTACAGAACATTAACAAAGAAGTTTCATGGGAACAGGAGTTAGTGAATGTGAAGCACTGGTTTGTATTTGGGTTTGACTGTATTTTCTCTGGGCCATGCTTTGTTAATATTTGTTAATTATTATGCTGCTATTGTGATGGGGTCTTATTTAGGCTAATAGATTGAAATGCGACCTAAAATTTGGGTCAAGATATTAATTTGAGTTCCTTTCTGATATAGCTTTTTAATTGCAAAAAGTCCATATTTGTTTCAGGCTTGAATGACCTTTTGATGATGTATATCATATTTTCTACTGATGCATCTGTTTGTTATAAATATGGGTAAAATCCTGAGGACCCCCCTATGTTATGGAAAATTTGCATCGGTCTCCCTTGTGTTAAGAAAATTGCGGAGCAAACACCTGTGATTTAAAAAATTCGGTGCGAAACCCCCAAAATCGTCAGACTTCATGGGAGTGCGGGCTACGCACCAGAAGTGTGATGTTGCTTATTTTTTGACTGTTATGTGGGCTTGAAAATACAAAATTACCTTTGCTTTTCAATTATATATGTATGTGTATGCTCTATTTATTTAGATTATGTGAATAAAAAATAAACATTAAAAAAAAAGTAAAAATAAACATTAAAAAATAAAAATAAAGCTTTCTTCAAGAACATCAGATTGATCTTTGGAAAGCTTGAGCTTCTTCCTGGCGTTCTCTGGCGTCTTCTTCGTCACTGATGCTGCTAGAACTGGCCCTCTCGGCATCATGATCTTCGGTGGCTTCCCTCTCGCAAATCAGATCAAGTTAATTCAATGGATCTGAGAGATCTTTAGATCAAAAAAGAAAGACACTCTTTAATTTTGGTGCAGAAAGCAAAAACAGAAAGAGGTAAAAAAGCAATGTGAAAAGGAGATGTGAAGAAATAAATGAGGAACCTGAGGAGGTGAAAGGTGAAGGCTCGGTCCAAGGCTTATTGAGGATAGAGGAAGAAGGGAGGAGATTGAGTTGCAGAGAAAGAGGATTGGAAGGTCTTTTGTCAGGAAAGCAGAGACTCAAACTCAGCCTCCTTTCCCACCATCATAAATCAAATCAACAATTCCAGTAGCTTAGCTGCTTGACTGAAAAAGAAGAAGGCTTTGCAGTGCAGTATGGCGTGGTGAGATACAACAATAAATGGAAGGGGTGCATCACCAACTAATTGTTTTTTCCATTATCATCTTCAACTATCTGCTTCCAATCAATATAAAAACCCTTGGAATTTGTTCAACTCCAAACCCATCATCATCATCATCCAAACAATACCTTTATAAATATTTAGTATATGGTTACAGATCTGGCCCGTATCTTGGCCTAGCAGACGCAGGGGGTAACGGCGATGATGATGAGAGTAGAGAGAGACGAGAGATCAGAGAGAGATGAAAGGAGAGGGGAAGGGGGCGGCGGGTGGTGGTGGCTGGTGGGAGAAATCCTTTCTAGCCGTAAAATTTATTTCAGTCCTCTATCAGGGTATATGAGGGACATAACGGGAAAGAATGTGGAAAAATATCACAAGCGTTAACACCCGTTAAGTTGTGTGGGACGTATGTCGAGTTTCTGTTATCACACGTGTTTAAGTTGCAATTTCCTTATCACAGGAGGGACCAACGCAAACTTTTTAAAACACGAGGGGGTTTCACGCAATAAACCCTTATAAATATATATCCTTTATGTTTGGAGGAATATAGCAAACTCTCTTATTAAACATTTTTCTCAAACGTACAATTTTAAATCATTTTATAGGGAGAAAGAGAATGATGACGTTTTGAACGTAAGTGATTCTCATAGTACCGTGAACGTAATTGATTCTCATAGCACCGTCTTACGAATTTTTATTACATTACAACCACTCATCCTAAACTGAAATCCTACATTTATGTTTGAATGTTCATTCCATGTACATTATTTCAACGTTTATTAGGATAGTTGGAGAAGGATTTCTATATCTGTTGTTGTTGTGAAGGCATGTAATTACATATTTATGGGTCAAATGATCATTGATCACAAAATTGGAAGAAAACATTTATAAAAACTCAAATCAATGTGACAATTATAAATCGAAGGTCTTGGATTCTTTATATACGAGGGAGTTAAACGATCTCAAGATTAAAGAACTCGTGTATAGAAATTTAAAGCTTCAATTAAGTTTAGTAAATTAAATGTGCGGATAAATGGTGTACCATTACTACAAAGATTGTTACATTTCCGATGATAAATAAAACATCATAAATTCATGTCACTCTTATTTTTACCGATTTCGTTATCTCAAATTCAAGTTTGGTCAACGACAAAAACAATTTACACATCACTCAAATAGTTAATTTGTCAAATTCGTAATGTTGGATCCAAGTCGGGTGAATGACACTAAATTACATGCATTCTCGTAATAGTTCAAATAAAAGTTCAATGTACAAGAGACAACTCCGAAAAAAAAACATATTACTCTTCATTATCATAATTTTCTTTTCCATTTTTAGTTAACCGAATTTATGACCGTCGTTCATAAATACCGACAAAGAAGAAAAGTTCGAGAATGACGAAAACAATCTTAACAACCAGATTTCCATCTCCCAACTATCAACAACTTGCCACCTCAAACTATATAACAGACAACTAATTTTTTTCCTCGAACACTGATATCTTAAATAAAACGATAACAACACACTACTGCCATATGAGGAAGCCACTTTATGATCTCACTATCTCTTCTCAACAATCTCATACTTTGAAATGATTTTAAATCTACTAATTCAAACGTCATTTCATTCCTTTTATAATACATTATTTTTTAAAACCCAAAACAATAAAGGACCATATCCAACTGCAAGCCCATAAAATAATGTCTATTTTCGTCGTCCAAGACAAAAAAGATAAGACATTTAATAGTAAATATTACTAAAAATAGTTAAAATCTAATAAAAATACGATCTTTATTCAAAAATGGTGATGGAGGGAGTTTTTAGAAACTTGGGAAAAAGAAATTACTCCAACTTGCTACTATTGAAAAAAAATGGAAAATAGATAAGGACAAAAGAGGTTAGAAAGTGAACACAGCAGGGTGGGGGGAGGGGGGGGGGGGTGGTGTGGCTCACGCTTGACAACTGTAGTGAATTGGAGCACTATTCGGCCATCCCAAAGCCCCCTTCTTATTACTGTGTTTTCTCACACATTTTGCGTGTGTTTAATTCTCTCTGTGGAACACCCCTTTTCTCTTCTTTCACGAGCTGTTTCCTGAATTTTTCTCATTCTATCCACATTCCGCCGCCCCCAATTCGAGATTGGTATGAACCCTAATTTAATTGCGGCTGATGTTAATGTAGAGGTGAATTTGTTTGTTTCTTCGCTGCTTTTGAATTTGTATAAACTGTTTCTAGTCGTCGTGGTTTTTCAGCTGCAAGGTCCGAGATTTAGCTCTTTTTCTTGCTGCATTTGGTGTTTTTGATTTGGAATGTGGGAATTCTGTGGCGTGATTTGCTGAATTGTTGGAAATTTGCCTATGTGTAATGTGCGCCTCTTTGTTTTTGCTTTTTTTCTTCTCGTTCACCTTGATCTAATTGAATGTACAATCTGTTGATGCATGGAAGATGATTTATAATAGAGGGAAATTAGCATGATCTAGCTTGAGAAGCTATAAATAATATTTAATGGCAATTCACATTGCCCTTGTTGAAATTGGGTTGCCATCTCCCTGGACTATACTTCCCAGCTGCTGCATGCCATCTTTTCATGGCTCCACCAATTTCTTGTATCTATTTTTGGATTTCTGTGGATAAAAGATTGAAATTTTTTAGTTCAAAATATATCATCTTCTGTGACAAAAATCTTCATGCAGTATGTTGCATTGCTGCTTAGTTGGTGATTTGTTACTTCTGAGATAACAGAGAAAACGCATCGTGGACTACACTGATGTGAACTTGCATTTGTGATCTGAACATGAAAATTTATGGTTTTCGTGTTTGTTTTTGGTTTACGTAAGATAACTTTTTTGCTACTAATAGTGATAGAAAGTGGAAGTCCTGCTTAGTTATGATGTCTTAATTTGGAAATTCTACTACTTTTAATGGTGCAGCGTAGATTACCTTTCCCGTAGGTTCAATATTACATATACAACTTAAACTATTATCGGTGATAATTATGATAGTTGTAATGTTATCCATTACCAGACACAACAAAATTATTAATGAATTTGTCACGTTTGGCACTTCCACGTGGATAAAAAATACCCTAGTAAACAATCGGTTTCTTAATTGTGAGAATTAAAAAGAAGCCACGTTCTAGAAATGTGATCCTGGTTACTTTGTAACTAAATGGTTGATTTGATGTTCTACATTTGTAATGATAGATTAAAAGTCACCAGAATGCAGGAAAAACATCAGATCAATATGGAAGCTTCTCCTCTTTGTAATATTCTGCATGAATGCACCCATAAATGTTTGTTTGCTTTCAGTGAAGGGGTATAGATTTGCCACTTGAACGTGCAGATCCTTTAAATACATAATTCAATTATTTTACCAGAAAAGAATAGATTTCCAATGACATCACTCCCGATGACTACCTGCTTTTATCTTGTCAAAATTGGGGTTGGGTTCTTTTTACCGTCTCAAATATTCTGAAAGTGGCACATGATTCTCTCTTCCAAACGTTGACCTTTTGAATCGTGTATTTCTTGGGAACTTAAAGTGATGTTGGGTGTCCATTTGATATTCCCTATGAGTATATACAGCATTTTGTACTTCAGTAGATCCCTGTGATCCTCACTGGTGGAGCACAAGGAGGGGAGTCGGTCTCTCATTTTTTTGCTGTACTGCATACTTTCTAGTTTGGACATTTGGGATATCATCTGGTGCAATGATTCACTGCATCACCATACAATCACACTAAAAGTTTTTTGTAGGAGTTGTTTGGCCTAGGTACATATGTGGTGTATATCTTGTTTGTTTTTTCTAATCTTCACTTTGGTTTTTTCCACACTTTTATGATAATAACGAAAGGTGTGGGTTTCCTTTGATATAAATTGCTTCCAGAAATTTTGTTTAACTAATGCATTAATAACTTAATCTTACTTTGGTTTCATGGCACAGTGAAGTAGCAGTTCTTTGTCTCCAAGCCTTTAATTATTGGAAGAAACAACAAGAGACAGGATAATGGTTGAATCCTCAACAATGTTATTCAGCAGAGAGTTTGAGGACTTGCATGATGATGGCTTTGAGGGATCTATTGATGAACAAAGAATTTTTAACGAAATCTTCTTTGGAAGTGTTGGTAATAGGAATAAAGGATTTATAGTTCCTGAGGCTGATATTATGCTTTGTGATTATATAAAGGAAACAGATGCATCTCTTTGCTCAAACAGTGGAAAGTCTTCATTAACCAGCCAAGATGATTATGCAAAAGAAGATTTTGCTGGAGAACTTCCTTTAGAATATTTATCTGTGGACCTCACATCATCGGCAAAAAGTAACCATGAGGTAAAGTTATCAGTTGGAGATCTGCCAGAAGTGAAAGCAGATTTAGAGGATACCTTGCTTGCTTCAGCTCCCTCAGAACGAGTCATTTCAGGACTGTCTCAAGAAAACTCTGGTTCTGCCCGCCACAATTTGACATATCATATTGTTGAATCATCTGGCCAGGGTGTTACAACTAGCATCTATCAGCTGAACCCAATTCCCCATCTGGATGATAGATGTGAAATAAAGGATAGCCCATTTAATTTGGATCAAAATGGCCAGAAGGAAGTTGCAAATAGAGCTGTTACTTCTCCTATTTCTCAAGAGAGCCATGCTAGCAGGCTCCAAGTTATTGATCCACCTGTCACTGTTGCAACCAAGGTCGGAACTCGTCGACCAACTAAGCCAAAATGGAAAGATTCCTGCTTTTTGAAACTAGATGAAGAAGAATTCACAATGCCAAAGGACATAAAAAACGATCCTCGCCCTCTTCTTCGGTATCACATCAACCGCTTGCTTAGAGCAGCCGGATGGGTGATTGGTAGGCGTAGAAGAAACAGTAAATATAATGGGATCGGAGAGTACGTTTATAAGTCCCCAGGAGGAAGACCGTTTCGTGAATTTCATAAGGCTTGGTGTATGTGTGGTGACAGTTTGTTGACTGATGCAACTTCTTTTGTGCAGAAAAGTGATTGCATGCAGTGGGCTGATATGACAGAGTTGTGGACTGATTTATCTGAAACAATTAAGGAGATTGAAGATAAACTAAATGTTTTAGAAAATACATCTGCTATGGCTCATTTGTGGTGCCTTTTGGATCCTTTTGCAAATGTAGTTTTCATTGAGAAGACAATTCGTTTGCTGAAAGAAGGAATTACTGTAACAGCCAAGAGAAGTTTAGTTGTCCCATCAGATGCCGGCTCTGTTGCCAAATACCGAAAAATCTCCAGTTCAGAAAGAATCCCCCTTAACCCAAAACCTGTACAAGATTGGGGAAATGATGGCACTGCTCAGATTGATGTTAGTCTGTTTGATGTTCCGATCAGCTCAGGAGCACCTCAATCTCTTGGAGGATCTGAGTCTGTTTTCTCACATCATGATTGTAGTACGAGTTCCCCAAGTTTTGACCAAATTAAAATTGAGGAAGAAGGTGTTTCCGGCCACATTACAAAGGCTCATAAAAAATCTCGGAAAATATCTGAAATGAAGCTGTCTGGAACCCAATCCGGTGAACTAAATAATGCGAGATGTGGATCTAAGAAATCAAAGGCTTGTCGCCTTAATGATGATGATCTTTTAATTTCTGCCATTATGAAAACCAAAACATGCAGGACCACAAACAAATGGTCCACCCGCAAGTCTAAACCTCTGAGGAAACGCAAGACTCCCAAAGGTAGCTGCAAGTTGCTTCCCAGGAGCTTCAAGAAGGGTGCAAGGCATATCATGGAAGGAAAGTGGTCTGCTGTAGGATCGAGAACAGTGTTATCATGGTTGATACACTCTGGTGTTGTTTCTGAAAATGAAGTAATCCAGTACCGGAATCTCAAAAATGATGCTGTGATGAAAGATGGTCTAGTTACCAGGGATGGGATATTATGCAATTGTTGCAATAAGGTGCTTTCCATCTCAGAGTTTAAAAGTCATGCTGGTTTTAGGTTAAATCGTCCTTGCTCGAATCTTTTCATGGAGTCCGGTAAGCCATTCACCTTATGTCAGCTGGAGGCATGGTCGGTTGAATACAAGGCAAGAAAAGTAGCCCCTCAAACTGATCAAGTTGACGAGTTGGATCAAAATGATGATAGCTGTGGGCGCTGCGGTGATGTCGGCGAATTGATTTGTTGTGATAGCTGTCCATCTGCATTCCATCAGGCATGCTTATTTGAACAGGTTTGCCCTTGCTTTAGTCACTAGCGGCTTATTAATACCTGATATCTACTTATTTATTGTCAATCATTATCTGCACTCTGTATATTTTAGTTATATATTTTCGGAGAAATATAATATATTTCATTCAGAAGTGATATTAAGCAGCCGTTACTTTTTTGTGATAGTCCTATGATTAAAAGCTTTTTAAACATGAGTGAACTGATTGTTTTGCTTTTTTGTCAGGAGCTGCCTGAAGGAAATTGGTATTGTCCTCAATGTCGTTGCCAAATTTGTGGAGATGCAGGCAATGATGATGAATCTTCGCAACTGCATGGGTCTCTGACATGCTCTCAGTGCGAGCATAAATGTAAATTCTCCTCTGAATTTGTGTGTGTTTTCTTTATTAGATTAGTCTGTGTAGGCACAATCAGTCTGAATTCAGGCTATTCCTTTTATTCAGCAGTGTGTGCGTTAGAAGTTTGATCAATGGTTGGTGTAATTGCATAAATCTATCCACCTTCTTCATTTGTGTAAATTTATTTGTTTCAATAAATTGTGTTTGACATTTTTACGTATGATTTTTGGTTTCTCTCTTACTCTTTCTTGCATGTGTATACATCCTCAAATATTGGGTCTATATTTGCGTATAAATACAGAGAGCGTAATAACTTAATGCCTGCAAACAGATCATGAAACATGCATGCAGACGAAGGGTATGGAAATTGGATTGGCTTCAGATACCTGGTTTTGTGGAGATGGCTGTCACAAGGTAAACAATATGGTTCCCCTAATCACAGTCTGATTATAAGTGGAGACATTTATGGATTGAACCCTCTTGATCACTGATGTATATTGATTCTTCTGCTTCCCGAATAAAAATATAGCAAAATTAAAGCAGGCCTTATATGGAAAAGTGGCCAATCGGAAACATATAAGTTACAGTTTTATTAAAAATACGTTGCATCATTTTCATATAAAATATCCAAACATAGTTTTCCAACTGAAGACAATTTCTAACAACTCTTCAGAATGGCCTAAATCAAACAAACAGTTGATTTTGAAGACTTTGAAAACACGTGCTAAGCTTGATTTCTGTGCATGCTTCTTCATACTTGGAGCATTGTTATTGTAGAAAGCATCGACTTTTAAATTGGGATTTCTCATGGGCGATTGTGCATCATCTTTTTTTTACATTATTCAATGCAGGTGTACACAGGTCTCCAGTCACGCATAGGGGTGCAAAATGCTCTCTCAGATGGCTTCTGTTGGACTCTTGTGCGGTGCATTCCCAGTGATCAAAAGGTTAATTCTGCACAGCGTGCTGTTGCATTGAAGGCAGAATGCAACTCTAAGCTGGCTGTTGCTATCACAATTATGGAGGAATGCTTCCTTCCAATGGTGGATATAAAGACAGGCATAGATATGATTCCTCAAGTAATATACAACTGGGGGTATGCACCATCAATGGGAATGCACTTGTCTTTTCTTAATAATGAACACCTTGATTTTAAGTTTTGTCTCGCACTACCTTATAAGTGTGAAAACATTTATTAGTGAATTTTATTAAAAGAAATATGCTCTTTGCATCTTTCAGATCACAATTTGCACGTCTGAACTATAGCGGCTTCTATACTGTGGTTCTGGAGAAAGATGACGTTATTGTTTCAGTTGCAACCATCAGGTAAATCTAGATGATGTTATTATCTTCGGAGTCCTTGGTTGTGGAAATTTTCTATCTGAATTTTAGGTTGAAGACATGTTGCATTCGCATGTTGACATCATCACACAGTTCCTGGTGCTTCTACATTTGTGCGACTTCAAACTGTTTAAATGTTACCAATGGTTACTCATGTGGCCAATAACATTTTTTTTGGTTATTTCTTCTTTGTTCTGTGTATGCCTTTGGAGATGGTAGTCAACTTGAACAACCTTTTTAACCTCCCTGTTATTAAAGCAGTGTCGACTTCCTATATAGCCAACCAGTAGCTAGGGTTCATTATTGCTAAATGATTTGCACTATTGTATTCAGTTCTTGCTCATGAAGATCATTACTTTAAAAAATTTGTCGCCTTCTTAATTTGAAGTCTTATAATGCCAGCATCAAGCCAAAAAGTTAAAAGCACATACTTGAAAAGTAATTATAATAAATTTCAACAATTTTCAATTAGGTCTTTCAGTAGTGTAAAAAAATGCTGACGTTTCATGTGGTCTTTGTCAAATACTGATTTAAGAATCCCTCCCTTCCTCTCAGTCCCATGGTCAACAAGAACTTGTGTGCGGACGATCGAACTGGAGAAACAGTTATTGCTATTGGTACCTCATGGAACAAAACCAATTCTTCTAACCGCAACCACTTTGAATTCTGCTTCTGTCTTAAGAGCATTGCTAAAATTGACATCTTGACACTTTTCCTGGAGTTTCTAGCTATTAAACATTGTTCACTGAAAATTATCTGTTCTCTTAAGGGGAATATTGTATACAATTTTCTCACAATATCATCAGTACTATATGCTGTTTTCTACAGAACTTGTCTTCTTTGGTGCTTAGCCATGGCTGAATAATAATCTTTCTGAAACTATGAAGAAAATTGCTACATTGATACATGCTTTGACTTTGATGTAGGATGCATGGGGTGGCAGTTGCAGAGTTGCCTCTAGTTGCCACTTGCAGCAAATATCGCCGCCAAGGAATGTGCCGCCGCCTAATCAATGCCATTGAAGAGGTAACTTTCTGTTTCTCACATTATTTTCGCAATACATTTCACTGACACAGAATTAAGATGGAGGAAATTACAAAAATTACCCTTAAGTTTCGACTTTCTTGAAAAAAGAAAACTGTTTTGAAATGACAAATTGGAAAAACCTCCCCCCCCCCCCCCCCCCCCAAGAATCAGTTGCAATTTGTGTAGAAGGCAGAAGTATTCTAGGTAAATATGTACGTGTGTGACTCGCTGTGCATGTGTCGTGTGTGGGTGCAAGAGCGGCGATATGTCTGTGTGTGCATGTCTGGTGAGAAGTGTGTCCATTTGTGCACTTATCGTGCCTGTGTCGTTTGTGTTGCATCTTCATCCTAAACTTGGTACCTTCACTTGCTTAACAAACACAACAAAATCATTTACTTTGTTATGAATATTTCTTCTCACTACCCCAATGGCCAAAACTCACTAACTCTACCATATTGTGGATTATAGATGCTAAAATCGTTGAGGGTTGAGAAGCTTGTTGTATCTGCAATCCCCACATTAGTGGACACATGGACCCTCGGCTTTGGTTTCCAACCCTTGGAAGAGGAAGAGAAACAGAGCCTCAGCAAAACCAATCTGATGGTGTTCCCTGGATCTGTATGGCTGAAGAAGCCATTATCCGAAAACCCTACCATGGAACAAACGAGTGGTGAGCTTTCTTGGTTTATACTAGCATTATTCTGCAACGACTCTTTTTTTTTTTGTTGAATCTCCTTAAAAATTACATAATTTTGTCTGTGCGAACCAGGATCATGCCATTATTTGACCTCAGATTCCACCGAAAGAGGAGCGAGCAGAGAACAACGTCCAGAAAATGTGTTCGCTGCTCGAGAAGACAATACAAAAGTGGGATCTGATGAGAAGAATGGGGAAAATAAACAACCATCAGATTGTTGTAGGGTCTTGTGTGAAGAAACAGATATTGTAAGAGACACAAGCGACAACTCCTCAAAACAATGTTGTCATGTAATGAGTAGTACATTATTACAGGATGTATAGCTAATTTTCATCCATTTCTTTAAATTCTTCAAAAAGCTTAATAGCAATGAGTTTCCAGATCTCACTCTGTTCCTTTTCTTTCCATTAAGCTAACTAGATTATTATGGTTTTTGTACATGACGAGTATAGTATAGAGCATGTAGGTCTCACAGAATGAATTTTTTAAATAAAAAATAGTATTAAATTACTATTAAAATCTTAAATAATAATCTTTCATATAAATATATAATATATATTAAATTATAGTTGTAATATAATAGAATCATACTCATAATACAATTTTTGGGTTTTGAATTCTAACGTTAAATTATTTAAATATGAAAATTTAAAATTTCTACTATAATCTTAAATATATTTTTAACAAGAATATATTAGATAATTTATATTCTATAAGAAACATTGGTACTTGTATAATCAGCATATTTATATATGTTTGATGAAATTAGAAATACCTTAGTAGGTGCACGTGCACTATTTACCTATAAATCTAGGCATAATTGCACAAATACTGCACCTACTGCCACATTATTACTGTGTATAGCTTGTCATAAATTCACATGCATTAACTTAAATGAGTAGGTATTGCTTGTACTGGGTCCCTAAACATTTATTATAATATTTTTATATAATATGAGTAATATCTTAACATGTAATAAGTAATACCTTCACTAAAACATATATTTCAATTATACATGTAATACCTTATGAATATGCAACTAATACCTTATGAGTATACCACTAATACCTTCAAGAATATACCACTAATACCTTATGAATACACCAATAATACATCATGGATATATACCTTATACCAAACTAATAATACATTTGGGGGTATGGTGCACCGGAGGTACGTAAGTTTTTTCCTAACTAAATTAGTTAAATAGTAGTAATAATTACTAAATTAATTAAAGAATAAGATAATACTTTGACGTTAAATTTTCTTTTTCTGCATCATGTTTGTCAAATGCTCACAGATCTTTTTTTTTTTAACCCAAAAAAAAAGGTTAGAATTTTTCATTTTTACCATAATTTCAGAAGAGAGAATGCAAAATTTTGCAATAAGCTATTAGATCTTGGTTTCATTTTTACCTAAAGAATAAATATAAAAGGTTTTTCTTTTTTCACTGAATTTTTAAAATCAAGCAGTTGAAGAACTAATAGATGAAATCGCTATTCATAAACGAAAAAGCGCTATTTAGTTTGCTAAGTATTTTCGACTACAGATGTCCGTTTCCGCTGTCCAGTTCAAAACTACAGTACTTCACTGCTCTCTCTCTCTCTCTCCCCTCTCCCTCTACCAGAATTGTTGGTACGATTACTTCCAATCTGAGTTAAATCTTCTCTCCAATGGAGTTAGCTCAATTCTGACATGAGCTAGTTGCTTCACAGATCGGGGGAAAAGGGAGGGTAATAAACCCACAAAACTTCAATCAACAATTCTTTCCACCATTTTTTTTTCATTTGGGGAAATTAATACTCACAACTCTCCCCTCATTTCATTGCTATAAGCCATCTTGACGAACGTGGCTGGAAAATGCCGTCGTCTCCCAAGTTTTTCCACGCGCGCCAATCCTCCTACAGCCACAGATCGGCGGTTCTGATTCTGTGTTTGCTCATCGGGCTTTCGGTTATTTTCGGGCTTGTTGCGGTTTCGCGGCGGGCCCTGGGGAGTAAATGCAAATATGCTAAGCCGTTATCGGTGTCTGTGACGTGGGATGCTTCTTCTACCGGTGGTGGCAGTGGCGGCACCTTAGGTGAGGGGCAAAAACGTCACAAAGTGATGGGCTTTGTAGGTATTCAAACCGGGTTCGGATCCGCGGGCCGCCGCCGCTCTTTGCGTCGGACTTGGTTTCCCTCTGATCACCAAGGCCTCCAACGGTATTCCCCTATATTCTCACATTCTGTCTTTCAGTTTTCTGTGGATTTCTGCTTTTCATGTGTTGATTCGTGCAGAGCTTTTCTACTCGAATTTGTGAGATTTTATGGAAGAAAACGAATCAAGTTTCCTTTTTTTTTTTTGTCATTTATCCGTTTTTGTTTCGTCTGTTTATGATTTGTTTTGGGGGTGCTTAATTAGGCTTCTACATCACTATGTGATCTGTGCTTCACTTATGGTGTTAATGGATGAAGATTGGATCTGAGAAAAAAATTGGTCATTCTCTCGTTCATTATAAAATTGGGGTAATATTTTAGACTACAGAAGAAATGCAAATGTGAAAAGAAAAAAAAAAAGGATGCTTTGAGTGATGTGACTGAGCCTTCCCTGGTGTTCTGGAAAATTTCAAAATTTTACCAGTCGAGTGTGTCATTTGGCATAAGTTAATAACGCCCGATATATTTCATTTTATGTATAGACTGCAATTATGTTTCATTACTCACTTGGAATTTAATGGTAGGTTAGAAGAAAGCACCGGTTTGGTTTTCAGATTTATCATTGGTAGAACCAGTGATAGATCGAAGATGGCAGCTCTCAAGGAGGAGATTGCACAGTATGATGATTTCGTGCTACTGGATATTGAAGAGGAGTATAGTAAGCTCCCATACAAAACGTTAGTTCTGACTCATTATGAATGGATCCTAAGCACCTGATCTGTTTCATTACTCAGACTTTTGTCTTTTTACAGCTTAGCTTTCTTCAAAGCTGCTTATGCTCTTTATGAGTCTGATTTCTACGTTAAAGCTGATGATGACATATATTTACGACCAGGTGAGTAGTTCTAAGAAAATCGAAATAGGCTACATTTGCATGAGCCTCGTTTTTGTTTGTTCAACTTTTAAATTGGTCCAGACAAGTTCTACATTAGTTGTTACTTTTCATGGCAGATCGACTTTCCTTGCTCCTGGCTAAAGAGCGTTCTCATTCACAGACATACCTTGGGTGCATGAAGAAAGGTCCTGTATTTACGGATCCAAAATTAAAATGGTTAGTCCCATGATGATAATTGTTTGTGTATAAATTTGTCATATTGTGATGTGTAGTTGTCAGTTGTTTGTTTGATGTGAATACTGGATTCCTTGAAATCATAATACTGTTTTGTTACCACTAATAGTTATGTCTTTGTGTACTGATGCAATACAGAATACTTGTGATATTCACCTAGTAAACGTTGAACATTTTATTGGCATGTCATATTACATGTGCATAATAGTTAAACAGCTAGAATCAGGGTTCATAAGTAGGTTGGTTTTTTTTTTTTTCTTTCCTGACTTGACATCTGGATCTTCTGGTCCATGTTTCTTTGTTTCCTTTTCTTTTCAAGTTAATGAACATACCCCATTTTTTAGAGCTGCAGACACATAATACATTTAATGCCATGCAACTTTGCTACAGAATATTACCCTCCCATGTGGACCTGGAATAGATTTGTTATTGCATATGATTGTATCAGTAAAGGCTACAAATGGAAGGAAATGACTATCATTTCCTATTAATTTAGGTGGTTTGATCTCTTTTATTTTTACAGGTATGAACCTCAGTCACATTTGCTTGGGAAGGAGTACTTTCTTCACGCTTATGGTCCAATTTATGCTCTTTCTGCTGATGTCGTTGCAAGCCTAGTTGCATTAAGAAACGACAGGCTAGTTCTTTTCCAATTTGATTTCCATGAATGCCTTCTTCAGATGTGGATTTAAATTTTCTGTGATATATAGTGTCGCAATTATTTTCTCAACATTCTTCTTTAGCATTCCTTTTAGATGAATCTATAAAGTTGTCGCTTATATTAAGTAATATGCATGGACTTGGATTGTCGTATCTGTTCTTACTGGAATGAGGTGGTGTTTAGGTACATCAGTTGCGTCATGGCAATTATAACTGATAATCTAGGATCTGCATTGTAAAGTTAAATCACGAGCACCTATCTTGCCTTGAAGGCTATATTGTTTTATTTGCTTCTATTTCTTGTAAATTGTTCCCGGAATTCCTTTTGAATACTTAAAGGTTCACACAAATCTAGTTCTATGTGAATACAGTTTCCGAATGTTTAGCAATGAGGATGTGACCATTGGTTCATGGATGCTTGCAATGAATGTTAATCATGAGGACAGTAAACTACTATGTCAGGCTGAATGTACGGCCTCGTCTATTGCTGTGTGGGACATTCCCAAATGTTCAGGTATGTGTTTTCTGGCCAAGCTTCATATTTCAATATCACTAATCTGTGTAACAGGATAAAGTCTTCAATACCGTTATAAATTGCAAATTCTTTATCAGACAGTCGCCAATATTATGCATAAACTCCTTTGCTATATCTGTTATTTGTAGGACTTTGCAATCCTGAGAAGAGGATGTTGGAACTTCACGAGAAAGACGTTTGTTCAAAAAGCTCGACTCTTCCTTCCGATGAAGATGATTAGCAGCTTCCAGTTCCTCCATACAGATTCAGAAAATGAATTCTTCCTTCGATACGGTGAGGTTAGCAGTATATGACATATAGCTAGTACCTCTGTTATGTACCATATCTTCAGAAGAAAAGCTTCTTATCATCGATTCTCATTGTCCAAAATAGAAGAAGATTTTGACACTTGATTTTGAAGGTTTTAGGAATATAGAAGATGGTGAATTTTGCCTCTCAAGTCAATATATTTCCTTGCATGTAACATTCTTCATTCTTTCTAATCTATATCATGTTACAATTTCTATACTATGGCTGGTGTTTTTTTGGGGAAAATTAGTAATGTTACATTCTTACAGACAGGAATTGAAGTGTTTATTTAGTATTTGTGCAAACATAAAATATTTGGAAAAAAAAAAAGTTAACAATTACAAAAGTGAGAAATTTCATTTTTTCTATTTTGGAAAATTCTCAAGGCCTAACACATGCACGTGTATTAGATAATAAATAGATTTATCAATTATTGATGTATTTATTTACGTATTAAAGACCTCACTAGTCACTGTTTTTTCATTGTCCCAAATTATTAAATAATCTTGATTAATCGAACATTGACCAACTCAATTTTTAACCACTCACATCAGCAATAATAATTGAACTCATTAATCTGATTTATGAATATTTTCATAGGCTTTTTAATATTAGCTCTCAAGATTGTACCCTATATAAAATTGCTTTATTTTCTATTATAGTAATTTTTTGAAATACATGTTGACATATAATAATTTAAGAACTACCGAATTAGAGTAGTCTGTAATGGTGTCATTAAGAGGCTAGGCCACTAGGTTGGGCTTTTATTAGCAGGCCCATTAGCTTATGATTTCTGCAAATTTTAAAACAGGCCCAGCCCATTAATGCATTTTGTTTTCTCTTTAAAACAAAACTAGCAAGCGATACACGGGTATTTTAATACTAATTAAGAAATTTAAAAATTATTATTTATAGAGAAATTTAATTATTATTATTATTTATTATTAATTTTTAATTTAATTAGTATGAATTTAAATTTTAATTGTGCGAATTTTTTTAGTTTAAATAAATGTGTGATCCTAGATGATGTTTATCTATATCTTATACTAGCGTAAGCCCTGTGTATCACACGAGTATTTTAATACTAATTAAGAAATTAAAAAATGTTATTTATAGAGAAATTTAATTATTATTACTTATCATTAATTTTTAATTTAATTAGTATGAATTTAATTTTAATTATGCGAAGTTTTTTAGTTTTCAAGTAATATAATTGCAAACATCAAACTTAGTAAAAATGTTTGTCCAAAAGTTCATAATTTTATTATGAATCATAGTTATTAACACTTTGTTATTCAATTATTATTATCTCATTAAATATTCTATTATAATAGATTATAAATACTAAATGAATTCATTGAAAAATTAAATTATAATTAAATAGGATTAACCAGAGAGTGACATATGTCACTCTTGGTTATTCCTTTAGTATAGGTATAAATATAGATAGTTAAGTGGTTGATGGAACCGGATTTACGAATAGTATTTCAATAAGCATGAGTTAAGTTTTTAAATTAAGATTGATAAAAGGGAATGTTTGTTGATTTAAAATGGGTAGAAAAGAAAATTAGTCATTATAGTATTAATATGTTATAAAAACAAATTAGTGTGATAGTCTGACATTAAATTCAAGTTTTAATAAAAGTTATGCTTGGGTGTCAAGCTATAAAAAGTAGTGCTTCCTTGCCAAGCAAAGGGGGTAAATCTAGTTCCTAAACATTATATAAGTTCAAATGGACATTTTGTATAATATTTTAAAATTAATAAACACAGGTAAAATCAAAATACATATTTAATATTAGGTTATGATACATGCATTATTTAAATATAAACTTGGCATCATTTCGAAGACCTATCTTATTTAATGAGGTGTTATCGAACATGTAAAATGAGAGTTTTACTTACTATGATCTACTTTTCCTGTTATCGTTTCATAATGTATTAGATAACTAGGGTTGCAAATAAACATGTCGTTTGTGAACTGCTCGTGAACGAGTTCGATAATCCGTTTGTGTTTGGTTCGTAACGAACAATAAATTAACGTGTTCTTTTATTAAATAAACCGAACACAAACAAAATGAAAAACAATTTGTATTCAAAAGAAAGTTGTTCAAACTCCCACGAACAAAGTTTGTTTATTGTTTATGAATAGGTTC
The DNA here is from genome assembly GCA_005771605.1 of Scutellaria baicalensis. NCBI lineage: Eukaryota > Viridiplantae > Streptophyta > Magnoliopsida > Lamiales > Lamiaceae > Scutellaria > Scutellaria baicalensis. The sequence goes on along the minus strand of CM016724.1, from coordinate 14,840,932 downwards.
ATTTAAATCATATTCAAACTTGCTCGTGAACAAACAAATATAAACAGTAAGTTATTAACAACTAAACTTAACGGCTAAAAAAATAAAATTAAATGAGTTTGAACAACTCATTAATTAAATAAACAAACAACAAATAAGTCAAGCTCGACTAAACCCATTTGCAATCCAAAAGGCAAGGGACTCAAATCGTCACATATAACTAATAAACAACACAATCATACAACTTAAAAACAAAAAAAGATGAACGAATAGTAAAATAACATGGTTGCGTTAACTATGGTGCTATTAGGTGATTACCTTATATCTATAAAATCCATCCTTATAAATTTTATTTTTCTTTAATATCAAATCCAATAGAATAATATCAATTAAGTAAAAATTCATTATATGTATCTATATTAATTTGGGTAAAATGTTTCTTACGTGTCAAAACATTGCCTCAATTCGGCATCTCCACCACGTTACCGGAATATTCCTAAAGTGGTCATCATTTTCTGACAGCTGCTTAGCTGGACGCCAAAGTCATGGCCCAGGTGGCACGCCACTTTCACGCACATGGCCAGCTGTTTCCATTGCCATCACACTCACCTGAATTTACAATAACACCCCCCATCTTTCCGCTCAATCATAGGCTTGCAACCGGAAACTTGAGGGTAAATGCGGAAATAGAATGCAAATATTGTGACATCATTAAATTGTTCTCGCTAATTGAAGTTGATTTTGTAATGTTTTATCTCATTAAAGTATTTTAAAACAATATATAACCATCATTAAGCTAATAGCATAAACGAAATCGTTTATTTATCATAATCTATTCTATTGAAATGGCCATGTAATTATTTGACAGAAAAGAATGATTCTTGTGCATTTGTTTGTGAGAGAGATACATCAAATTTGACCAATAAATAAGTACACCTATTTAAATGTGGACCATATTATGGTCCCATTTCATGGCCAGAGTTTTTGACTTTCTTATCATCTTTATTTCTTTTTTAAAAAGTACTTTCAAAACATGATTTTTGTAATAATAAAACAATAATCTCAATTTATTGAAGTTACTACCATATATATAAATTTGAATAACTACATCATGCAACCATAAATTTATTCTATGGTGCTGGAAAATTTGAAAAATAAATGTTGGAATAAAGTTAAAAACATAATGAAAGTGGAAAATAAGTGCACCTGATAAATATTTTGATAATCTCTACTTGTGTAAATTATGGATTTAAAAAAAAAAAAAAAGAGGAATCGAAGTTCATGTGAAATGAATACTCCCTCCGTCACGCTCTATTTTGCCTACTTTCCATTTTTGTTTGTCCCATCTTATTTTGTCAGCCCAAAAATGACAAATAAAAATTTACTCCCTTACCCCTCCATTTCTTTCATTTTACTTATTTGCACTCAAAAAACACACATTAATTACAAAATTGTCACTCAAAACCATTAAAATAACAGATTCAATCAAAGTCAACAATTTTTTCTTAGGCTCCGTGCCGGTCAACCTAGGCAAAGTTACTTGGGACGGAGGGAGTATATATTAATGTGTTGAATATTACTATATTGTACTTTATAATTATATTTATTGTAATTAATATACATCGATAATACTCTTTTGTCTAAAATATACAAGTAAAATGCCTAGGAGATTTCACTTTTGACTCTTTGAATACAAAATTGTCTCTTCTAAATATTTAAATAAAGAGCGGCACTTGTGTGCCCCTTACCCCAAATTAATCATCATATGAAGTTAAATATATATTTTATATATATCATGTGTATGCTCTTCAGGTATCAAATGTATACTTTTATATATACATATAGAATATATGTATAATACCAAGAAATGTAACACCTATAGAATATATATATAACACTTGAAGAATATGTATATAACACCTAAATCTGTATCCCTATGTGCCCCATGGATATATAAGTTTTTGTCTTAAATAAAAATAAACTGCCACCACATGTGTATTTTAATCGACAAATTTGCGACATATGTGACATGCACTTATTCTACTGGCTCAATGTACATAAATATAAAGCAATTTATCTGATTGAGTTTTACAATCTATCTATCTATATCTAATTGAGTTTAGCAATCCAAATTTTATATTGTTTTCTTTAATAAATTGCTATAGTTTTTATTTATATACAGTGAAAATAATGGATTTACGTCACTATTTCCTATGATACCACATGATAAAATCTCATCGTTTATATCTTTGAGGTATTTTCGTCAATTTTCTTTTCACTCATAACAAAATAGGGTCTGCTTGACCATTGACATAGTCCTTGGGATCAACTGTTACGTTTTTTTTTTTTTTCTAATTGTTTTTATGAAATTGTAATATGTATATTTTGTTGTCAAATTTAATAAAAAATATCATGAACATAATATGATGTAATTTTGAGATACATTGATCCAACTTATCCAGATTTTTTGGGTGGCAATCTAAAGACTTATTGAGTCAATTCATCCACGACGGATATATCTTGCTGATCAAACACTATAAAATAAAAATTAATTATATATAAACGATATGGTGTTTTATTCCCACAATCCTAATAAAATTACTGCTAAGGAACTGTTTTTTTCCCCACAAATTGATATGATCTTGTTCATTTTTTTTGGTAATCGACAATATAGCAGTCAATATGAATAATTTGATCCCACGCATAATAAGTTTTAGTAAAAAAATCTACTGTAATTTGAATAAAGTTCAATTTGTAAGTTCTTTTGTTAGATAGGGAAGATAGTGTTGAAATTACAATTTTATAAAAATTTGTAATTTATTGTGCATCGATTCTTGTTTTTATGGAAAATTATATAATGAATCAAACAGAGACATTCCTAATTGTGAGCAATTTAGACTACTAGATTTAACTTTTTCATGAATAAGTATTTTTGTTGTATTATTGTATTTGCTTTCAATTTAACATCTCGTTAAATATTTTTACAATCCTTATAATATTGATGCTATAATAATCTATATTCACTAAATGTAATTCCCACAATAAAAAAATTAATACTTTCCAACACAATATTTTAATACCAAAATTATCTAAATTTAAAAAAAGATTATTCAAGGGAAAAAATACTTCCATATGATGTACTTGGCAACATAATATTTAATTAGATATGTCAAAAAAGAAATAGCTTTTTTTTTTGACGAAAAAAAAAACTGGAATAATAAAAAGGGTTTAAGGAGTATGATCCCTTTAAAGGCGTCTCATAAATATAATTGGATGAAATTAGCTTTAAAAAGTGAGTGATTTATGAAAATGAGGTGTTTAATAATAAAATAATTGAATGGGAGTGGGAATCCCAATATTTTATAAAAATCAGAAATCAAATAAAAGTAATTGAACCAAATTATTACAATTACAATAATAATAATAATGTAGAAAGAGAAAGCGAGAGGAGAGAGAGAGAGAGAGAGAGAGAGGTAGTAATAAAGAAAATGGAGGAGTGTGGGAGGAGTAAGAAGAGGGGAGAGAGAGAGAGAGAGAGAGAGAGAGAGTAAAAATGGAGTGAAAGAGAGGAGAGAAAGTGTGAAGCAGGCGATGCTGGTGAGAGTTGAAGAGGCTCAGAAAATACTACTCTTTACTATCAATACTCTCTCTCTCTCTATAACTCCCCTCTGTTAACCCTACTCCATTTCTTTCTCTCTCTAGGTTGAATTAAGAAAATCAACTCTCTCTCTAACATTCACATTCATTCTTTGCTTTGCCCTTTTCAAATCACGAGATCCCCATCTCTATCCCCTCTTCCTGCTTTGTGAGGAAACATCTCCTTCGTTTTATCTTCCTCTACTTCGCATTGCTGATAGGTTGGTACATATATATATAGAGAGAGAGAGAGGGAGGGAGGGAAAGAGTGAGAGGGAGAGGAGGAAAATGTCGTCGCATTCGGGGAAAACTACGTCAGAAGTAGGGATGGAAATGCTCACCGATCGGTTGAGAAACACTTTCACCAACGACGAAGACAATAGCGGGGTTAATGTAAACAAGCCGGATTTCCGAGAACTCGATTTGGGCTCACCCGTTTCGCCGCTCCGAACCCGAACGGCTAGTGGACCCGCCGCCACTACAACCACCAGTAGCAGCTCCAGTTCATCTGGTTCTGTTTCGGGCCGAACATCCGCCGGGCTCAGCCTGTTTACCCCGAGAAAGTCCGAATCCAACCCCAACAGCCATTCCGGAGAGCTGTCGGCCGAGAGTTCCCCGTCCACAATCCGAAGCTCGAAAAAGGGTCACACTAGATCTCATTCATGCGGGTCCCACCACCTAATCTTCTCCGGTTCGGGCTCCGTCAACTCCCCGGTGGCAAATGTAGTTCCCACCGGAAACATTTGCCCCTCCGGCAGGGTTCTGAAAGCCGGCATGGGAATCCGGCCGTCGAAACCCGACGTTCTGGGATCCGGGTCGGGGAATTACGGCCATGGTAGTATAATAAGGGGTGGGCTTGCATCTAAACCCGGTTCCGACAGTGGGTCTCCAAATTATTCAAGAGGATTAATGGTCGGCGGAGAACCAGTGAAGAAGATGGGAGTGCGATCTAGTAATGATCCAGAGGAGTTGAAGAGAATGGGAAACGAATGTTACAAGCATGGAAACTTTTCCGAGGCTTTGACTCTTTACGAGAAGGCGATAGCAATGGCTCCGACTAATGCAGCGTATCATTGCAATCGCGCTGCGGCATTGATGGGGTTGAAGCGGTTGGTTGAAGCTGTGAGAGAATGTGAGGAGGCAATTAGATTGGATCCGGGGTATGTGAGGGCACACCATAGATTGGGATCTTTGCTTCTTAGGTGAGTTTGTGGATAAAGTTTGATACTTTATTGTGATTTGATTTTGTTTTTCGTTACTCAGTATTAGATTTCATTGAGCTGTAATGTGAATATGTTTGAATATGTAGCGATTGTCATCTACATTGATGAAACTGGTTTAGATGGTAAGATTTTAGTTCTTTCTTTAGAATTCTTTGATTGTTTTGTGAGTTTAATTGAGCAAATTTTGGAAATTGTGCAAGCTTAGATCTATAGGGTGTGAGTGTTTGTTTATCTTTTGCTAGATCTGTTGCATTTTTGGATCCATTGCTGTGATGGCTTGATCTGTTTGTTTTATAGTGCTATAAAGTCACTGTTGCATATTCTGTGTTTTCAGTGTTCACCATTATAATGAGCTGAAAACTGTTGCAAATTTTTGTTTTCAGTGTTTGCCATAATGACGTGCTTCGGCCTACCCTCGTGTTTTTGATTTGGATTTATGTGCATTTCTGATTTTTTTTTTTTTTTTGGGTGCTTCCTCTTGTGATTAGAGGATGGATGGAAGATTTCATTGATTAATGAATACACTCATTATTGTCCTTTCAGCATTGCTAGTTATATACATGTGTGCCTGCCTGTGCATGTGTATTGATTGGAAGTATGATAAATCCTCATGTTGCTGAAGTAATCTTTTGTTTGTTTATTAGTTACTGTGCCTTTTCCCATTTTTACCTTAGATTTTTTTTTTTTTTGGAATGCCATGCTGTTTAATATGCATTGTAGTGTGAGTAATCTAATTCCTCTAAGGGTGACACAGTTTAGGACAGGTTGAGAATGCGAGGAAGCACATTTGTTTTTCAGGGCATCAACCAGATCCTGTGGAGCTGCAGAAGTTGCAGTTGGTGGAGAAGCATCTTAGCAAATGCAGTGATGCCCGTAGAGTTGGTGATTGGAGAAGTACATTAAGGGAAGTTGAGGCTGCCGTTGTTAATGGGGCAGATGCTTCACCTCAGGTTCGACATTTCCTGGCTACATCTGCGGTGATAATAATTAGAATGCATTAGAATGCATTAGAATATTACTTGAACTGAACTGATTGAACTTGATTTTGCAGCTGTGTGCGTGTAGGGCAGAAGCTCTATTGAAGCTTCACCAACTAGATGATGCCTTCTCAGCTCTGTCACATCTCCTGACATCTGAGCCAACTACCATTCCCAATCCCCACCTTAAGATTTTCGGGATGCTTTTTGAAGCATATATGTTTTTTGTTAAAACCCAAGTTGAGTTGGCCAAGGGAAGGTGAGCTCGGATCAAATTTTGTGTTTCCCTAAGATAAAAGAACGGATGGTGTGAAGTGTGACCTGTTTGATAACATTTTTTCAGGTTTGATGGTGCTCTTACAGCTATTGAGAAAGCTGGACATATAGATCCTCAAAATATTGAAATTTCCAATCTACTTAACAAAGTGAGGTTGGTGTGTCGGGCTCGTGCTCGGGGGAATGACTTATTTAAATCAGATAGGTTTACTGAGGCTTGCTCTGCATACGGGGAGGGTCTCAGGCTTGATCCTTCTAATTCTGTACTCTACTGCAATAGAGCAGCTTGTTGGTTTAAGCTTGGTCAATGGGAACGATCGGTGGATGATTGCAACCAAGCTCTCCGTATCCAGCCGAATTACCTCAAAGCTCTTCTTCGAAGGGCTTCTTCAAACAGCAAGGTTATATATCTCTTTTATTCTCGTGCTTCTTTAAAGTGTCGTGAACATGTTTACAGCATCTACAATGTGCATGGATGCTGTTGATATTTATGGTTTGATTTTGAATGCAATGCAACACTGATTATAGCTTGAACGCTGGAGCGAAGCTGTGAGAGATTATGAGGTATTGAGAAGGGAACTGCCCGATGACAATGAGGTTGCAGAGTCTTTATTTCACGCACACGTTGCATTGAAGAAGTCACGTGGAGAGGAGGTGTATAACATGAAGTTTGGTGGAGAAGTGGAGTCTGTTTCTGACCTTGATCAGTTTCGAGCTGCAATTTCTTCGTCTGGTAAGTGTTGGTGCCTTAAAACACATTTTTAGTGGTTGTACAATGCTTTAATCTCAGGAAATGGGGATAAATGCAGGTGCATCTGTGGTCCATTTCAAAATAGAGTCCAAATTACAATGCAAGCAGATATCTCCATTCATGGACATCTTATGCAGCCGTTATCCATCCATTAATTTTCTTCAGGCAAGCAAACATGTACTAAAGCTTGTGTCAATGTTTTTATCTGATAAGAAAGTTCTGACATGTGCTTCATCAATTCTTGTCCACAATAATAATATTAAAGGAAAATGTGCATTAATTGGTGATGAGAAGATCATTTTTCACAGTAAATAGCGTGTGACCACTGTTTACCACAAATATAGAGCGGAGCAAAACAATGGCCTTTCAAATAAAGTTTATGTTGACTGTTTTCTAAACAAAATCCCCAAATTTTGACTGTCTATTTATCTTCAATTCCAGGTGGATGTTGAAGATAGCCCTGCCATTGCTCACGCAGAGAATGTTAGAATAGTGCCTACATTCAAGATATACAGAAAGGGCACACGAGTGAAGGAAATGGTCTGCCCAAGTCCGGAGGTCCTGGAGTCATCACTGAGGCATTACAGTATTTAGACCATTGATGTTCCAACACTACTCGATTCTTGTATCATACTTTCCTCTTGCATCCCAAACCACCAGCTTATAGTGAACCGTCTTCTCACTCTCACCATATGATGGTTATTGCTAGTTACATGTGACATATTTAGAACTATTGCATAATAATCTTAGTAGAAGCCGCATCAGCAAATGCCAGTGGAATTCAAACACATAGCTTAGTTCCCTTTTGGCTCGTTTTATTCATTCATTCATTCATCCGATTCCATCTTCCACCACTCTCCTCACCCTTCAAACTTTTTCCGGACATTGTATTTTAGCATTTCTCATAGACTGGTGATTACTCAGAACTTAGTGAGGGAAGGAGAAAGGGAGCAACGGTAAACTTATTAGTAGCTGGTGGCTTATTTTATGGCGAGGAACTGTACATGCGTATACAATGATATATACACACAGCATTGGGTACCCATTGAAGGAAATGGATGTCTGGTGGGAATGGTATGTATTTGGTTTGTGAAGGAAGGTGAATATGTTATCTATTTAATATCAATGTTTTCTCTCAACCATTAAGTCAATAATTCAAAAAAATATATTCTTATTTCTCTTTTCATTGCAGCTTTCACATTTTCTCCACCTTTGTATGAGACAACTTTTTCTTTCTCTGGAATTATTGGATTCACATATCTTGATATTTTAATGTCTCTGTTTTGGCTGTTTTAGATCATTTTGCATAGAATTCTTGTGTTGATAGTGTAGCCCTCTTAAATTAAGTGAAGTGGTGGAGCCTTTGGGTGGTTGAATTCTATTCATTGCCTTGTCTACTTGTCTGTGGGGTTTTCCTGTCATAATCTTCCATTATTCAACCTTCATTCACTATTCATTCTCAAGCTCTGGTGAATAATGCAGGATCCAAACTCAGTAGAAAATGGAGGGTATATATATGTTTCTGTGTTGTGGAAAATATGGTGTCCCTTCTTTATTCCAATTACCTGTTTGTCTACAAGATTGGTTGCTAGGTGTCAGTATTAAATGCTCTTTTTAATGTTTGGACCAACAAGCATTTTGATTCAATACCTTGATTGAGGTTTGACTGAGCTGATGAACCCTTCTTTTTATCATTCACTATCACCATTTTTATTCTTTTCCACTTAGAAAGGGAACCTTGAAAACGTGCCATTGTCGGTCAAACTACATTTTTACAACGTGCACCACCTAAATTCATTTGTTAGATCAATAATCATGTTTTTATGTATTATTTTAATAAGAGCCATGATATGAAAATTGTATAAATTATAGTATAGTATATGTTGGATCAGACATGAATTGGTTATATCAAAGAGTCGAAATGAAGGATGACACAAAAAGGGGAATCATTCTCTGCTCATATCATTCCCATGTCGAGTCAATTTTTAGAGTGATGGGTTGACATGAAATGGAGAATTATCATTATACCATATCACATGGGTGGCTCACAGCACACAATACAAGGAAGTGTGGAGAGAGAGAGAGAGAGAGAGAGAGAGAGTATTATACTCAATAGTCAATACTAACCGTACTAGGATTGCTAAAGGAAAAATGATGAGGTTGATAAGGCTTTTCTGCAATGCAAAGTTGTTTTTCCAACAATCCTCAAAGCAACTTCAAAGGGCTTTCGGATCACAATACACAGTAACAAAGTGATTTTAACATTGCACATTTTAAACAATAGTTTGAACATGACTAGTGCAAAATGCTACCAAATGGTTTTAAGCATTCTCATCAGTCTTCCAAGTTTTCCATGTTCATTTCACGCGCAGTAGAATACAATTTAGTAGTTATTCAAGGAAACTTGAGTTCCACTAATTCAAGCACCCGTTGCATATAAACGCGTCCACTCCTTGGCTGCAGAATAGTTTATAACAAAGGTTGATCAAGCTGTCACTAATTCATCAAGTGTGCATTGGATTATTTATTTAGATATAGAATTGAGTTGTACCTGTTTCGACAGCTTCAGCTTCGTTTGTTTTCCAATGCTTAGCGATGTTTTCAGAGAGTGGGTCGTCAGGATTTGGAGCGCTCAAAAGTGCTTGAATGCTAAAACAAGTAAAAATCATAATGATATTTTAATTTAGTATATTTCCTAAACATCCTTCTGTAATCAGAAGGGTCTCACCTGAGCCATTTATTAAATTCAGTGATAATTGAAACCGAATCAGTTAAATCAGATATTTCTTAAAATTCGCCACAATCTTATTTCTCCATGGATACAGGGTAATAATAACATGAAAAGCTTCAACTAATCAGTGATTGTTATGAGTTTCATACCTCAAAAGTACAGTTCTAATCTGAAGAGCAGGACTCCATTTGTCCTTCAGAATATCTAGGCATATCCTTCCAAGCTGCACCAAAATTTCATCAAGATTCGAGCATAGTAGAGGAGAAACACACAAAAACAAAACAAAAAAAATCAAAACTAGGAAAACAAACCTTATCAATGTTAGGGTGGTAAATTTTAGTGAGAAAGCGAACCTGTTGGAGGACATCGAGATAACAGTCAGGCAAGTATCTTCAAATAAAGCTGTTTCCATTGGCATGAGATGCCCCAATAGAAATCTTAAAAGAAATTAGCACATGATTACTCCAAGTCGGGTTTAGTAGCTTTTCAAAAGCAACCAGAACAAGAACCTATACAGTTCATTGGACTAACTGGTGTATAAAAGAGTTTTTGGATAGGAATAAAGGAGTTGAACTTGCAAAACCTAGAAGGTAATTGACCATAACCTGTATGGATGGCCTCTCTAATAAACTTAATTAAAAATAGGTGGATATTGCAACTTAGCAGATTTTAACAGGAGCAAGACTAGAGAAGAACCCTGATTGCCTGGGCAGTTCAATAGCTCAATCTGTTGAGATTAACACCCTTGGAAGCCACTAAGCCCCAAGTAGTAACGGTCCAAGACAGCAGAACCCCAAGGAGCGAGTGAAAACAATTTTTTCTATTCTTGTACTCTGCGTGCATTTTGTCTGCACATTTACAGCCAATTATCATATGCCACCAATAAAATTAATTCGGAATACCTTAGGAGCAGCCATTGGGTATTCCTCAGGTAAAAATAATTCCAGCTTAAAGACGCCTCCTATAAAAGATGAAACATAATATTAATCAGATGGAATCCTGTAATCCTGTCTTCTGAAGAACTGCAAATAAAACACAGAGTGTGCAATCAATACTACTTAGCATTATGCATAAACATGGATTAAAGAACACATTAGAGCATCAATTGACAATGTTGAGTGGTTTCTGCTGTGCACTTCATCAATCAGCACTACAGGGATCCAAGCAAATTGAGAAACAAGATATTGAAGAGGGCCAAATGTGACACGAAGTTTTTCAAACTTATACAGCATTACTCATGAGCCATGTGAAAAAGATATGGCATGAATACCAACTCAGCATGTCAATAAAATGGTTCTCCAGAAGAAGTAGTCAAACAGCACCAACGTTGGATAAAATTTAAATCACATACATCATATGAAACAATAAAACCTCAAACTACATGCACAAGGAATGATAACACAAGCAAAGAAGACAGGTTCCCAAGGTTGAGAAACTTAGGAAGACACGACCGACTTGTAATTAGTAGTAAAACAAAGCAACACAACGATTTTGTTTAAATAAAAGCTTTTGGCTCAGAATATAAAAGTTTAACACAAAACTACAAGAAAATCGATCACCTGAGGAAGTAAAACTCGATCACATAACCAATTATATAAAACACGCCAATACAAATTTCAGTTGAAAAGAATATGACATATCACAGAGACATAAATGTTCTTCGGAGTTCGGAAGGAAAACAATTAAAATTTAAATACTTCACAGAATAATACATTAGCTAACAGTTAGAAATTTGATACATAATGATCATAACACTCAGAATTGAAAGGAGAACGAGCAGAATCAAATCTACCATATCACATATTTATTCCTTCAACAGGAACTACTGGCTTCACTTACCTTCATAAGGAGACTGTGTTGGACCAAGAACCATTACATTGAAATAACGCATATTGTCCTCTGATGGAGATGCACTTATTCCTGGTGCTGCACCACACATCAAACACACTCAATACACTAAACTCCAAGAACAATTTTCTGACACAAAACACAACTAATCTAAACTGTTAAACTTTTACTATGATCATAAGCAACTAGCAAAACTTGTCAAAATAGGGCTTTTATTTGGAAACAAAGTAACACTCAACACTAATAGATAACGTAAAGACAAATATTAAACCTAAAGATGGTCATTATTTCCTAGAGGTCAAGTTTCCAGAACGTTGAAATATATAACCCAACACAACATGGCAGTAGAGTTACAAACAAATCAAGATTCTGTTGCAAAAAATAAAAATAAAAATTAGGGTACAAGAAATTAAAAAGTGGTACCAAAACAGTTAACTGTAAATACAGGACTTCATGATATTAAACCATACCTTAAGATTATATATTTCCAGCATAAAAGTCAGATAACAGATTGCATTTCAAGAACATTGTACACACTCGCAATAGTAAACATTGATATTTTCATTAATTTGACCTCATCAACTCAATCTCCATTTCACTTTACAGCATGCATGCGCGAAAATCAAAGGGCTTACCTGGTTCACTCAAAAGACGCTGCGTCTCCTATTATCAAAAGAAAATCAGTCAATCGTTCCATTAATACAATCTGAACTAAATTAAGCCTAAATCAATCAACTCAAACCCAAAGTTATAAATTTTAGGGCTTACAATTGAAGTAAAAGAGGGATCGGTAGTTCATTGCGAAGATCGGTATCATACCTTGATAATTCTACGCGGTAAATTGCTGTTGGCCATTGGATCGACCTCGCAGATGGGCTTCTTCTCGTCGGAGAGTTTACGCTAACAAAAGGGTTTTTCTTTGTTTTCTCTCTCTAGATTATAGGAAATTGCTTCTTTTCAGTGAGTGCACATCTCATCACTTTCCTTTTTATATCACAATCAATTAATATTAAAAATATTAATTAATCAGCAAATGAGCTCTAAAATAAGTTAAAGAATTTTCCTCTTTAAACAAAGCTTCCATTAGTAAAATATTTGCACTTTACCTTCATTAAATTCATATATAAGTTTAAAGTGATACATAAATTATAGATGAATAGGACATAAGGATATTGTTAGAGAGGAATATTCAATTAATATCATTTATTTTATTTTGTCTTTAATAGTGAAATTTTAGGAAAATTATAACTTCAACCTCTATCTCAAATTGAATGACAAATAGTAAAATGTTGATTGAATATTCAAATAACGATGATAAGTTGGAATGATATGAAATTAAGAAACTGAGCTATCAAATAATTCATTTTACTCTTCTTTCTGAACACACATGGAAACGATTTGGGGACAATTAAATATTAATATTATATTTATATTTCAAATTTATTTCAACGTATTATTATTATTACATGAATTGATAAATTCAAATTTTCCCTTAAATTTCATGTTATATACAAATTGAGACTAATGTAAATATATATCTTTATATTTACAATAATTATTTTATTGATTAAAATGGATTTAGGTTTAATATTATTGATATAATTAAAAATTATAATTACAAAATAATTTTATTTGATATATATTAAGAAAAAAGTTAGTTGATGATGGGACCCACATATAATGGTTGTATTTTTTTGTTAAGTAATGTAGAGGTGTGTTTTTAAAAAATGTTTGTTTTTAAATTGATGTGGTGTCATGTGGGTCCCACCCACTTATCAAAAAATTTTGTTAACCAATGCCCATGCTCTCAGTGAGAAAGATCAAGAAATGTTTGTGTCCAATACACTCTGCATCCATATGATGACACGTGTCTAGTGATTCTTGCTTTATTATTAAGTAAGAAGCTCTATATACTTAGCTTAATGATTCATGCACGATATGTGCCAACAACTTCTTCAACTAATAAATTCCTATACAACACGGTTCCATGGGTTATTTTATTTGAAACTGTTCAATCCATGACCCACACTGTACAATTCATATGTAAGCTCGTGAAAGTGAATTTAATTAATGAATAAAAAAAATTCATCTCATGAAAAGTATCCGTTAGACCGTCTTCGCCCAAGTTTTTGCGTTCAAGTTTAGATTTGTGCTGTTGATTGAAACATAAAGCATACAAACGTTAGATACATGAACTAAGAAAAAGGAAAGTAAAACTTGCATGACTAAAAACTTACAATTTCAGCACGTTATAAACTTATAGTAAACAAATATAAGAGCTCCTTTGTTAAATACTAAACAAACATAAGTCTAATCTTGATCAAAATGTAATTAGAACTTTTGATATTTGGGAAAATAAAGTCATAGGCTAATGATGGGACATTAAGGCAAGCTAATCTCAAGGCATTAGAGGATCAAGTTCTTCTATACTTTTCCTTCACAATGCAACCATTGTGATGTGCTACTTGGTTTGCTTATCATTTCAAACAAAACTTTTTCACAAAATTCTGCAAAGTTTGACTTTGACCAAATAAGCATGGTCAATAATCCTCAGAGGAACATGAATTTCAACTTCAGGAATCGGGTGGTTAAAGGACTTGCAAATCACAAGACACAATAACAAAGTGCCTTTATGACACTGCACATTTTGAAAGAGAGTTCAAACAAGAGTGTAATACAAGATGCTACCAAATGGTTTTTAGCATCATCATTCTTCCAAGTTTTCCATGTTAATTTGACTTGCAGTAGATTACAATTTAGCTATTCAAGATAGCTTGGATTCCACCTATGGTTCAAGCGCCCGTTGCATATAAACGCGTCCACTCTTTAGCTGCAGAAGAATTGATAACAGAGGTTGATCAAGTCGTGCTCACATCAAGGAATAGCAGGCTTTTCACTAGCTCATTATGTGTTGGATTATGTATTTTGAATTAAAATTCAAGTGTACCTGTTTCAACAGCTTCAGCTTCGTTTGTTTTCCAATGCTTGGCAATGTTTTCAGAGAGTGGGTCATCAGGATTTGGAGCACTCAAAAGTGCTTGAATGCTAAAACAAGCAAAGTAATGGTACTTTAATATGTATCTCATAAACATCTTTATTTAATCAGAAAATCAAATCCTTTTATAGTATAACCAAATCAAGAAGTCAAACCAGAGAACTTATTTAATTCTCCACAAACTTATTTCACGGTAGACACACATAAATAAGGTCATGAATATCTTCAACTAATTAGTATTGCTATGATTTCCATTACCTCAAAAGAACAGTTCTAATCTGAAGTGCGGGACTCCATTTGTCCTTCAGAATATCAAGGCATATCCTTCCAAGCTGCACTAAACTTTCATCAACATTCCAGAATAGTGGGACAAAAACTTGCAAAGAAAGAGAATACAAACTATGGAAACAAACCTTATCAATGTTCGGGTGGTAGATTTTAGTGAGGAAGCGAACCTGTATGGCGATATCATGAAAAAAGTCAAGGGTGTCTCTTCATATTCACAGAAACACAATTTCATTTCACAATAAAGTTTTGAAGACTCTCATAAACATAGTCCCCTGATTCAAAAACAAGGCTTTTCCATCTGTATAAGTGTCCCGGTAAAAATCTAAACAAATTTATCTAGCAGTTCGTAATTACTCCAAGTCGAGTTTAGTAAATAACTAGAGAAAAAAGAAAACTAAAACAAGCCATTTTTGCCTACTCACATATGATGTCATTGAGAACATAAACAATATAACCCCACCCCACAGAGCAAATGAAAAACAAAATTTTCAATCTGTCCACCTGCATGCATTTGTGCACGTGTTAAGAATCAATTTATATAAGCCACAAGAATACCTTAGGGGCAGCCATCGGATATTCTTCAGGTAAAAATAACTCCAGCTTAAAGACACCTCCTATAAAGTAAAGGCAATAAGACAAAGTTGAAATATTACATAAATTAGATGGAATCATGTCTAGGTAAGAACTGCGAATAAAACACATAGCATCATATCCATACAAATTAGTGTTATGAAATTAAGTTGCACAATGAACACATAAGACTATCAAATAAAATATCAAAGTCAGGTGGTTTCTGCTATACACTTCATCTATCAGCGCTACAGGAGTCCAATCAAATGCAGAAACAAGAAAATGTAAACGCCAAAGTCACTAATAATTTTCAAACTTACATGATTACTTAATGAAATATTAAACAATAAGACCTGAAACTAAATGCACAAGAAAATATGAAAGCAAACAAACAAGACAGTTTACAAGGTTTAAGAAACTCAGAAAGACATGATCGACTAGTAACGAGTAGCAAGACACAGCAATACAGTCGTTTTGTATGAATAAACGACTTTGGGCCAGAACAATACAATAGGCCAAAACACAGAACTATGAGAGCATGGATCACCTTAGGAAGTAAAACTCTGACCACATGACCACTTATATAAAAAGTGGCAATACCAACTAGAGTAAAAAAAAAAGAAGATGACACACTATAACTCACATAAAAAAAAAGATTAAATGGTACAGAGAGCAATATAATGGTTAATAATTAGGAATTGAAAAATAATTATCACAGCACTGAGCACTGACAGGAGGAAGGGCACAAATCGAATTTATTAGTATTACCCCGAATCTTTTCTTTCAAAAGAAACTTGTGATTTATTACCTTCATAAGGAGACTGTGTTGGACCAAGAATCATAACATTGAAATAGCGCATATTGTCCTCTGATGGAGATGCACTTATTCCTGGTGCTGCATCCACACAACCAAACACACTCAATACACTATAATCCAGAACAATTGATCCAAAACACAAATAATATAAGCTGTTTATTTTCACTAAGCAAAAACAGAAAATACTGACTTATAGTTGGATGAAAGTAACAATCATCACCATTTTTTTACATAAGGGCAGCAAATACAAGTCGAAATAGATAGAGATCAAGTTTTCAAAGTATTAACATCAAGATTAAATCTTTCCAAAATAATATCCGTAACAAAAATTATTTTTTAAGGCACATTACATACCCACTTACAAAAGTAAAATATCCAATCTTTTACAATAATCTAAAGCCATCAATTTAACCTCAGTTTCACATTTAAGGCATGCATGCGCGGCAATTAAAGAGTTTACCTGGCTCGCTCAGAAGACGCTGCGTTTCCTATCGAACAAAAAGAAAAACCAGTCAATCAAAACAATCGAATCCATCAGAGCTAAATCAAGCGAAAATCAACCAACTCGAACCCTAAATTATAAAATCGAGGGGTAATAGTTGAAGCAGAAGAGGGATCGCAGGTACAACGCAAAGATCGGTATCATACCTTGATAATTCTTCGCGGTAAATTGCTATTCGCCATTGGATTGAATTCGCAAAGCTTTCGTCTTCCTCGGGACTCCTCTAGTCGGAGAGTTTACGCTAACAAAAGGGTTTCTCTCTCTCTCTCTCTCTCTCTCTCAAATGGGAAATAGTCTTTTGAGCGAGCGGTGGTGACTATTTCCATTTTAGAAATTCATTTATAATTAATAATGTTTTTTAAATAGTGGCAATTAATTTGTGGTAGTCCAGTGAGGAAAGTCTCCAATTTCTTCGTATTGCAAATCGGGGGTTTAATTATTGAAATATTATATATTCCACCCTAAAATAAGGTTAAGGATGTTTTTATATATTTGAGATAAATCCATAAATGTAATAACTCAAGAAATATAATTATAATTGAAAATAAGGTTAATATATGTTTATATTTGAGGATGCTTTTTTTTCTTCAAAAAAAGAAATATAATAAAAAAAATGAAATGAAAAGGTGTAGCATTTATTAGTCACAAAATTAATTAAGTTTTTTCGGGCAAACATGCATGGGCCCCATGGCAAATTAAATTATGTAAACAACCTTTATAAATAGTACTATATATTTTTTGGATTAATGGCAGAAGGATATTAAATTATGTAAATTACATTAAAAAATATATTTGGATTAATGGCAGAAGGATATTTTTGGAAAGTTGTCTTCAACATTTGAATTTGTTTTTACTGACTACTTGTAAATAAATAAATGAATAAAAGATATATGTATTTAATTAAATAAAACACATAACTTAAATGATAATATTAATTACCAACTTTATAATCTAACTATTTAAGTGATATCATGTTTTTATAAGATTTAAATTGTGGTAATTAGTGTTTAAATCCGATGTAAAATAAGGAGAATATAAAAATGAAATAAGCTTTTGGAATCTTGTTCATACTAAAAGTTAGGTTTGGAGGAAATAAATAATTATGAAATTCAGGGCCACTTTTATTGATAAATGTGCTCAATGATATATCATTCAACAAGTACTATTAAACCTTTTTTTTTTTTAATAATGAGATAAATTTAGCTGTTATTTTTCATCTTCGTGGTAATTGTGTTAAGACTTTTTTTTTTTTTTTCAGAAACAAAAAATAACAGTGATTTAATACACATTTAGCAGTTGATAGCGAGGTTAATTATATGAAAATTTATAATCTTTAATCTTTTTTTTTTCAATTACAACTTAACATTTTGATTCTAATACCACAAATCACCCCTTTATTTTGTTATAAATAAAGACATGATTGTCACTCGAGTTCCAATTATTAATGTGTAGCCCAAAATTTATTCCTATCATCAATCAACGTGGCTTGAAATAATTCAACAAATGAAATGCCAATAAAAATGTCAAGCATTCGTCATTGATCAATTTTGTTAAATCTCTCATGCAAAAATCAAGCAAATTGATTGTTTTATTGTATCATGTATAAGTTTTTCATTTCTTGAACATTTTATATCCATGTTGGCTTATAACGATGATATTTTATTTTTTCAAACCTCATGCTTCACATCAATAATTGAAATGTGAACAACTATGTATATCAACTTGTAACAAAATTGTATTAATTAAAGATGATGAGTTATCATGTAATTAACACCTACATTGAGTACATTAATTCTATTGAGATGAGAGTTGTTGGGTTTGAATTTGATAAATTAATCGTGTCACGTATTGGCATGTGATTAATCAAACCTCATTTAAATATAATCAACATAATTTTCAAAACCAAATAAAAACCGGAACAAACATCAACATGACAACACACATAGTTGTAATTTTTTTTTTCATTTATTCGAGGATACAACATTGTTATCAACAACAAGTGGTTACAAGAGTGAAGATGGCTACAACTCCCATTTTCGTTGTAGTAAAAATAAGAAAAAGAAAATACATTTCCCCTCTTTTTTTTTCTTTCTTTCTTTTAGAGAATAATAAAAAAATATTGCTGTTCATGATAACAATGCATACACATACACACAACAAGAGAAGCCACTCTTTTTCCTTTTTTAAATTAATTAATTTCTTCAATAAATAAATATTAAAAAAAGAAATTAAAATTGAGTGAAAATACCCATGTCGGAGAGAAGTGGTGCGCACTGTGGAACGGCGGCGTTAGTCATGAATCCGATGGGATTAGCGTAGCGAACAGTGGATTGTAATCCGCTGTTATCGGTGCACACGAC
This sequence comes from Scutellaria baicalensis, assembly GCA_005771605.1. Lineage (NCBI taxonomy): Eukaryota > Viridiplantae > Streptophyta > Magnoliopsida > Lamiales > Lamiaceae > Scutellaria > Scutellaria baicalensis. Next base: position 14,821,979 of record CM016724.1, on the reverse strand, counting down.
CCTTGATTTGGCGAACTCTCCCATTGGCTGCTTGCATTCCTGCTTCGGGCTTTTTACGACGAATACTTCGCACACGTCGTACTGGTGGTCTCCGACCACCTGAAGGTTGTAGTGGCCGCCGGAGCCGGTGACTCCCTCCACGGAGTATGTCACTGCTTTTGTTTCAAGGTTTCTGCATTCTAGTCGCACCCTCGCCCCTGCACCTCACCATCATCAGATTATTCTTTCTTTTAAACCCTAATATATATATATATATATTACCTATATAAAAGTATGAATATTTCTTATAAAATATGAATTTCCTAATATATCCTTATAAAAGATTTTATTTAAGGTTATAATTGTAATTTGTAATTTTTATATTTAAATAATTTTACATTAAAATTCTAAATTAAAATCATATAGAATTCTATTATAAATAGGACTCTATTATATAAGAACTTTAATTTATTAGATTTTTTAATTTAATATAGATTGTATATCCTTATAAAAAATTTTATTTAAGTCTATTAATATTAATATAATATTTTTAATTAAAAAATGTCATCTTCCGCATGTAACGCATGTGCTGATACTCGTATATATATATATATATATATGTAGTGGATGATAATATATACTAAATATATGATTATTTGTTGGATTTATGATTATAATCCATGAACAAATTTGTGATTATCTTGAGACCATAGACCTAGACATTTGAGTTTGTATGATATTTTTTGTTTTGTTCATTAATGATATTTTATGTACATTGTAAATCATTCATTAATGAAAGTAGAAAAAAGAAGAAGCTGTAATTATGATTATTCTGAAACAATATAGACTTTATAATTTGAGGTAATATTCTTAATTGATTTCACTTATGTTATACACTTGCTATGAATTAGTTTGTCATGACATGTGGAGAAACGGAACAAGAAACATATAGCTTGACGTTATATAAAGTCTTCTAATCAGAGGGACCCTTACTACATATGAATTAAATCCATTTGGATAAATTCTTATATGGCTTATTAAGTTTGGGTTATAAAGTTAACATGTCTCACATAACAAGATTTGTGCGGTCTCAAATAGGACCTACTCATTAATTTAAATGCACTAAAGAAATTAATTACCGGTGAGTTTTTGGGAGAGGTCGGTGACGAACTTGACACGGCAAGGGTCGCAGTAAACGTCGCCTTCAACGTTGAAAATTTCGTGTTTGTGGGCGTGGGCAACGGCTAGAATGCAGAGGGCAAAGACGAGACCAATAGCTTTTGCCATGTTTTTTTGGCTATATTATGAGCAAAAAAACTGTTGTTCCCACTTCCCTTGTTGTGTGTATGAATTTGAATGGTGTTTAGGTGGGAATATTTATAGAGGAGAGAATTCATGGAAGAGATGAGAGAATGGTGGAACGATATTTGTGCACTGCTTTAAGCCTATTCCCACGTTTCTAAGGTTACTTTTACATTCCTTTTTCAACATTGTAAGGTCATTATTGCTACTATTTTGAAAGGTTATTATTTCACATTTTGGTAAATTATCTATTACTATTTTCCATCGTTATTATTTTAGTTGTAAATTATCGATTTATTTTTGTGTGTGTAGATAAGATTGTTCATGAATATATTTTTGTAGTCTATTTCATGCTTGAGGTGGGTGCGATCCTAAAGCAATTAAAAGTAACTGGTGCATAACAAATAACCTTGATGTTGATGGGATTTGAGCTTGTAACTTGATAAATGTGACCTGTTTAAATGATGTAACATCTAACACTTGATCAACGATGTGAAATGAACTTTCCAAAAAATTAATAGTAAGAACATCATTAGTTAACACATGACGTGTATTAAAGATAATAAAAGACAAAAATGTACGTAGACTCAAGGATACAACATTCTCACCAAGGAAGAATTACAACTCTCAACATGACTATAACTTGTAATACCTACTTTGTGGTTTGTGGCCAAAAAATATAGGTGGTGCAACTACAAGGAGAATCTGTTGTCCATATGGCTATGTTTTTGGTATTCTCTTGAGCAGTTTGTACAAACCAAACACATTCTTTTGCTGCCAAAGGTATGGGATAAAGAAGGACCTGTACATGGGAGGCGACATTTCGCGATCCAGATAAGGTAATGCTGCCACTACCTGTACATAAATAATAGTTCCATAACATTGCCAGAGAGAGAGAGAGAGAGAGAGAGAGATTACCTCCCATGTTTCCAAGTCACTCCCTCGAGGCAGGTAAGGTCTTTGGAGATGTAATTCCACAAGGAAAGAGCATTTCTCTATATCTTGTAGCTGCAAAGTTATTAGGAAAACAAATAGGGGAAAAGTTATTGCCAGAGGTCAAATGAGAAAGTTTATCTCTCAGATTTCATAACAGTTAAAGGAAAAAATATCAACAAGCAAAAAAATGCAGAAAATATTACATATTGTCGATCTGATGCCTGGTTCTTGTTGTTGAAATAAGATGGAGCTGCCGAAGTTCCTCCCACTGTAGAGTTGAATGGGAATGGAAGAAGACCTTTGAAGCCATCATCTATCCATCTAATCTCTGTCACATACTCAGGAACAAGAAAAGATGATGGGAATCGGTGCCATTCGCTTCCAACACATAACACCGAACCTACATCATGTGTAAAAAATTGCTGGAAATGTCAGCTCTGATATTTAGTATGCATTATGGATGCATTTAACTATAATTTCCGGTTCACTATAACACAATCACTATACTACATGGCTACATCATGCCTAGACGCACAGCTTAAGAATAGCACATTTGATACATAACTAGTTTGGTTTAAAATAAAATTTCCTAACTAATATATAAATTATTGAGCAAATTTCCTAACTTATGCGAAGAAGAGAAAATGGTGTGAAACTGGTAAACTCATTTTAAGATAAACATAATTGGATTAAATGCAAAAGAGTTTGTCACCTTCCCCTGTGTCATCATGGTGTTCCAGATGCTTGTAAATCTCCAGCGGAGCTGAATAACCATTTATTAGGGAGAATGTTCTAGAATGGGAGGCACACAGAATGAGTCCAAGAACCAGAGGTCGCAAACCTTTTGCTATCTGTATAGGCAAAGCAAATGTAAGTTCTAAGCAGATTCAATGCCAAAATGATATTGTTTTATGAATATGGAAGTTTTACCATAACAAGAAGAGAAGCATCATTAGGATTGTACTTATCCCGAAATAAATCAGGAAAGCTCTCAATGACAGCTGAAGCAGCAACACAAATAAGTGGATATATTGGATAGAGGAACCTGTAAATCAATAGGACAATAACAGCATTACCAACCATTTCATCCACACTCAATATTCACTTTACAAAAAAGCTAGGCATATTCTCTCTTCTCAAAGTAAATCCAAAGATACTGAAGAAGTGCAACCATACAACAACTTTTTCAGTCAAGTCGTAGTCCCAGGTCTAAGAACAAAATGTCTAGAAACACAAAAGTACTCCCAATTCCATTATTTTGGGAGTAGGACAGTTTCCAAATGCTTACACATCTACTTTTCAAGGACAAGGCTACTTGACAACAAAGTTTGGGATATATACAAGTACAAGAATCCACAAACATAACATTTTCTTTGTATAGCTTGGGACATACATTATGAAGACTGCATATTCAAATCCTAGAATCAAAGCGAGGAATTTTTTTTTTTTACCTCTCTTCCTTGTGCGGCTGCAAAGACATAAAACCTATCCAGATATATATTGGTGAGATGATGACCAGCAACTCTGGAGCATACTTTTTCTTTGCAATCGGAAGGATTACAATGAAAAGAAGAGCAAGGACAAAACAAAAGTTGAAGTTGTTGAATCCATTCTTCAAGTAAAACAATGTCCCCTCAGTACCATACAAATGGCTCTCTCCACCACCTAATACATTATATATCAATAAATTGAGGACAGATGATGTCCACCTTCCGTAGTAGACGTAGTCAACATAAACTGATAGAGCCTAGAGAATTGAAGGAACATGAATAAGACAACATCAGATCATGAAAGAACACATGAAAAATCACGAAAGCAACAAATATAATCATTGTTTTAATAGGTGTTCAAATGATTTTAACTCAAAGTTATGTATATGTTTGAATCGTTGGAAAATTAACTTACCACAAGAGCAAGAGAAGTTACAGCACCAGACAGAAATGAACTTTTAAACCTTCTAACAAGGGAGAAAATTGTAACCGGAAGAAATGCTAAGACTGAGAATGGCCACCCAAGAATAACACCAGTGGCAGCAACTGCAACAGCAGCTGCAGGCTTCTCGAAAAGAAAAAGTGCCGATGATAGAGACATTGCATACATGGAAAATGAACTTGGCAGAAAACCTGTATGTAAAGCAGTGAATATGATTTAACGAACAGAAATAATAATAGAGGTCCCTAATCAGTAGTTTGGCTTGCATCATTAGGCTTGAAAAGTCAGAGCAGTTAATTACTCACAGTTAATTAGATGCAGAGCTCCTAATTAAAAAGTGTAGAAGATAACTCAAAACATACAGAAGATGAAAAATAGAAACTAGGTAAAAAAATACTTGCGGAAGGCATACTTACTGGTGCTAGCAAAGAAACAACCACTGGCCAAGCATAGCATTGCGAGAGTATATGAAGCAAGACGTTTTCCATACTTTCTTGAAAGGGCCACAACAAGAGCGGCGTCTGCAATCACTGAGAGTATACCAAGGAAAGCTCTCACAGCATAAAAGACACTCACCTGAAATTTTTTAGGGCAAAAAGGATTAAAAGGATAATATAGCAGAGTGAATAGAGAATTTAAAGGAATAGGAAGAAAATCTCTTACTTTTTCTGCACCAAACCACCAAGAGGCAGGCCAACCAACCAAGTTGTGGAAAATGATGTACAAGTACGACCGCAATGCATATACGGAACTGCAACATGGATAAATAAAGATCGCATAAATTAACATTAAAACATGCCAACCATCCTTTACATAATATCTTGCACGACTAAGCCATATTCTATGAAACATATATCAAATATAGGACAATAGTTATATTAGAAAACCAAAACGAATAGTATTCATCTCAGCAAATACCCTTACTGAGGAGATCATTATATGAAAATTTGGTATATACAAGCACTTGATGAACTAGAAAGCTCTAAATTAAGATCTTCGTCAAGAGTAAAGCCAGTTTGTTCATACGAATTTCATAACCAGATCTCACGAGGATACAAAAGAATCTAATTGATCGAGTGCAATAATACCAACTGTCAATGTCTTGAATCAATAGAATAAGCATAATAAAATTCATCCACTTAGTCCATACCATACTTTTAAATCGAAAGTTACACTAAGATTAACTTTCTATTTTCTTTTTGGCAAATATGGAACAAATTTGTACATAGCTGTAACGTATTACACTCAACACGCCGCATATTTCATTTGAACATCAGTCCTCAACATCTCAACATCAGTTCTACACTCCAATCACAGCTAGCACTAAAAAATAAAAAATCATCACCTGAAACTAACAATATCCATACACATTTCTCCACATAAAATACATCAACAAAACACTTAATCGAAAATATGAAAAATAAAACCTAATCAATCAAAGACTTAAAACAACAATTACACATAAACAGCACGAAAATATGCTATCTCGATCACCTGTATTCCCAAGTCTGAAAACCGGTTTTGTACAGTAGAAAATGGAGAGGCTCCCAATAATTGAAGACCTCATCGCAGTCGTGAATTATGTTCGACGATGCACTCATGTAGCGTAGCACTCCCAGTGATATCAACGGCAGGAACCACCCCAACCCGCGCTCGCCCTCATCGCCGGTAGATTTTTCCGGCTTGTCGAGCTTAGAGTACGGAGAAGGAGACGACGTCGTTTGGAGATCCGTTGGCGACGAGCGCCGTTGCCTCGTCGTTAGAGCCATTCCCTTTTTCTCCTCAGTCGGGCTTTGCTTATGTTTGATGCTTTGCTTGTGTTTGAGGAAATGTCAGTCGGGCTTTAATAAGAATACGGGTCGGGTTTAAATGGAAGTAAACGCTTCTTTAATTCTTACGATAATTTTCTTCTAAAAACAGTAGTAATAAATAATTACAAACTATACAAACCCCACTTAATCCTAAACACACCCCAATTAAATAAGTTAAAATTAAAATATTTACACAATTATCAATTTATCCTTACTAACCCTATTATTAAAAAAATTCATAACATAAATAATACATTACTACACACATCTAAATCCTACAATAACTAAACACACCTCATTCCATAACATATGTATCTATCACCTTCAGGCTTCATCACACTCAAACTTAGAGCAAGTTTTAAATTTCTTCCAAAAAAATCAAGAAAAATTATACTTATACACTAGTTGAACACACTTTGAAAGAAGAAGGAGATCAAGATATGGACAATGTAAGTGTTTAAATGTGTTTCTACCAATTGTTTTTTTCGTAAACGTCGCCAAAAAAAAGGGTTCGCGACTTTCGTTCGGCAAGCACAGGCCGAACGTTTTGAAGAGTGTTCGGCAATACGCCGAACATAGTTAAGATCGTTTGGCCGTCTGCCGAACATGATGTGGATTGTGCGGCCTGGCCGAACAAGTTGATAGACGTTCGGCTTTCTCTGGCCGAACGCAGTGCATTTTGTTCGATTTTTGGTTGCTGAACATTATCAGTTTTTTCATGTGAAATTGAAATCGACGATCTTAATTGTTATCTTGCTGTGAATTTATTTACTTATGCATATCATGATGTGAATATATATACTTATGCATGTTATATATTGATAGGAAAACAATTCTAATGGAGCTCAACTTAGCATGTATAATGAACCCAATGATATGATATGAATGCAATGTATGAGGCGATCGATTTCACGGATGAGTTTGTGACTAATCAAATTTTTGAAAGTCGAGACGCAATGATTGGTTGGGCAACTAAACTTGGAATCCGTCTACACATGGTAATATTGGTTAGACGCTCTGATAGTGGATCGAGTGGTAGACAAGCTAGAGTGTTTTTGGGTTGTGAGCGTGGTGGCACATACCGTCCACCCAAAAAGAGACTTACCAATAAAACTGGGGAACAAAAGCTTGTAAAGGAACGAGTTACTGGTACCAAGAAATGTGACTGTCCTTTCATGTTAAAAGGAGTGTAGTTGAATGAGATGGAACATTGGTGCTTACAAGTAGTCTCTGGCGTGCACAATCACCCCATGGGGTTAAATTTGGTTGGACACTCATTTGCGGGTTAACTATCGGCCTCAGAGGATCAAGTTGTGCGTGACCTATCCTTAAACAATGTCAAACCCAAAGATATCTTGAGCACATTGAAGCAATCCTTTCCGGAGAATGCGTCCACATTGAAGACAATTTACAATGCTCGTCAAAAGCATAGAATTGTCAAGCATGGAGGCCAAACGCAAATGCAGTATTTGATGGGTAAATTGCAGTCTGAGGACTATTACTACTTGACTAGGAGATGTGAGGGAACCGATAGGGTTACAAATCTATTCTATGCTCATCTGACCTCTGATGACTTGTTGCGTGCCTTTCCCAATTGCAGTTTGAGGACTATTACTACTTGACTAGGAGATGTGAGGGAACCGATAGGGTTACAAATCTATTCTATGCTCATCTGACCTCTGTTGACTTGTTGCGTGCCTTTCCCAACGTGCTATTGATGGATTGTACCTACAAGACTAATAGGTATAAGATGCCCCTTCTGGAAATTGTAGGTGTCACTTCCACCAATATAACATTTTCTATGGCGTGTGTGTATTTGGAAAAGGAGAGTGAGGACAGCTATAGATGGGCGTTGACGACATTGAAGGGTCTACTAATTGATGATTGTCTACCGAAGGTGATCGTAACTGATCGTGAGATCGCACTCATGAATGCTCTTGCTGCTACCTTTCTCACCTCTACTCATTTGCTTTGTCGATGGCATATCAACAAGAATGTTTTGGTCAAATGCCGAGGTTACCTTGGTAGAGTTGAAAGGTGGGAGCATTTCAACATGATGTGGAATATGTTGACTTCGGCGGAGGATATTCCTAAATTCGAAGAGTTGCTTCGAAGGTTTCATATTGACTACGCCGATGTTCCTCAAGCCGTAAATTATTGCATGAAAACTTGGATTGAGCCGTACAAAGAGCGATTCGTGCTATGTTGGACCAACAATATCATGCATTATCAAAACACAACGAGCAACAGGTACTTACGAAATACTTTCTTTAACGTTAAATTTACATCTCCCAACTTCTCTTTGGATGAGCTGAAGATTGAAATTTTGAGTTTATTTACTGTAAGGGCCGAAAGCACACATGCAAAATTGAAGAGGCAATTGGGCACAAGCCAATCTAATTTTGAGACCGCGTGGGAAAGAATACATCACTTGCATATCACGTCTCACACTGGCATCAAGGCCTCATTCGAGCAAAGTCTTAATGTAGCGCCACATCGCTACTCTTCCCCAATTTTCAAGTGCATAAGAGGACTTGTGTCTCACTATACTCTTGGACTTATATTTGAAGAGATGAAAGGAATTGATAGTTTTGGTGTCGATCCATTGATGTGTAGTTGTGTGCTTAGGAAGACGTGTGGTTTGCCTTGTGCACACGAACTAGCAGAGTTGAAACGGGACCACCAAGTTATCCAACTTGAGATGATAGATCCTTACTGGAGGAAGTTGGATTGTGAACCCATTAAGGCAAATGCTTCTCCTCACCCTGATATGAGAAATCGTTTTGATAAAGTCCACTCCGAGATACGAGACATGTTCGGAGAGGCATCCGAGGCACATCAATTGTTGTTGTCGAAGAGGCTTCTTGAGATTAAAGAGCCTTCAACAAGCTCGTTGTTGGAACCTGTTGAGATCACACGTCCTCGTGGTCGGCCAAGCAAAACCAAGCGAGGTAAATCTACCTCCACCAAACGAAACACATCTCATTTTGAGTATGTTGAATCATTCCACGATAGTTGTTCACCATCTCTCGATGCCAATGTTTTTGTGGATGATCATCCTTTTAGAGCACCAAGTTTGAAGGTTGGGTTGACTAAAAAGAAAGAGCCGGTTAGACGATGTTCAGTGCACAAGGCCGGCAATGACGTTTACATTGCTCAACTTCCCCGACCAATTCAACCCCACGTGGTGAGTATCAAAAACCCGTTGGGAGATGGCCATTGTCTCCCATTGTGGTTTTAGATGTATCGCTGATGCTATTGGATTGGGGGAGAACTCATGACCCCAAGTATGTAGTGATCTTATCCAGGAGATGACAAACTACGAACATATTTTTACTACCATTAATGGTCTGCAAGACCGGACACAAACGATACTTCAGAACTTGGCTTGCTTCGAACCAAGTACTTACAATGTGAATCACTGGTGGACATTTCCAGAGATGACATATTTGGCGGCAAATGCTTACAACATTGCCCTCGTTCACACCTCTTCATAACTCTCTGTCATTGTTCTGCCTATGAGGACACAAGTGCCTACGAAACCACATCTTGTTTGCATGGCCCTTGTTGGGAACAACCATTACATTGTGGTACGTGTCATATCTTGAGTTTATTTAGTCTTCTGCTAACGTGTTGAGAATGCTTACAATGAATGTTATTGTGTAGGTAAATTTAGCAGAACACGCACCCTTACCCCCAATCATAGAAGGGTGGTTTAGTCAACGGCTCCCATGTGCGGCGGGTTGGGCGGATATTTACAGGCAACTAGTCATGCAGTATGCAGAGTTACAACGAAGTGGTAGCTCGTCAGTAGGATTTGACACTTTGTATATAGATTAATATGTAGAAGGCACGGTTGTACAGTTATGTACGTGTGGTATCTTTTGGATGTTGTAGCCCACTTGAAGTGTTTTATCACACTCGTTTTGTTGGAGCAATGCATGTATATTGGTTTGTAAATCCACCATAGTTGTGTATTTCCACTTTACCGACCGTTTGTTCATCGTAAAATTGCCTGTTTGGCACATAGGAACCGAACACACTGCAAAACGTTCGACGAGCACCGAACAAGTTGCATCTAGTTCGGCAGACGGCCGAACGTAATGAACACTGTTTGGTGCACGGCCGAACACTTACATATATGTTCGGCGGGTTCTTGCCGAACAGACACAATTTGTACACAAATTTGGTCCATTTTTCCCGAAAACATGACACTCGCACCCAAATAGTATATTCTGTAACGCCTCACGTGTTCGGGACCTCTCGATCGGTTACTTTGAACGTGCTCTGGTGGCACGTTCAACGGGTTCTGGATCACTGGGTGTGACACCGTGTTCCACCAATCCATGTACTCATCCACGCATTCCCATTGTGGATTCGCATCTCTACCACGGTCCTCGATGGAGAGCACATGGTTCCTCAATACCCGAAAGTAAGCTCCAAGAGCATCCCAAGTGACCTTGTACTTCAAAGCATTGTTACCACGTCAGACTACACTGGGCACAAGTGGTTCAACTGATATCCTTTGAACGTAACCGAATTGACGAAGCACTCGGTCCGGATGGTAAGGCTCAACGCAGTCGAATGCCCGTACACACCCCTGGAAGAAAGTCACTTCTTTTCAAGGGAAGTGTTCTCGAACATCGTTGTAAGAGTTCCAATCGACCTACATTGTTCAAAGGACAATTGAAAGAAATATACACTAACATTGTTGATATGAAATGCATAATGCTATGTATACACTTACACTTTGGGGAGTCATATTGTCTAACACCTCACGTATAGCAAAGACACGCTCTTGATTACCTCCAGCATGAGCTCTCTGGATCCACTTTCATGCTATTGGCTCTTCTATCCGGTAATGTGCATTCTGGGTGGGCCTAAACACTGGAAAATGTGCATATATCCAAGCATTGTGCACGAAAACAATGGTTTAACATTAGTATAAAAAGAAAGCAAAGATCCACACATTAGTATAAACAGATAGCAAATACGGAGTACCTCAAGTAAAGTCAAATATCCACACATCTACTTCACACCACTCCTCGAAGCCAGGTCCAACTGTCGATACAAAAAGGCCAAAGCCGCTGCACCCTAGGCATACTCATGTATACCTTCAAAATCATCCAAGAGTCTTAAGATCTTTGTATCCGCTCTAGAACCACTCTTATCTGAAAAGATCGTGCATCCCAAAGTGAACCAGATGTATGCACGAGCAGCAGCCGTCCTCACGTCTTCATTCGGTGAGCTCGTATCTGCTTCAAAATGAGAATGAAGCCACTCTAAGTGAACCGAGCTACCCCTGTGACCTTGCAGGGCTTCAAAGCTCTCATCAGTGCTCGTCCCCAACAACCTCTGCATGAGCATAATAGGAATTTCTGACCGGGTTCTTCCTTAGGGCACCATAACTGGTCTTCCAGTGACCGAAAGCATCGTCAGTCTATGTACGTCATCCAACGTAATTGTCATCTCACCGAATGGCATGTGGAACGTGTTAGTCTCTGGTTGCCAACGTTCCACGAAAGCACATAGCAGATTCTTGTTCGGCGTCTTATACGAAATCCATCCAAGGTCTGGGATTTGTGTTCGCTCGATCATATCTTTGAAGTTATCCACCATGTTCACAAACTTCCATGTCTCCATCTTCGTCGTGTGACAGTGAACTTTCAAGACGTCTCTCTCCACCCCATTCTAGATATCATATGCAACATGCGTCTTGAAACTTGGAATCAAACGATGGTCAATAGACCACCTGGACAAGGACCAGTCAAAGCTCCTCGTCGGCCTCGTCATCATCCTCCAATCCCCCTTCATCATTAAGATTTTCATCCTCCATTGGCTGGGGAATATCACGAAAAACACTTGCTTCCTCCACATTATACTCAATCAGAGGAAGAGACGAAGAAGACGAGACTGGTTCTTCCACTATGTCTTGGTGTGCTACACGTCTTCTTCTATTAGACGCAGTAGGTTGTCTCCTTCGATACAGTACTACAAAAGAAAGCTGTAACAATCAATTGACAAGATACAACAATTTATAACACGATAAAAACAAAAAGCCAAAAAAAATTTAACTAATCTTGTTCGGCGGGTGCCCGAACAAATACCGGTGTGTTTGGCAGGCTGCCGAACATTTTTATACCTGTTCGGCGACTGGCCGAACTCTTTACAACAGGTTTGGCAGGTGACTGAACACTCAGTATTTCGTTCGGTGAGTTACCGAACTCACTTAGCAATGTTTGGCCAACCAGGGCCGAACATACCCCCAATTTCGAACACACGGGATTCAAATTTTCAACTCCAAATTCAACTCAAATTTCATCAAATCGAACACATAAAGTATCTAAACCCTAAACCAATAACCCAAATATGATTTCTACAACAATTTCATACAATTTGACACACATTAAACATGGTATATGACATATTTCTTCAAAAACTTCAAAAACACATACTTGGTTGATTTTGTTCTTCATTGGGATCCATGGCAAGTTGTAAAGTAGGATTGATTGAACTCCTTCACCCTGTTCGACTACACGTCGTACGCACTATCAAATGTTCGGTAGATTTTGAACAAAGTTTGGATCTTCCTCAACCAAGCACGCCGAACGTAGAAGATGTGTTGAAGACTAGGATGAAAATATCGCGGATATATCGCGGATACAGATATTGCGATACGGATATTGGGTGTTAATGTTTTTTTTCCTGGGTATCGCGGATATATCGCAAAATATCACAAAATATCGATATCGATTTCGATATCGGTTCATTGTAGTACAAAATTGGATGAAAATTGGGAAATATCGTGGATATATCGCAAAATATCGCATGTATATCAAAATGAGCGATTTTGATTCAAAAAATTAAACTATGTGATTTTTTTTACTTTGTATTGTGTATTGTGTGGCGTTTTGAAATTTCCATTCCTTTAACCAATTATTACTTCATTTACTTTTTTTTTTCTAATTTTTTTGCATGATATATTTCTCTATATAAGAGGATAAATGCAAGTGAACATTCTATCATATATTTTAAGGTTCAAAGTATGATATCACTAACTCTCTCCCAACATTTTTGATTAAATTAATTTCAATTATTTACTTTATACATTATGACTATTTTAATGTATCTAATTTATTTATTTTTTTTGGATAAATGACATTGACATTGGAGAGGAAATACTTGCATCACTATATATATCACTCAATTGTCATTTTGAAGAACTACGAATTTGTATATAAATTTAATCTCTTTATTTTGTTTTTCATTTTAGTTGATAAAAATAGCATTTTGTTGGTATATTGTAAATGACTATGTTTAATTGTGCTAATTATGTATATATTAGGTGAAGCATTTAGTTAACTTATAGAAGTTTATTATAAAATCATAATTTTACAATTAATTATGTTATAGTGAAGCACAGGTATGTAAAATGTAATGTTGTAATTGTGTATTTACAATTAATTGTTATAATTAGTTTTAGTAAAATTTTATGTATTTACATATTTTGGTTGTATGACTTTGAATATTTATAACTTTTATTACTTGAAATTATTAACTTCAGTTGAACTTATTGATTTTTTGTTTTAATAATATATTTAGCAATTTTGTCTTGTATTATGTAATATATTATCAGTTTTCATTCGAAAAACAGTATTTATAATGCTTATTATCTATATGTTAGTTTTAATATATTATATTTTAATGTGATTTTGAGTGGAATATATGTGTAATGAAGTGTAAAAATAATCCCTAAAATTTCATATTAAATTTCCAAAATTTTAATAAGATTTCCGTTGTTTTTTCAATTTTTTTGCGATATCGATATGCGATATCGATATATCATCGATATATCCGTAAAATCAAAGTTGCGATACGACATGCGATATCGATATTTTCATCCTTGGTTGAAGATGGGGTGTGTGAGAGATTTGGGTGTGGATGGGGTGTATAAAGTATTTGATGTTTTTGTTTTTTTTTTTTTCAAAAAAGGTATATTTGTAATGTTGTAGGGTGTGTTTAGAAATTGTGGAAATGTTTTGATTTAATTGTGGGTGTGTTTAGTAATTGGGGTGTGTTTAGTTTTAAGTGGGGTGTGTATAGTTTGTCCCTAAATTACGCTTCTCTATTTCATATTCATCTAAATCGAGTTATTTTTTATTTCGATATAAGAATCAACCAAACTATTTGATACTCAATTTTAAATCACTCACTCAAAGAAATAAATATATATACATCAATTGTCTTTGCTCGACTTACCAGATCCGATTTGAATAAAAAAAATTCTAGTTTAGGTTGAATTCAAATGAACATACAAAATAATATTTCATCCCATATTCATTGTAGCAGCCTCGTCATATCAGTGTTATGCCAGAAAAAAGAAGCATTAACATAGTAAAACATAAACTAGGAAACGATTATAATAAATATAAGATGGATATATACACCAGCATGAGAAGCATAACACAGATTTATTGCATCATGAGAAGTCTTATAGGGATTGATTCAAAGCATACAATGTTGATCAAACAGATTCATGATGTCAAATTATTGAGAAGGAAAAAAGAGGAAAGGGGTTGTATCCCGATCAAAGATGAGACGAGCTTCATCTCTTGCCCGTCGCTTAAAGAGAAATTGGAAACAAAAAAGAAAAACGCGATATAAATTAACCGGTGTTCTGCATTCCAGCAGCAATACCCTTCATGGTCAATATCAGAGTGTCCTCCAAACCAGGGGCGTAATCGCTCGTAGGGTTCAAGCTCACGAGTTCAGCAGCTGATTTTGATTCCATGTATTCCTTGGATATGTGAGGCCTTAGCTCTACATGGTAGTTGGGGTCACGGACTCGCTTCAAAGTGTACGCCTGGCAAACGTTCAACGTTGTGATGTATGAATCACGCAGTTTTAGTCGTTGCTTCAAGTATGGATCCCCTTCTAGAAGATCTCTGTGCCCAGCAATCTACAAAAGAAAAGGGAGAAACAAGGTTTTATTTTAGAAACGAGAGGCACGGTGATAATCTTGATACTAGGTTAGAATCTGAAGTCAAGAAATTACTTTGAGGACGAGTCCCTTGGTTTCCTCATAGTTGGACCTCAATCTCTCTCCAAACGACCACAAGTCTTGTGATACGAGGAGCTTGTCGTACAGTGCAGCAATGCCGGGGTCACCCTTGGCGAAAACCATCTCCTCTAAGTCAATTGTGACTCTGAAGAAAGGCCATTGGTTGTACATATCTTGCAGCATTTTGAGGTTTTTAGCATCCTTGTTTATCGCGTATTTGAATGCTGCCCCAACGCCTAGCCAAACGGGGAGGTGGAATCTGGTCTGAGTCCAGGCGAAGATCCATGGAATGGCTCTCAGTGATTCTATGCCACCACTAGGTTTTCGTTTTGATGGACGACTACCAATGTTCATACGACCATACTCCAACTCCGGGGTGGCCTAAAGAAGATTCACAATAGAATTTGTTGTCCAAAATATCATAATCATTGACAATATTTTGAGATCAAGTAGTACTGAGTTTTTAAAATGACTTACATGGCGGAAATACTCAACAAACCGGGGCTCTTGAAAGACAATCGAGCGGTACTCCTCAGTTGCAACGACTGCAATTTCATCCAAAAGTGCACGCCACTCAGGTTTTGGGGAGACAGGGGGATGCATGCCATGTTCGAGCGTAGCAGAAGTATAACGCTGGAGAGTTCTGAAGCACAAATGTTCCTCCCCAAATGATTGCTCGATAACTTCTCCCTGAACTGTGACACGAAGAGATCCATGGATGGTGTCTGGAGGTTGAGACAATATAGCAAGATGAGTGGGGCCACCTCCTCTTCCAACAGTTCCACCTCGGCCATGGAACATAGTCAGTTTAACACCATATTCCTTAGCAACTTTGATGAGCTCCTCCTGAGCCTTGTAAAGCTGCCATGCTGCTGAGAGCCGACCGGCATCTTTACCGGAGTCGGAGTACCCAATCATTACTTCTTGCTTACCGTCAATGCGGCGTTTGTACCAATCTATCGAGAAAAGGCGCGCAACTGCAGCTGGGGCAGCCTCGAGATCGGCTAATTTCTCAAAAAGTGGGACAACTCGTAAAGGCTGTTTCACATGGCATTCACGTTGTAGAAGCTCAACTGCTAACACATCGGAAGGTGCTGTGGCCATAGAAATGATGTACGCACCAAAACAGTCGGAGGGGAGTTCTGCCAACACATTGAATGTGTTCAAAACATCAGCGATCTCTTCTGTTTTTGGGAGATCGGGACCAAAGAGAGGTCGTTTGCTGCTGAGTTCAGATAGCAGCCATTCCTGCCTACGCTCTTCAGACCATTCCCTGTATGAACCTATTTCCAAGTGGTTCGTAATGGCATCAAGCACATCAGTGTGCCTCTCCGATTCTTGCCTTATGTCAAGTCTCACGAGTGACAGTCCAAAGGTGGAGATTTGCCTTAGGAAATCTAGAAGGCTGCCATCAGCTATCGGCCGGTCACCGGAAGCACAAAGAGATCTGTAACAAAGCTCAAGAGGTTCCAAGAACTGTGTAGAAATAAAAAATGTTTCAGCACCATATATAAAAGTAAGGGTGAAAAATTATATAAGCAAGGTAAGTTTTCATTCTAAAGATGTTAACTACTTGAAACCATATAAATGCAGAATAGAACCTGCTCAACATTTGTGAATGTTGCCTCTTCTGGGATGTCGGATGTTTCTTGAGATAATAAATGACGAGTGCGCTCACGTGTCAGATAGAGCTTATCCCTCACATCACCAAGAATTACACGATAAGGCTCGCTTGGTGGAATTGTTTTCCAAAATTCTGCATCAAAACGAGAAAGAGAAGAGTTACTAATTGTGTAATCAGACCCCTTTATTTTTATTTTCAAAGGCTAACATAGTTATGTGATGATAACAACCTTCAAAGTAACCACAATATTGAGCTGGCTCAGAGAGAGAACAGAGGGGATATCAGCAAATAGAAGAAGATTCGGAAGTTACCTATGAAATGTTTTGCATCTCTCCTGGAAGACCTGTGGAGTTCATCAGCTCGGACTCGAAGCTCATCGTTGCAGCGCCACATGGACAACTGGTAAAGGAAATAATAAAAGGCAATCAACGACAGTTCATTGAAAGACTCAGCACTAAAAAGAATCTTTGAAATAATTAAAGAATTAAGACTACCTCAAACATGAGATCCTCTATTTGGGAATAGTATAAGTTAGCAGCCATCATTCTGGCCAATAAGCACACATCTCTAGTAACCTCAGGAGTCACCCTTGGATTGCCTGCAAAATTCATTAACAAAGATGATCTTATAAGCCGAAAAAGAAAAAACATGCATTCTCTCATGAATTCAAATAAACTGTCAATCTATCTTTAAATGGATCTCATAATGGATATCAAGCAACTAAAAGTGTAAAAGCAGGCATTTCAAAAAAAAAAAACTGATAGATATTATTTAGACCTACTGAAAGAAAAAGAAAAAAAAAAAATCCAAGTGTATGTCCTAGTTTTTATCCAGAAGATATCTGTTGATGCATTTTTTGAGAGAGAAAGAAATATACCATCACGGTCTCCACCCATCCAAGACGAAAATTGGATTAGAGGAGCATTATATGGAATGCGTTCGTTAATCCCTATATTTTTAAGTGCTGTATCAACACGGCGCAGAAATTTGGGGACACCTTTCCAGATTGTTTCGTGAAAGTAACTCATCCCTGCCCTCATTTCGTCTTGGGGAGCTGGGGGTGTCCTCCGGATTTCATCAGTTCGGAAAGCAGCTTGAATCTGCAAAAATGCAGAAGAATGAAGACAAAAATAAAATAAAATCAACAACCTGCAAATGCTATTTTCTTCAATTATACGACTTATACAGACATTAAATGTTCATCATGCACATAAATTAGTATTAAACTAATAAACTGATAATTACCTCTCTCTGCAAAGCCTCATCAAGCTCCTGTTTATCATCAGGCGTAATGTCTTTGGCATATAACTGGGCTAAGCAATTCCGAATCCTGAACCAGTTCATAACGTGTAAGAGCTTAATAAATTAACCGAATAAAGATTACAGATTTGATCAAAGATATATAACACCCTTGTTCACAAAATGTATTTCGAGATTTAGAAAAAAAACAACCTTCCATGCTTTTGAAGCAACGATCTTCGCACGGACTGGGTAGGATGTGCCGTAAGGACCAGATCCACAGTCTGATTCTTCAAAGCATCAAAAACTTCTTGAGGAGACTTCTTCAAATCAAACACAATCCTCTTCAAAGTCTCTTCAATATCTGATTCAGTAGTCGCATTGCTCTCATCAGTATAATCTCCTTTTTTCTTCTTATTCCTTCTACGATAAGCAATCTGAACCTCCTCAGCCAAGTTCGCCAAGTTAAGCATGTTAGAGAAAGCTTTTGCAACAACAATTGAATCCCCTGGATCCAAACTTGTCAACACATTTCCAAGCTCTTCTAACTTCTTGGGATCGTGTTTGCCTTCATACTCCGCTGAAAGCTCATAACATTCTTGCACCTACAAGACTCCAACTTTACACTCAATAAGCTAACCGCATTTCGAGAAGCATAGACAACTTAAATCAGTGATGAAGACTATGATCCACTGACAAAGAACCAGAAGACACATGGAACCCAAATTATCGACTCTCATTGACATTGGAAGAACTACTCTATCAACCAGAGCCAGAGAATAATCCAAAATCATGAAGCAAGATAGATACTAAGAAAGGTCAAATTATCCAAGTACATGTACTATAAACATACAACTAAAGCTTGAAACAGTATAAGTAAAACAAAAATCCAATCTTTACTAACATACAAATACACAATCCCAATCACACAAGTTTGACTTTGATTCTTGCACTCCAATCTGGATAGCATTATCCCTTCCTACTCTCACACATGAATGTACAAATCAGCACGAATACGAACCATTAAAAGGTTCAAAATATCAAGATCAATTCAATCAAATCAATACCCAATTGAAGCAAACAAATCACATAGAAAAGAAACGAACCGTTTCCCTTAGATCTTCTCCGTGCAAATCCTGAAGAATGTCAAGAAATCGATCCAAAAGCAAAGCATCATACTCGACAAGCTTGTCATCATCGGAGACTTTCCCAGGCGCCAAAAGCCTCAACTGAGCATCAATTGATGCCATCTTCTCTATATTTCTCGAGGTCATCACGCCTTCACTTTCTCCCAAATCGCAATTTCGTGTATGGGGGGAAAACTCTGCAGAAGGAGATTTCCAATTTCACGAATTTTAAATTAACCTAAAAAGTAAGGAGATATTCTGACAGTGACTCAGAGCAGAGTGGAATAAACAGAAACGTAGGAATCAGATGGTGAAAGGCAAATAAGAAAGCAGCTTTTCATGCATAGCAAAACAAAATCCACATTTACATGCAAATAACTTGCGTTTAGAAAGGGATGGATTCGACCATCCTTCTTCTGTAAGAGTACCTGAAACTGGCTGACTGAGATTCTGGATGAAGAAGATGAAGAAGGGGATCAGACACTAAGAGAGGAGAGAGAGAGAGTCGATGATAGAGAGAGAGTGCGGGGCATATCTATTTATAGCAAAAGAGAAGCTGAAAAATATTTCTTAAAAATCCTCTTTGACTCATTAAAGGAAAAGGAAACAAGAATCATTATAGGGTTAGGAAATATAATTGATATAATTACAAAATCTAATATCATAAAACCTTGTTTGAGACGCTCCGTGTGATGGATTGTCTTTTTCTCATATAAGAATTGTGAAGTTTTGAGTTGTAAATTGATACTACCTCCGTCCCCCTTATCTTTGCCACCCTTGACGGCACGAATCCTAAGAAAAAACTGTTGACTTTGATGTGATGTGTTATTTTAATGTTTTTGAGTGGCAGTTTTGTAATTAATGTGTGCCTTTTGAGTGTAAAGTAAGTAAAATGAAAGAAATTGAGGGGTAAGGTCATAATTTTTTTGTTGTCATTTTTGGGCTGACAAAGTTAGCTGGGACAACAAAAAACGGAAAGTAGGCAAAGATAACAGGGACGGAGGGAGTATGTCTCATATAAAATGTTCGGTGACATAGATTTAAATAATATAGAATTAAAACTTGAATAGACTTGGGATCATAATATTAAGGAAAAAGAAAATTAGTGTTTGGACATGAATAATGTTTAAATAGCAGTGCATATGATTTAATTATCAAATTATATAAAATGATACTTTGGTCAATTTAATTCTAAAATGTTATTATATCTACATATTTAAAGAGTGTATTCATACATCATAAATAATGGAAGTGTTAATTGCCGTTGTCTAATTTATTTTGATACCTGCTTAAGAAGGCATTTTAGGGACTTAAATAATTCATAGAGTATCTTACTTTATTGCAACTTAATTACAGTGTCACTTCCTAATGATGATTTTTTAATTTTTTAATGTGTCCTAATGATGGTTAATAAATTACAAACAATCTTTTAATTGAGTCTCTTATTGCACGCATTTCAAAAATATCTATCATATGATATTAGTAAGTGTTCAATAAACTAATCAAATTTTGAGACTGATATATATATATATATATATCTAATATCTATAAATTTCAATTAGTTTTATATTTAATCAAATTTAGGGAAGATATATATTTTTCACAAATCTGAAGAGTGTTTTCATAATTATATCAAGTGTGGAGGAAGATGGGATAATTCACCCTTCTATGACATGTATAAATGAATAACATTATCTTACAAATATAGTTTTGTATAAGAAAAAAATTCACAATTTATATCTCGAATTCATTTTTTTAAAATCAGTCTTTATTTAATACTTTATAAGTTGTTGATTGATAATTCTTACAAAATTAGATTTATGAAATGATTTTATAAAGTTCGTGCTCTTTATTAATTTAGAGTATATAGTGGCACAATTTTGGTCATGCACACTTTTAAAGATTAAATGATTGATAAATAATGAAGGAATTTATGGCTTTTTCTTGAATATAAAAAGAAAAGGGAAGAAGTTCAGGAAATAATTTGCCATGATAAAATTGACAATTTTTTTAATATAAAAACGGTTAAGAAACAAAAATAATAATAATAATAATAACATAATTACATTGCATTCTTTCTAAATATTGAAAAGACACCAAACAAAGATTCTCATCTAGGGGTGCAATATGCCTTGTTATGCCACCCACTCATGATCCAAATAAATAAATGAATACAATTTCAATATATTTTTATAAATAAATAAATTTCAATATATTTATATTTATATATATATATATATATATAAAATAAGAGGACCCCAGAAAAAGAAGAAGCATGATTCATAACACCTACACCAGTTATCACTTGTAGTTTCTTTTCATGCATCGTTGAATTAAATTAAATTATTGTCTTTAATAGCACTTTAATCAAGTTATTACATTGTATAAAAATCTAAGAATTTGGTTCATTACAAGAATCTATATGTGTGGTGTTGGAATAAAGCATGTTGTTGTATTTGTTTATTTATGATCATTTTTAATATTTTTAATTATTTTATCATGAGTGTGGATCGATCATATATAAAGACAATTTAATGATGCTCTTAATATAAATCATATAATTATATAATGATAAGATATAAATGAAGTTAGAATACAATAAATTAACAGACGATTTATGATCTGTTACAATAATTAATAAAATATAAAATCAACACATAATAAAAAAGATAAGAGGAAATTAATTGAATATAAAGGAAAATATTTGCACATATTGACATATATAAAATGAATTGTATAAAAAGTTAATTCTACATATGTAAAATGAATTTTGCATCAATTGAATATGTAAAATGTTAAAATTCATAGGAGATCAATAACAATTATCATGTAACGTCGGTAAATACATAATTAAATTGAATTTGAATCGACTAGTATAAAATGTGTTTAATTTAGGATCGAGTTTCCTTCGATTAAACTATATTTGGTTACCGAATGATATAGTGATATTAAACATAAATACATGTAAACAACACTATTTTGAATTTGATTAATAGAAACATAACATGCTATTGAGAATAAAATTTATCGAAATTTTCAATACGACAAAATAAATAAATATAGCGGTCCAGGAGTCCATTCAGGCTTCAGCCCGACCCAAACGACAATTTTTGTGTTCTTGAGTGGACAAACGGGTCTTAAGCCCAGATTATTAGATTTGTGAGTCAAGACTAAGACACAATTATATGTTGTGCTAAATTATTTCTTTACCCCATTTTTTTTATTTTTTGTGTTTTTATTTTTGGAGTGGAAAAGGGGATTAAATTTATTAAAGAAAACAATAATAAAAGCAGTGACGTGGCAGACAAAAACTGTGTGCAATAAAAAAGGAGCAATTATTGGAGTAGAAATTGGAATAAAACAGTAGGTAGACGTTGTTGGTTTTCTTTTTTTTCCTTTTTTTCTTTCTATTTTTTGTGTAGGAGATCCTGTTTTTAAGGCCAAATGGGAGGAATCTTAGGTAAGACAGTTGATAAGTGGACTTGTGGTCGGTGCCTTATCTGTTTTCATAATTGTAATTTTTCATAATTTTGAATAAGATTGCAAATTTAACAAATTGAGGGGTTGTTTACAAATAAGGTTTAGGTCCATCCATGTAAAAGTTTTGTCCTAATTCATGTTCAAAAGAATCTTGTAGCCTATATGAGCTCCAATAACATGCATGTTCAATTTATTATGAAATTAATGTTCTAAGTACCTTCATTTTATTTATAATGCATAATCTGAGTGGGACACTAATATATATATATATATATATATCGTACATGATGAAAGAATAAGATGAAGGCTATAGTGTAAAAGAGAAATCTCAATATTTAATTGACACAAAAAAAAAAAAAGAATTCATACATGATAAAAGAATAAGATGAAGGTGATATTGTAGTAAAATGCAAAAAAAAAAAAAAAATCTAAACTATTGGTTTTTTTCATTTCCAACGTAATTTTTTCTCTTATCAAATTGCAATCTCAACTACTAATATTTATCAAATTGCAACTTTCGACTTATTTTCCGGTAAAATGTGAACGTGTGACCGCATATTGAAAATATAAGTGTATTCTTACAATTTTGTAATTTTAGGTGTCCCTCATATAAAGTCAAAGTGGATGTTTGGTATCACGTTTTTGTAGGAAATTAGTTCAAAAGTTGCAATTTGATAAATTTTAGTAGTTTAGATTGCAATTTGACAAATATTAGTAGTTGAGGTCGCAATTTGATAAATATTAGTAGTTGAGACTGCAATTTGATGAGAAATTTAGGATGAAAACTGAAAAAAAAAAAAAGTCAATAATTTAGATTGTTTTTTAACATTTAACTTAATTTTGGATGCATTCTTAATAAATAAACAAAAAACATCTAGAATCATTGCGCACCAAAATGGGCTTTTATATCAATATTTTTTAATATCTTGAAAGAGTGGAAAGGAGGACAGTAAATATTAGAAAACTTATGTGATTCAGGTTCGATCCTACCACCAGGGTTCGAACCTACAATTTGCGCCTTCTTATAAAGGTGGATAGTATACCACTTTTGTTCCAAAATTAGTGGTACCCTATAGTCTTTAGAAATATTGATTTAAACAAATTGATAGAAATATTCTTATACCATTATTTA
This sequence comes from Scutellaria baicalensis, assembly GCA_005771605.1. Classification (NCBI taxonomy): domain Eukaryota; kingdom Viridiplantae; phylum Streptophyta; class Magnoliopsida; order Lamiales; family Lamiaceae; genus Scutellaria; species Scutellaria baicalensis. The sequence goes on along the minus strand of CM016724.1, from coordinate 14,798,356 downwards.
ACAAATCTAATTCTACAAGATAAGTAAACTCACAACTCACAATATATATATGTATATATATATATGTGAATTTATATTTATAAGACTGAATTTTCATAAATGATCTCTATTTAATTATTAGATTCAAATGTTACCATATTCAGAGTTGAGATCTTTGTTTCTTTGATGAAGTAATTTGACTTTTGCTATAATTCTACCGAAATAATATTTTTTAGTCAACTTAATAGTGAGATTGTCAATTTATAGATTTTATTGAATCTTGAAAAGCGCATATTCTAACAAATTATTCGGATCAACTTATATATATGTTTAATCTTATAGAAGTGTGTGGTCCTTCATTATTTGTACTTATGAGAGTTGACCATTGAGTTTTGCACAGCCCAAAATTGGGTGTACAAAGCCTGCACAAGAAACAAAGGGTTGAAAATGTGGGATCCTAGAAGTAAAATATACCAATTAATATAGAAGATAAACCAGTTGAAATCAAATTCTAAAGTTATATTAACCATTACATTTATTTATTTGGTAATTATTTAACTAATGAGAGTGAACATGAATATTTTGTAGCGTAGAGTCTCATATTGCAACAATAATAAATACAATTCATAAGTGATAATGAATAGAAGATAATTATAAAAAAGTTATTTTAACCAAGTTAATAAGAAACATATTTTTTCTATTAAAAAAAACTAGTACTCGCACCCGCGCAATGCGCGTTTTGTGATATAATGTTGGTAAATATTAATTATTTCATAATATAGTGTAAGTAATTTTAGTACATAAATGACAATATAATATTTAATAACTAAAAAAGTATAAATTTGCTTAAGATAATTCAATTCACAACAATATATTTATATTATACATATTCAATTCACTAATCTATGATCTATGATTAATACTAAAAACAAAAGTATCAATATCATGATCTTCAAATCAGAATTGGAAATTCTACCTGTAAAGTATGTAAGATTTTTCAAAACTTCTTTATACACAACAATTATAATCGAAACATTTTTTTTATCATCGATGTTACAAACTAATATTTTCAATCACTTAAATTAAATATACTAAAAAAACTAAAAAAATTATGAATTAAAAATCAAATTCAATTATTTAAATTAAATACATGTGTGTGTGTGAGTATGTATATATAGAAACATTACACAATAAAATTAGAAATTTTACGTAGGAACTTGATGCAAGCACTGTCAATTATGTATTTTCAACCTTTTATTTCAAAATAAATTGAATTATAATTTTTTTTATTAATATCGTTTAACATCGGAGATGACAAATAATTATTCCTTTATAAGTATCACGTAAATTAATTGATATAGCACGACATTGATCATTACAATTTAAGCTCAACACATAATCAAAATGTAGTAGTAGTCTACAATCATGATGACGGCAATATAATTAGAAACTAAACATATAATTTAAATAATCAGGTGCGCCATATAAATTCTAATGGTGCACTCTCATATAAAAATATACGAAGTCCTAAGTGTAAAGTAAAAAACTAAAATTTTATTTGATTATGAGATATTTATAATTTAAAAAATATTTAAGATGACATATAATTCAAACTAAATACATATTATATATACATATATGTATATACTATATACACACATCTTTAATAGTGTTATATTTATTTATTAATTTATATTATTATGATATATAAATTATCCCCATGCAAATTAATATTTATTATTGAAATTATTGTTTGGATATCTATTGTTGATTTTTAATAAACTCTTCAATAAAAATTAATTTAATTAAAATCGATAAAATGAGAATAAATTAATACAATATTTATATTATTAGATCAAATGGATTAAATAGTAAAAAATGCAAAATAAAAAAAAATTGATGGGAGACTTAAAAATATTAATTTAAAAAATACTTAGAATGACATATAATTTCACACTAAATACATTATATATACATATATGTATATATACACATCTTTAATAGTGTTACACTTATTTATAAATTATATTTATATTAAATATGATACAATTATCCCCAAACAAATTAATTTTTATTATTGAAATTATTGTTTGAACAGTATCTATTGTTGGTGTATAAGAAATTATTTAATAAAAAATAAATTAATTAGTATTAATAAAATAAGAACAAACTAATAAAATATATATTATAAATTGAATTGATTAAATAATAATAAATGTAAAATAAAAATACTGTTGATGTGACATGTTTTTGTTTAGAAAATAGCATTTATGTAAATATCTCAGACTTTTTTCTATTATTATAATATAGAAATATATAGATAAATTTATCCATTTACTTTTTATTTTGAGTTTCTATACAATAAATATAAAATTAAATGTATTAAATATTAATATTTTTGTATTTGTTTATTAATAAATTTAAAATAAAAGTTATTAATGATTTCTTAAAATAAAAATATTTAATAAATGAGACATTTATTGTAGCTATTTTTGGCAGAATATTCTGCTTTTATATATATATATATAGATGTTACACAAATGTCGCTATTAAAATATCATATGTATTATGAATGAGTTTTTGTACAATAATTGTGTGTAGTTTTTACAATGCACAACTTGTTTATCATTTATTCATTGCACGAACTACACAGTTCGTGCAATGCACAACTCATATGCATGTTGTGTCCATTGCACGAACCGTGTGATTTTTGTGGTCCGCACAGGTTCGTGCAATAATTATGTGTAGTTCATACAATGCATGATTTTATGTATGTGATTTGTGCATTGCACGAACGTGCAGTTTGTGTGGTTCATGCAATGCACAACTCATATGCATGTTGTGACAATTGTGTCCATTGCACGAACCGTATGATTTTTGTGGTATGTGCAGAGTTATAGTTGTGTGTGGTTCGTATAATGCACGATGTGTGTGAGATTTGTGCATTGCACGAACGTGCATTTTGTGTGGTTCGTGCAATGCACAACTCATATGCATGTTGTGACAATTGTGTTCATTGCACGAACCATATGATTTTTGTGGTTTGTGCAGAGTTCATGCAATAGTTGTGTGTGGTTCGTAGAATGCACAATGTGTGTGTGTGAGATTTGTGCATTGCACGAATGTGCATTTTGTATGGTTCGTGCAATGCACAACTCATGCATGTTGTAACAATTGTGTCCATTGCACGAACCATATGATTTTTGTGGTCGTGCAGAGTTCATGCAATAGTTGTGTGTGGTTCGTACAATGCACGATTTGTGTGTGTGATTTGTGCATTGCACGAACGTGTATTTTGTGTGTTCGTGCAATGCACAACTCATGCATGTTGTAACAATTGTGTCCATTGCACGAACCATATGATTTTTGTGGTTCGTGAAGAGTTCGTGCAATAGTTGTGTGTAGGTCGTACAATGCACGATTTGTATCTGTGATTTATGCATTGCACGAATGTGTAGTTTTTTGTGGTTCGTGCAATGCACAACTCATATGCATGTTGTGTCTAGTGCAAGAACCGTGTAATTTTTGTGGTTCATGCAGAGGTTGTGTGTAGTGATTTATGCATTGCACGAACCGTGTCGTTTGTGTGGTTCGTTCAGTGTACAACTCATATGCATGTTGTGTCAATTGCATGAACCGTGTGAATTTTGTGGTTCGTGCAATATTGCACAAAACATGAACGTGTGTGCATATGTATAAAATTTGTGTTATATGATGATTGTGACTCATTTCATTAAGATTATTTCATTTAACTTGATAAAAAGAATTATTTTGTTAAGTTTTAACTAATACTTTAAAATTCTTATTGTCATATAAACTGCATAGTTACAAACTTATCACGGTATCAATTACTTACTACCTTAAAGAAATCATAAAGGAATTGGAATTTGGAATTTGCATCACCTACTTGTTAAATGAAATAAAACAAGAACACAATAAGTTAATATTAGAAAGAAATTATTACATTTAAAAAGAAAAAAAAAAAAGAGTAGATTGAAAAGGATTGATTAAAATGTGGCATGTTCCTTTGACTTTGGAAAACATTGAGATAAGTTAGAGCAATTATTGTCCGGCGTGCCTTATTAAGTCACACTCTTCACTTATCATCTATTCTATTTCTCTAATTCCCAATTTTTATTCACTCAATCAAGTCCTTTTTTAATTTAATTAAGTTGAAAGTCTTCTCTTACATCCTTTTCAACATCACAAATTCCTTTCCATTCGATTTTGATAATTATGTTTTTCATATCATTTATTTTAATCCAATAATTGAGTCATACTACTCTTATAAATCTTTTGCATCTCTTTTGTTGATGTAAATACTATCATCATATTAAAATATTGGGTGTAAAATAATACACTAACTTAAGGATTAATTATAATTATTATTTTGAAATAATCTACAACTAATGGATCTATATATAAATCAGAAATCCTCATATGCAATATTTATCTCAAACCTTTTTCTTTGTATTCATATATTTTTCTATTTTTCTCGAGATTTTTGACACTTTGCTTGAAGTAATGTGCCAAAGCCCAAAACAAATGTTTGACTTAAGTTGCTTACTTTTGAAAGCTTAGTTTTTTTGCTCTTGATATTACCAAAGCCCAATTATAATTGGACTATCAATAATAAAGCCCAATAATCCTATTTAATTAACTAAAGTATTTTCAATTAGGATAGGGAAACATCCAACTTTTTTTTTTCTAAGGAGGAGGAGGACAGCTTTGTAGTTTGTATTATTTCTAGATAACGATTTATTTAAATTATTTGTAACATAATAGAAATTAATTATATATCCTCGATTTCAACATATTTAATTAACACAAAAACTCATATAAGATAGTCTCACATTATAAGATCCGTGAGGTGTCTCTAATTAAATATGATTACTTAAACTCCTAAAACAATGTTAGAAATTTAAGTAGTTCAATCCACATTAAATTCAACATGTACCATAGTAATTATAAGAAATATTAGTCATAATGAATTAAGATAACTCACATTAATAATAAATTATCTTACAAACAAAAAGAGAAAATATAAGTTTTCAGAAAGAAACAGGTAAATTTGGATAACAAATTAACTAAACAGAAACAATAATTGGGTAAATTAAACTAGTGGGGACTAATGAATAGTTGAGTGTTGAATTTAACTTTGATTCTCCAATCAGAGAGTAAAGCAATATATATATGAACTTATGGACTCTATTGGGAAATTAGTATTTACGCTTCTTGACAAATCTCTCTCTCTCTCTCTCTCTCTCTCTCATAATACAATAATAATGATAGTAATATAATTATTATAATAATTCCAAAAGTTCATTAATGATTTATAATTACTTGAGTAGTGTATGACAAGTAAAATTAGGTTGGTGTCTAATTTATTTCAAAACAAGTCTTGTCAAACACAAATAAAAAGGATTCTTCTTTTGTAGACTTTTTTATATCAAAGATTTCACATTAAGTTTGGCTTGCATTTTCGCAAATACTCATGTGCAACAGGTGCACGGATTTGAATTGGTGTGATTGGGGCGATCCTATCCGGATCTGTGCATCTGGGTTTTCCCTTTTTTTTTTTTCGCTTCAGGCTGTTACCTTTATGTTGTAAGGATGTGACATTTATGTTATATAAGTGTGACTTTTATATATAAATGTTATGACCTTTATTCTCAGTACCTTAGGAAAAAATGAAGATTTTCAGGTTTTTTCACTTCAGATTGAGACTTTTATATTGTATTACTGTGATCTTTATGTACAATTCTTGTGACCTTTATGTACAAATATTATGACATTCAGACTGTAAAATTCTTCATTTTTTTCTAAGTTAGAGTATATAAAAGTCATTACATTTATGCATAAAGGTCACACTTATATAACATAAAGTTCATACACATATAATATAAAGGTAACAGTTTAAAGCGAAAAAATAAAATTTTTTAAAAAAAAGAAGAAAAAAAGTGCACGGATCCGGGTCGACCCGGACCCGAGCCGATGTGCACCAGTTGCACAGGAGACTAACTCTTGCATTTTTAGATCTTTGTGAGGTGTAAGAAAATCAGAATATATTTAATTAGATGTTTATTGAGAAAACAAAATGAGTAGATCTTGTGTGAGACCGTCTCACGGATCTTTTATCGTGAGACGGATCAACTCATAACTCACACTTAACAATTCATATGATAATTTGTATATATGAGTTCAATCCATGGGTAATAAGGATTCGTCTCACGGAAACTATCCGTAAGACCGTCTCACATAAGTTTTTGTGAAACAAAATTAATGTTTTATGAGTAATTTTTACAGGATTCCTTAATAAACTAATTTCTTAAAACATATATTGTTAAGTAATACTTATATCAACCATCTCATATAAATTTTTCGTCAATTATATATATAGGGCGTGACAATATTAATGGGCATAGATAAATATAAATAAATTCAAATGTAGAATATATTACATGTAAATGTACACATATTTGGCTGTTTCTCGTGGACAAGTTTAGGCCATAGCCGTCAAACTAGTGATTGTCCTTAAATATAACACTGTATTTATATATATATATATATATACACACACACACATATACATAAATATAATCACTATTAATTAATCTAAAAATTGCAGAAAGAATATAAATTTTCCATAAATACAAAAAGTGTTAAAGCAATGAATTTCATTCTCAATTTACTTAACTTCCAAAATCCTTGGAATTTTTGCTTCATATGATCACTCTTTGTATTCTAATTACGTAACTACTGCCCAATTTATTCTTAAATTTGAAGTGGTACTTGGAATAAATTACAATTATTTCATGATTTAATTATTTAAGAGATAAGTAAGTTACAACTCATAATCCACAAAATAAATTAATATTGACTTATGAATTATGTGTTTAAGATAGTGAGGCTCCGTCTACATGTCAAATTAAAATCAATGATTATATATAATTTGTTTGATATTATGATGAAATGAATCAAATTTAAATTAAATTCATATGTACTTAAAGTGGAATGATTTAAAATTTATATCAAAAATAATATGTCAAATCATATTTAATTGGAACGGAAAAATGGTTTTTCTTCTACATAAAAATATGTAGGTAATTCCCAACTTATTTGTCAGTTTAAAGCTAATAATAACAAGTGAAACAACCCTTAAAATACAACCTCAGATCTTACAAACAGGCCATTTTTGTTTTTCAATTTTGTTATCTAGATACATGGATTAAACAAGCTAATTTATCTGATTTATTTATCTTAAGTATTACTAATGCATGTCTTAACCTGATTTATTACATCTACTTAACACTTGTATGTCTATTAAATTGTCATCATATACAAGCCACCTGCAATTGTAATAACTACAAACTGCAAATTCATTTTAAAAATTATGTAGAATGTGAATTATAGATTGTGATTAGCTTGTCCTCATAAACTTAGATCTAAATTCATAAGATTAATCATAGTTTTATTCGTTGTAAACATTATGTTTTCATTGAATCGAGTTTATATTTTAATTTTTTAAGGAGTTTCATAAAATTAAATTTAGAGCAAAAAAAGAATAAAATGGTACCAACTGCATAGGTGTTTATATTGGGCCAGAGGCCCACAATCACTTCTGTAATTAAACAAAAAAGTTTTGTTTAGTTAAACTAATTTATGTTTTTAGTGTCTATTGACATTGCCAACTTAATTATACATATAGCTATGAATAATATTGTTTTTCCAAATCATGTCTACGTGGCTTCATATGATTAGGGAATAGGCATGCTTTGTAATTCTAGCTTTTACCTAATTATCTCATGCCATTAATTAGTTTAAGAAAATGTTTAGTAAATAGTCAACCAAATCATCGAGTATTATAAAAATTAAATTGCCCACATCTTTCATACATTGGAGTCAATTTCCCATATTGAGGAAGTGGTATTATAAATGGGAAAATAACAATAAAATAAGAGACCAATCAAAAGATGCTAGAGATGAACCTATCACTATTAGAATAATTAATGTCAGTATAAGAAACAACCAAATTATTCACTATTTAATTTAATAATCAGCTTAATTATTGGAGGATCCACAATGAAGATATATATATATATATATATATTAACTGAGTCTAGTGGCCAATCATATTTTTAGTTATATATATGCACATATTTATGGTACAAATAAGATCATCTACGAATAATCTTTATATATATAAAACAATAACCACAAGTGTCACATGACACTCTTATAGAGCTTGGGCAATTAATTTTAACATTAAATGTTTGTTTTTCCTTTTTGTATTTAAATAAGTTATCTTATAAATATAATTGTCTTTTACATATATATGTACATATAATTACTACATATATAGTAAAAAATTAAAATACCAAAAAAAGGTTATTGATAATTTTCTCAAACTATAAAAAATAATTCATAATATAATAAATTAACCAATTTTCTAAATGTGACAATTTATCATTTTATATATGTATAAAATCTTTATATATAAAACTACCTAAACCAAGAGTAATTATAAAACTACATTATATATAAAATCTTTATACATAAAACTACATAATATTTAAATAGTAAATAATATATTAACTAAAATTACATTATATTGCATATATTATATATATAAAAAGGACCAAAAGCGCCACATGACACTCATACAAAGCTTGGACAATTAATTCTCACATGAAATTAATGTTTTTTTTTCCTATTTAAACAAAATTATTTTATAAATGTATATATCTTTTGGATTTATATAAAGATTAATATATATATATATATATAATTAAAAATTTTAAAATATTGAAAAAGATTATTGATAATTTTTTCAGTGCAAACTATAAAAAAAAAAAAATTTCCTATAAATTTTTTATTGCTATAATAAATTAACCAAAATTTTCAAAGAGGAAATGCTCTGTAATACCCAATATTATATAAATTGTGATTATTCTACCCACCAATATACTGAATTGTCACCATTTACCCAATTATATAACAAAATATTTCCAAATACCCACTTTTCATTTTACTGACAGTCAATGATTGGTAAATTATTTCATTGTTTTTATTTTTTACTTTTCTTCATGTTTTATTTACGGATTTTTATTTTGCTTTTTATTTCACATTTAGTTAATTGTTGATTGGTTAATATTTAGAAATGTTTAAAAACTAAGTCTAAAATATTAACCAATCAATAATTTACCAATTCCTAATTTTTAAAATTTTTTACATAATTTTTAAATAATTTAGTGTAAATTAAAGGTTTCGGGAAACCCTAAAAATTTAGGGTTTCCCGAAAGGTGTCAAAGTCTCGGGAAGCCCTATACTAAAAAGTGGGTATTTGTCACAAAGGTTTCGGGAAACCCTAAATTTTTAGGGTTTCCCGAAAGGTGTCAAGGTCTCGGGAAGCTCTATACTAAAAAGTGGGTATTTGGTAACATTCTTTATAAAAAGTGGGCATTTGATGATAATATGTTATATAGGTGGGTAAATTAAATAATTTTTATCTTACATTGGGTATTTCAAGTAGCAAACCCATTTTCAAATGCGACAATTAATCTATCATTTTATACATGTAAGATTTTTTTCTTCACTAGAAAAAAGTAATATTTAAGTGTTATTTAATATTGTTACTATGTAGACAATATATATAATTTATTTACACACATCTATATATATAAAAGAAGGACAAAAAAATGTCACATGATACTCATACAAAGCTCGAGCAATTAATTCTCACATTAAATGTTTTTTCTATTTAAATAAAGTATCTTATAAATATAGATATCTTTCAAATATATATAAAGATTAATATATGTGTATATATTTATATATATAATTAAAAAATTAAAATATCGAAAAAGATTATTGATAATTTTTTCAATACAAACTAAAAAAAACTTATGCTATATAATGAACCAATTTTTTCAAATGTGACAATCTATCAATGTATACATGTACTGTTTTTTCTTCATTAGAAATATATTATATTGAAATCATACATTTAAAAATTATTTAATAATTTGAATATATTATTCACACACATCTATATATAAAAGGACCAAAGTGTCACATGACACTAATACGAAGCTCGAACAATTATTTCTCACATGAACTTTTTTTTTCTATATAAATAAATTATCTTATAAATATAGATATTTTTTTAGATATATATAAATATTAATATATATAATAAAAATTTTAAAATATTGAATAAAATTATTGATAAATTTTTCAATACAAACTATATATATATATATATAACTTATGTCATAATGAACATTTTTTTAGATGTGTCAATCTATCCTTTTATACATGTAAGATTCTTTCTTCACTAGAAATATGTAATTGTGAAATAATATATTTAAAAATTATTTAATATTTTTAATATGTATTCAATATAATTTATCTACACACATTATGAAATATTTATTTCAACAATTAAATAATATATTAATTAAAATTACATTATATTTCATATTAAATTAGATGGATACAAAATCATAAATTTTTTCTATATAATTTTTTTTACTTCATTTATTAAATTAAATTATTTGAACCCGTGTATTACACGGGCCTTATACTAGTGTTATATATATATATATATATATATATATGCTTTCATGACATCCATTTCATGCATCTCATATTCAATCCAATATATGATGTGAAGCATATATCTATTAACATATATATATATACACACATATATGTGAATAAAATAATTAAAACACCACATTAAAAAAAGGGATTAGAGTACTGATTAAATGTGGGACAAACCAGCTGATTAGTAATGATCTGTCTTTTAGTCATAATTTTTTTGTCTCACTATTCTGTTTTATCCTCACATTATAAAATAAGACAAGTGACAAATCAAATACCCAAAACTCCCGCTTCAAGAATATTTGATCAAAGAATGTTGTAAGATGAAAGACAACTATTTCTGTATGTCTTAATAACCAACAATATTTATAATCACATATGCGTATAGACAAAGAAAGAAAATACTAGGCATAATAATTATCATAAAGTGGGATATTATGCTCTTTAATCCTCCTTAATTAACTCAGGTTACTTTAAACCTGCAGTTAACCAAGTCACTAGCTAGGGTTATGAACCATTAATATTGTCTAGTTTCTCAGCTACATTATACTAGTTGATAGTGATAGGTTTAATCCCAACATATATATACACACACATTATATATATATATACATGAAAAAAGGAGCATCTTAGTTAATACACTTAGTAGCATTAAAGGAAGAAAAATTGTCTTGTCAATGAAGAAAAAGAGAGTTAAAGCACTTTGATTGGTCCATCTTTTGTCTCCTCAATAACCTGATCATCATTTGATCACCCACTTCACTCATCTATTAATTTCTTCCTCATTTTCAATTTAATTCCACACCAATTAATTCCCAAAAAAAAAAACAAGAAAAAATGATGTCCAATGAATTAGCATGTGGAGAAGGATCATCATCATCGTCGAGATCATCATCTGCTGCTGCAGCTTCAGACGAGGCTGCGGTGCCGGTGGCGGCTCAGCCGAGCCGCTACGAGTCCCAGAAGCGGCGCGACTGGAACACGTTCGGACAGTACCTGAGGAACCAGCGGCCGGCGGTGGCGCTGCCGCAGTGCAACTACAGCCATGTTTTGGATTTCCTGAGGTATTTGGACCAATTTGGGAAAACTAAGGTGCACGTGCAAGGATGCATGTTTTTCGGGCAGCCCGAGCCGATGGGGCCTTGCGCCTGCCCGTTGAGGCAGGCGTGGGGCAGCCTGGATGCCCTCATCGGTCGGCTTCGGGCAGCCTACGAGGAGAACGGGGGCTCCCCCGAGACAAACCCGTTTGCGAATGGTGCAATAAGGGTGTATCTGAGGGAGGTTAGGGATTCCCAGGCGAAGGCCCGAGGAATACCCTATAAGAAGAAAAAGAAGAAGAAGAGGAAGTTGATGACTAATCAAGATTTGATGCCCTCTAATAATTTTCACCAATCTTCTTCTAGTGGTGTTTGAATATCGATTTGGTTGGTTATTAATTGCCTCTCTTTATTATATATATATGTTATATATGCTTTCAATATATATATATATATGATTTTCCTGCTGAATTTCCTTGGTTTTCAACTTCAATATATGACCTCATTTTCTTGTGAAATATATATAACTTTTTTAAATTTAATTCTTGAAATCCACATGTGTGTGTTTCTGTGTGTGTGAGAGATGCGTCATGTATGTCTCCAATATTTGAAATTGATAGCTTTAATTTCTTGGGATATATTCATCAAGAACCCTAATCTGCTAAAACCCTAATCTGCATACTTTCTTATATATACTGTTTCACTGTGTGAAAATGATACATGGACCTTTGAAATAAATACACACAGTGCTCCATCTCTTGAGGGGTTGAATAGGAATAAAAAATTAGAAAATTATAAATTGAGGGATTTTTTGTGGATTGTGAATTTAATATACAGGAAATAAAATCATGTATATATATGTGGGTTCACTTTTGTCTAATCTTTTGTCTTTTGGGATTCTGCACCATCTTCTGCTTGCCATGGACTCCCCATTCTTCAGTATGATCTATCTCATTGCCTATTAATTATTCAATTATATATATATATATAGGAAAAACTATAGAATATTTATAGATATATTAATTTATATATGTGTGTGTGTGTGTTTTTTTTGTTTCTTGATTACATCCTTCGCAGGATCAGATTGATTTTGTGTATCTTGATTTGTTGATGGTCACCTCTCTGCGTGTGAGATGAATTGTTTGAATTTATTTCATTTTCAAAGATGATATATTAGTATACAAATGTCTTTTTTTCTTTCAATAAAAGTACTAGAATCAAATTGTCCTATTGTCTTTTCTCTACAAGATCAGGATGAGGGTTTTGTTGCTATGTGTGTTTTTTTCTTTACAGATGCACTTGAAAATGAGTTTTGCTTTCTATGGGAGTTTTATGCGAAGTTGTTGACAGGTCTAGTTACGTGAGGCAATCCACACTTTACAATTTGAGAAAATGAGTTTTGTTTATGTTCAGATAATAAGAATTTGTCTTACAGTATGTATTTATTCCTGAAAGTGTCTCGTATAAGTTTTTGTTTTAATGTATTGAGTGGTTAGTTATATGATTCTGATATGATACTATGTATCATACTATTATTTAATATCATCGATCACTATTTAATACCATAATTGTTTGATTAGTAAATAGAGAGTTTTTGGTTTAAAAAAAAAGTACATTGAGAGTTTTATTTAATTAATTAAAACTCTAATTAAATTAATTAGATTATATAAAGAAGATTACAAAATGCACTATGAAAAATGAACAAAACTTAAAATATTTCCACTTTACAAAAACAAAAGCATATCAGACCGTTTCACATAAGACGACCTTACGTGAGATTGAGCTTTATATAACCTTCTGTTGGACCTAATCGATAATGTTAATGGGTTGACCCACTTTTAATGTTAGTTCATATGAATTATGTGTTTTATATAAAATTTAACATGAGACTCTTTCTACTTAAAAGATGCACATACAGTTTGCCTTCTGGTTAAATTAAATAGTGCCTTGCCAAATTAAAATTCTTGAGAATTCAATCTCTATTTGGTCACTTTATCAAACCAAATTTAACATAATTCTTGTTTTTTTTTCCCTTTGTATGAGTGTTCAAAAATTATTCTCAGAGTTAATCAAATAATTGTCACTAACAATGTCTACAAATTGAATTTTCTGATTTTATAACATTCTCTAGAATCTCAGATAGCATATATAGGAAAAATTACAATTTATTTAACTAATGATTCTTTAACCCATAGATTACAAATTTTGATTTCTTACAATTAATGTGATCTTACACAACCCAATCAAAGTATGAGTAAGTCTTGTAAGACCGTCTCACGCATATTTTTTCGTGAGATGAGTCAACCTATAACTCACCCTTAACAATTCATATGAAAAATTATACTGGATATGAGTTCAATTCATGGGTAATAAAGATCCGTCTCACAAACAAAAACTATCTGTAAGACCGTCACACATGAGTTTTGTTGTCGAAGTATACCCTTGTTAAGTCATTTAAATTTAAGCAATGTATATTAATTATAAAACAACACGATATACTAGAATATGGGAAAAATTCAAAATTGGTCCTGCCCCAGGGCTGTCGTACGATTTTAGTCCTGTTAAAATCGTAATTTCAATTTTAGTCCTGTTAACTCAAATTTTGTCCAATTTTGGTCCTATTTGGCCGGAATTTTCAATTTCCCGATCGAATTCCGGCGAGTGTTACACACGCGCCCCCAATTTCAAAAATCCGACTGAAGTGTGCTGAGTTGGCTAGAAAATACGGATGTGGCAATTTTTTTTTTGATTTCCTCAAATGCCATGTCATAAAGCTGAAATAAAAAAAAAAAGAAAAACCAAATTCAAAATTAAAGATTTTTCCAGATAAAATCAACAAGAAAGTAAATCGGGGGAAATTAAAATCACAAATTGAAGAACACCCAAAATCCCCAATCCTCTAAGAAAACCCTAATCGATTGAATTTGGTTTTTCTTTTGAATTTGGATTTAATTTGGTTTTTCTTTTTTTTTATTTCAGCTTTATGACATGGCATTTGAGGAAATCAAAAAAAAAATTGCCACATCCGTATTTTCTAGCCAACTCAGCACACTTCAGTCGGATTTTTGAAATTGGGGGCGCGTGTGTAACACTCGCCGGAATTCGATCGGGAAATTGAAAATTCCGGCCAAATAGGACCAAAATTGGACAAAATTTGAGTTAACAGGACTAAAATTGAAATTACGATTTTAACAGGACTAAAATCGTACGACAGCCCTGGGGCAGGACCAATTTTGAATTTTTCCCACTAGAATATTGCAATGCAAATCTGGATTGCAGGATTGCTTGATTTGATCATCTAGCTAGCTAGTTATTATCAGACAAGAAAATAATTGAATCGACTATGAATAATGTCAATTTATTTGGGCTGAAATCCGCACAATATATTTTTTCCTGAATTAATTTCACGATTTTGACTAATTTATATTAAATAAAATGTGAAATTGGATTGCAACACTAGCTAATTAAAAGATAGGACTACAAGTTAATGATGGAAATGAAAGTCTAGTTAGGACTCTAATAAACATAGTACAAAATAATGTTACTATTACCTGTTTAATTATATCCAAAATGTCTTGAAATACCAATACTAAACTAATTAAAGACTGTTTCCTTTACCACATTATATAGTTTTCTTACTTTTCTATCAAAACTTTGGTGAATTGTTAAAACTAACAACCCTAAAAGACTGTAATGATGGTAATTAAATTTAGGACAAAACTTATATACCCCTGGGGCATATAGGGGCACGGATTTAGGTGTTATACACATGCTCTTCAGGTGTTATATATATATTCTATGGGTGTTACATTTCTTGGTGTTATACATATACTCTACAGGTATCATATGTATATAAGGGTATAGATATGATACCTAAAGAGTATACATATGATACATATAGAGTATATATATAACACATATAATAGGTTAAGTTGGGGGCACCGTACCCCAGACACGCACAAGTGTCACTCTTAAATTTATCTTATCACCATACACATTTGAGTCTTTTAATAAGAATAAATTAGTCAATTTATTGGATTGTGGTTGAAAATATATATTTATATATCTTGTATTGTAGAAAATTAATAATATGGTAGAAAGAGGTGCTACCTATTAATTATATTTGAAATTATATTTTGCTGGATCAATATGGGTCAAACCCCCAAATTCGTTTTTGAATTTCTCGAAATTAGAAGGCACTCTTTTATATACACACACATATATATATATAATATCAAAAGAAGAATATTTTTTTTCCTTCAGCATATACTCATGATATTGTTATATTGCTATATATATATTATTTTATTTTTCAATATCAACTTGTTTGCAGGAATCTCTGACATATATGTACATTAATAATATTAATAGTAAACTAATAATGAAACTAAAACTGAAAAAAAAAAAATTTGCCAAATGATATCGATTGATTATAAGAATCCACCATCATCATGAGCATGGCAAAAATAACTACTTTAAGGGTATATTTGGAACGAGTTTCCAATGGCAGGATTTTGGATTTCAAAATCTGAAAATATGTTTGTTTTCAAATTGAAGTTTGGATTACAAAATCCTAACATAATCATTTCTACCTATATTTAATCATTCAATCATTACAAAATACACTTTTTCATAATAAAATATCACATCAACCCAACTTTTTACAATAAAATATAATATTAACCAACTTTTTCCTATTTGATTTGACATATACAATATAATCATATCCTACTAAATTCTCAAATAAACGTACATTTTCACTATTCATCTTCACTACAAAATCCAAAATTTTAAAGTCAAGTTTTCCCCAAACCCACTAAAATCTCTCCCAATATATATAGGAGACCTTAAATTTGGTGATATGAATTAAGAAAAAGAAATTACTTTTGAAGATGCACAATCATCTCAAAAGATATATGTGGGACCTACCTGATTCATGAATAAATCAGTACCATAATAGATACAGTATTAATTCCTACAAAAAGAAATTATTGTCATCTGAGCCTATCAGGTTTCATGTCCAATTCAAGGGCACACACCATTCATTCATCTATGCGTGTTTCTAAATAGGATTCTCGAGTCACGATCATCTTATCTTATCCACTGTGAACATATACACCAGTATATCAATTAATTTTATTTTTTATATAACGAGAAGATGAGATCATTACATGTTAGCGGTGAACATATTAAAAATTATCCACCGTAGACATTTTATCATTTTCCTCTTGCGGTATAATACTACTCAAAGTGGATTTTTATTGAATTTTTTTTTTCTTTTTGGTTGCAAAATTTTGTAAGTACAGATTAATGTTTTTAGATTATGAAATTTCATTATTTTTGAGTGAAAGGAAGCTTTGGACATGATATGGATGCCATAATATTCATTGAATTATTTGGACCACTAATGTGTTATATGGAACTTTAATACCAGATCATAATATATACTACCTCCGTCCCAAAATAAATGACGTTTTAGCAACTAAAATTTGTCCCAAAATAATTGTCGTTTTCGTATTCCAAAGCATATTTACATGCAATATACCAAATATGCCCATATTTACTCACCTTAAATTAAATGTGTTAAAGAGATAAAAACACCTCATTAATTAAACTTAAATAGGGGTAGATTGGACTTTTTATCATATTTCTTAATATATGTGCAAAAGGCTAAAACGTCATTTATTTTGGGACTGAGGTAGTATTATTAATACTAAGAACAAAACCTATATGCACCTAGGATCTAGATCTGTGCCCCTGACCCAACCCGGCGCGTGGGCCGCACCCAGGCATGCCCACGCACCCCCACGCGCACCCCCACCTGATCTGGTGTGCACCCACGTACACCCGATTTCACACTATATGATTCAGTGATAGATGTTATATATGTACTCTATAGGTGGTATATATGTACTCTGTAGGTGTTATAGTTATATTATATGATTCAGTGATAGGTGTTATAGTTATACTCTATAGGTGTTATATATATACTCCTTAGGTGTTACATCTATGTTCTTGAGGTATTACATATATAGAAGATTTCATATTATGTGATTCAGTGATAGATGTTATATGTATACTCTATATGAGTTATATATATACTCTTTATGTGTTATATGTATGTTCTTGAGGTATCACATATAAAAAAGATTTCATATTATTTGATTGAATGATAGGTGACATATATATATACTCTATAAGTGTTATATGTATGTTCTTTAGGTGTTATAATATTTTCATAATACCTGAAGGAATTGTGTTTATTATATATCATAGATGCATGTAATTTTATATCACCTATAGAGTATCTTTGTAATACCTTTAAAATATTTTCATAACATTTGAAGGAAGAATTGTTTTTATTATATCTTATAGATACATGTGATCTTATATCACCTATATAGTATATTTGTAATACCTTTAGAATATTTTCATATTATATGTCTGATATGTTTAATATATACTCTATAGGTGTTATATATATACTTTTTAGGTGTTAAATGTCTGTTCTTAAGATTAAGTGATATGTATATATAAATAATAGATTGTGAAATGCGATTTTATCATCTTCTTCCCCAAATTTTCTACAAATTCATACTACTCAATCAGATTTCTACAATTTTATACCTTCATTTAATAACCAACAAAGTTGCATATCAAATTACATATATATACGATCCTGAATATATAAACCTTAATGAAGATAAAGGAACAATAGAGATGAAACAGAAAATTTGAAATATTCTGAAAAAATTAGAACACAAAACTAGTGGAAGCATCAATGGTGAGCTAGGGTTAACAGCAAAATATCCTCCCTCATTAATCGTAAAATGAGGATTTGATAGACAAAGGTTGGGTTCCTTCCTCTTTGACCCCATAGATGATTCCTCATATGTATGTATGTATGTATGTGTGTTTGGATCGGGTTGAAGAAGAAAAGGAAGAAGAAGAAGAAGAAGAAGAAGGAAGGAGAAGACGAAGAAGGAAGCACATTGGGTTGAAGAAGGAGAAAGAAGAAGAAGAAGAGGAAGAAGAAAAAAAAAAAAGTGTTGCGTGAAGAAAAAGAAGAAAAAAAATAAAAAAAAATTGAATTAATAGGGGTGGGTCGGGCAGGATCCGTGCCCCCGGGGCACATAAGTCCTACTCTAATACTAATATTTATATATAAATTTAGTATACAAAATCATGAGTTTTAAGGATGAAGATATAATTCAAATGTAGAATATATGAAATCGTTTATGCTATTTTCCTTGACACAAAATTTAATCTGTAAGACGGTTTTATATATTAAGCGTCCTAAATTAATCCATCCGAAAATTATGATGCATTCATGTCAAATCTCTTCCACGAAAAATAAATTAAATTTCTGCAATAAAAAGAATGTAACCTGAGAACATAAGTTTACTTTAAAATCTAAGAAATAAAGATAAGATCTCGTATTTGAATTAAAAATAGGACTAATAAAAATAACAAACATATTAAACCTCACGGAATTAAGAAAAACAACTTATTATCTTGGAAGTTGCATCGATATAGTAAAAATAAAAAAAGTGATAAGACAAGAAAAGAGCCATTTGCTAAATTCAATTAAAGGATATTAATAAACAAATAAATAAAGCTAATAATGGAGATCTCACTTTGGGGAATTGATTTTTCACAGTTTCTTTCAACTTTTCAAGCATCAATTATGAGTTTAATTATTAGTCTCCGTTTCAGTATTAGCTGGAAAAAATTTCTTCCTATCTTCTCTATTATAATTTCTACCATTTTTCATCATTCTTTTGGTGATTTTTTTTTGTCTTATTCTTCAATTTGCCATCATCTCTTTTCTACAGCTGTCTTATATACATTTTTTTTTTGTTAATATTCAAAAATTATGTGTATTTCATAATTTATCTCCAGTATCATTAGTGACAATTATATTAGTTGAATATAAGGGTTAGTGGGGTAATTGAGGTCACAATCAAGCCACTATTTATTTGTTGAGCCTCTCCCAATTTCTTTTCTTTGCTCCTCTCTAAATCTTACAGATAATTGTATGAAAACGAGGTTTATTCACACACAACTCGACATGTGACTTTGCATAAAAACAATATTTTAATCTAATTATCTTTAACCTATATTCCTATTCATTAAAATTTTAGGTCACAATCAAACAATAAAATTTACGGGCTTCTTTTAAATTGAATCTTAAGCCCATTTAAACACAGATTAACAACTAACAACTGTCAATTAAACACAGATCGAAATTGGCCTAAACTCAATGCACGTTTTTTATATAACAGTATCAGATATATACTCTGCATTGAGCATATATCATAAATTAAATTTAATGAAAAATGAATACACAGAGCTGATGATATGTTGAAATGCATATACTCCTCACGGCTTTGGATTACCAGTAGAGATTATACAGAGACCATATGGCTTTGATACAACGACAGAATGACTAAACTACGCTGCAAAAATCCGATAAGTTAGTTCATACCTTTAAAGATCGGTGAATAGGATCCCATCTTCCGCAACAAATCTGAACTCTCAAGCCACCAAATTGGGTGCACGGTAATTTTCGAATGTGGAATCGAAGTTGAAGCTTCTTGCAACGTCGAAGAAATGAGCCACTGCTTCCTCGGGGGTACCAACAAGAACTCCATGGCCCAGGTTGAGAATGTGGCCCTTGGTACCTGCGCTATGTACAACCCTGACAAGCAACAGAAATCTTAATCAGCTCATAAACAAGCCAAACTAATTATATGATTAAGTCATGGATAGATAGAATAAGTAGACGATTCAAAGATATAAGAATTGCCCTGCACAGACAGGCTGAAGGTTTCAATAGCAAATCCAAAAATGCTTTGGAGTATTTTTTACAACCTTTCAATCTCACTGGTTATGGCAGGAAGAGGAGAAAATAGATAAGCAGGATCCACATTTCCTTGTATGCTAATATCACTTCCCAAGCGCTTCCTCCCATCAGCCATGTCCACTGTCCAGTCGAGCCCAATCACATCAACTCCAGTACTTTTCATCCGTTCAAGTAGTCCACCATTTCCATTGATGTAGAGCACAAGTGGTGTTTGAGGGCATTTCTGCTTAACTATTCTAACAATCTACATTCAGAAATTTAAGGGTGTTAAGAAAGAACATAAGAGTTGAGATGACATTCAGCAAGAAGAGCTTCAAACAATTGTACTACAGCTACAGATAGATGTCACGGAGAGCATCAAACACCATAAAACAGAATAATTAAACTGTCAAAAGGTCATGGAATCTCTGGAATATTCCTGATTCGAAGAATTTCAGCATTATCCAAGCTATACTAAACACGAAACATAAGATACGACTTGAATTTCTTGCAAAAATTTCATCTGAAGCTCAAAGGGATAGATCATTTCTTTCATTGAGCAGTGAAAGTCACAATGTGAACCTTTATTTCTTTCAGGACAAAGAAAAACAATCAACAAGAAAAATGAACATTTATTTTTCTCAGTACAAAGAAAAATCAATCAACAAGAAATACGCAAGTTACCTCATTGATATAAGGCTTAGACCAGAGATCCCACATATTAGGTGGCAATTGGCCACCCCATGAATCAAATATTTGTATGCAATCAGCTCCAGACTCCACTTGGAAGATGATATATTCAGCTATTGCCTCTGTCAGATGGGACAGAAGACCCCTTAGCAAATTTGGTGTTGTATGGCACATGCTCTTTATCGTTGTATATGTCCTAGTAGTCCCTCCTTCCACTATATATGTAGCAATTGTCCAGGGAGCTCCCACAAAGCCCAAAACTGCAGCTTGTTTCCCCACCTAAAATGAAAAGAATTAGAAACGGTTATTCAGTAGATGAATATAGATCTTACAAACAAGTCCTAGTAAGTCCATCTGGTTTGGGGTAGAGCAAGACTAACCTCTTTCTGCAATATCCTAAGAGAGTCTCCTACAAATTGTAGCTTCTCCAAATCAATCGGGTGCAGAGCTTTCAAGTCCTCTTCAGAACGAATGGGAGACTGTATCACAGGACCCCGAACCTCTTCTATGTCAAAAGGAACACCAAATGCGGGCAGCGGAGTAAGTATATCAGAGAAAATAATAACCCCATCAGGTCGGAATGCTTCCCAAGGCTGCAAAGAAATTTGCACAATGAGATCAGTTGTCTCTGACCTCTCTCTGAAGGATGGATATTTCTCTGCAAGCTTTCTATAAACAGCCATATACCTTCCTGCTTGACGCATCATCCATGCAGGAGGTCGGTTTACAGGTTCTCCTCTTGCGGCTCTAACCAAAAGAGGATCTGCTTCCATTTGTGCAAATCAACAGCAAATTCAGAGAATCTATGTTATCAAAAAATGAATAACAAATTTTGAAGCTTCAAAGATTAGAAAAATAAGTGAAAGGACTAAGGAGAAACTTCTACAATTCTACTTTGCAGATCATATGTATACTAGTTAGCTCAAAGTTGTTTCTGTTTTTTTCCTTTTTTGTTTGTGATAGGAAGCTAAATGCAAATACCAAATCAAATACAATCTTCAAATCAAAGAAAAAGAAATGCTCCCACATTTCAAGCAACGAAACAGGACAATGCAAAACAAATTAGATGCGTATTAATCCCTAATAAAAAGACGAAATTCTCCGACATTACTCTTGCCAAAAGAGGAATTGAATACCTAGAAACTAAAGCTTTCCACATTATGATAATAATCACCTAACATAAATAGCAAAAATCAAGTTCAAATGCATTCTGAACTGTGAACAAATGATTGTAGCTGCATTTACGGCGAAAATTCCTGAATTAGGATCAAGAACACAAAATCCACGCACACACACACACACAATTAGGCAAGAACGATACCAGATAAAGAAGAAGCCGAAGCGCGGGGGGAAACGAACTTGTGTGATTGCTTATGCGAGAAATCAACTCCATTTGAGCTGCTAATTGGTACCAAATTCAGAGGCGTAAACAAGCTCGACGATTTCCAATCCACGCCGCAGCAGGAACTGCGCAAAAAATCACAAAAATTGGAATAACTACACATGATCTATTAAATCCAGAAGATAATTGAAAAAATCAATTGAACATTGAAATTGAAATAGCGTAAGCTTGCCTGCTAATGGCGGCGAAACCCATCAAAATTCTCGATCCCCCTTTCTCACTCCTCTCTGTTCTCACTGGCTTACCTCTCCTTCCCTTATCTTAGTTCTGTTTTTTCCGTTAAAAGCAAAACACTATAAACAGTGATAATAAGCGAGTTTAATCTCTCTCTCCCCCTCTCTCTCTCTCTCTCACTGCATTAATGTAGTGTAAAATGTAGGTCTGGTTGAAAAAAAAAAAAAAAGTAAAAAATCTCATGGTGAAAAAGTATCTAAAGAATTGGATAAAAACTGTAATAAAATATTGGGAGCTATTTTGTTTCAATAAAATGCATACTATTGTACTCACGACTTGTAGAAATAAAACATAACATGAGACTGAAATTTTGAATAACTTTTATAGGACTTAAATTCAATATGACGTTTAAATACGTATTATATTATTTATTTACACAAAATCATGCTTATGAATAGTTCATGGCATTAGTGTGTTTGCAAGTGTTGGTCTCCTTATCATGCACAATGCTGTAGTTTGAGCTTCTCACATTCCTATGATAGCAAAATTCATCACCTAAATATCTATAATCTTGCTTTGTTCTTCCAAATCCACTAATATTTTTCTCTTTCACAACTACATATCCATCTCCTTTTTGTACGTTATTCATTCTATAATTCGAAGATCCAAAATCAGACCTCGTTCGACTCTTCTCATCGATACCTAATGTCACGTTGGTGGTATAACCTTTCGTTCCATTCCCATTCTCGACACTATAATAGAGACGAATACGGAATTTCCTCTGTAAATTGGTGGAGAAAACCGTAGATAATCCCTTCTTCATACGGACATTCATTTTCGACCTTATCATTTGATCCAATATTTGAAAGTTCCCATCATTTTTTAGCTTCATCTCATTACCATAACTGAATTCTTGGCGAGTCCTCATTGTGATCAAACCACGAGATGTTTCCATCCATCCTCTCGAAACTAACGACCTACTAACCTTAGTCGTAAAAATCCCATCATACCCACTAAATTTTGAGAGAAGGGACGAGGAAAGCGGTGAAACAATATGTTTGACCAGTTTCCCTCGTGTCTTCTCCCACTTGTTATCCAACCATAGATGCAAATTCGCATCAATGTACCAAGCATTCAAAGCATTTGTCACACTAAACATGAATTTATGGCCTTTTCCGTCCAAGAATTCACCCAAAAAAGGTGTGATCTCAATGTCATAAGAAGGGAGATCAAAGGAACCTATTCCAGTGATAGGTCTCCACAAGAATGGATTCACACCCCCTGTATATATCACTGTGAATGGCCAAACTGCACCAACTATGACGTCATCCAAACGAACAACGACCTCACGAAACGGACCGTTTCCGGGGCTGTCAGTGAGGTTGTTCATGGAGATATACTCATTTGGATAGTTTCCATACCAGAATTCATCATTCTCATGAAAAGAGACATAGACTTCAAGCACTGCTCTGTAAGCATTATGAGGAATCCTCACCTCTTTTCCTTGCAAATCTGTCGTGTTTTCGATCTCGAACCACAATCCATCCTTCAATGGAAGGTTTCTTGAAATGGGAAGTATTAAATCGGCTATAGAATCTCCATGATCATGGTTTTCTTGAGCAGGGTAAAAATGGAACGTTAGATTGACATGATAAACTCCATTATAAGTAGCATCAACAATGTTTCCCATATAAACAGACACAGTTTGTTCGATCATGAGCAAAGAACGGTACTTGGTAATATCTTTCTTGACTGTCCAGACAATTCCGGTGGGCTTGGGCTCGGCGGTGCAGCTCCGGAGAAGCTCGACGCCGCCAATCCAAACGCCGAAAATTCTGTCGTATTGTCTGCCTTTGCTGGTTGCAGTCCACTCAAGAACGATCTTGGAATAGGTGTGGGGTTTTGGAGGGGGTTTGTATGCTGCAAGAACAGGGGATTTGCCATAGGTGTGTGCAAATTCATGGTGGAGAATTAAGTATGACAAGGGTTGGGTTTTGGGAAGTGGGATTGGCTTTGTCACTTCGAAGTAAGTGGTGGGAGCCGTGGCGGCGGAGGGCTCGTGGGCGGAGAGAGAAGGGTGGAGGAGAGAGAGGAGGAGGAGAGAGAGGAGGGTGGAAGCCATTTCCGAAGGTTGTTGGTAATACTACACAGGGCATTTATACATTGAGTCTATTACAGATTCCTAAATTTTGGTAATAAATCTTGCCAAATTAATCGTTGTTTTGATTTTTTATTAAGATTTACAGCTATGTAACAATCCTAAATGGAATCTTTGCAATTAATGCAAAATGATTAGTAATCTTCATTGAATTTTGGAGTAGACGCTTTCTTTTATAGGGAGTTGAAAATAACAATACATAGAAAGCACGACAATACTCCTTATCAATCATCATCACCACCACCAATACATAGAGCTCACAAAATTCTACCACTTAATCCAATATCATGTTTTGGCATGCAAATAAATGTGTAATACTCATATAGAAACATCATCACCTCCTCAAAATAATGCAAGATTGTTTTTTTAAGGTATATCTAAAATATCGATGCACCTCAGATTATTAACCTTGAGAATATCAATTTTAATCTTGATCATTAGATGAAGTAATATCAAATTTTCTTAGAAAACTTCATTTAAATCTGAAATGGAAATATATTCCCTCCCAGCATAATTTATGATCCATTTGGCTCATCTATTCAAATCAACATAAAAAAAATTCTTTAGAAAAAAAATCATGTCTAATATCTTACCTAGAGAACGCATTTAATTGATCTTCTGCGCAACCCATCAAACTGCAGTATATGTAAAACATTTGAAATGTATTCGAAAATGAAAGCAAATTTCAGCATCCTATACAAATCGGAAGAAATCGATAAATACAAAAACAAAAGCAAGCTCAATGAAGGAATCGATTAAGAACTGATATTTGACCAGAGTCTCCATTAAGAAAGAAAACTTCCAAGGGTACATAAGATGGCGAAGATGACGCTGTTGAACTAAATCTGTAAGTTGGTTGTAGAAGTTTACAACCTTTAGGACAAGCAATGGTCAGAAGTCGAGGTCCAGTCCTCATCTGCCATACCTGTGTCGGGAAAGTAAGCTACTTACCACCATTGCAAGTGGATCCGTAATACATGATTGATGGAAGTAAAATCAAAGAATATGGAATCTGAAGAATATTTCAGGAAAAGTACAAGTGAAAGCTTTTTCCAAACAAGGAGAAGATTATCATTTCATGTATGAGTGAATAAACGAAGGATGATCACACTCTTGAGTCTTGATATTCAAGGCAGTGCAATAAATATATGCATACAATAAGGAAGAATACCTCAACGATTCCTTTACGTGGTGCATGGATGGCCAGACAGAGAGTATAATCACTTTTTGAATGTTCAGTGTAGGCAGAATGTGAGGCAGATTTATCTTTGGAGGCAAGCATCTCTACAAACAAGCAGCTTGCTTCGCGATATCCCTGGAAAAACAAAATAAAGTTTTCAATCATAAAAAATTGGTGGCAGTGGTGCTCAATCCAACAATCCTGAGACATTGAAACCTTGAACCAGAAGTGCTCAATCCAAAGTCTGAAAGACAAGTTCTATAAACCCTAGATTCATGATTGGATAAGAACAATAGTTAATAAATGGTCAGCATACCTTCCATAAACGCACAACAACAAGTGCCTTGGTGTCTAAGAGCAAAATACGCCCAAGTGAATCAGTTATTGCAGCCAATGTACCACTAGGCGACAATGTCAGCTTCTCTCCCTTCCTTGGATGATCCTTCAAACAAGTCAGAGCAGATGCTGCACGAAGTTGACATTATCAGTGGGAATTCCAGCAATGCATCTTAGATGGCTAAAAAAACCAACATACTTGTTCACATAATTAAAACCCATAATATGGAGGTTATATATCACTTTAAATCTCATGGTCAGTGGAAACGCAGAGATATTGGCCAACATTACAAGCAATTTTCTCACCTTGAGAAAATGGTTGAGATTTGGCTTCCGGCTTCTTAGTATGGTTTGGTTCACTCCGCCAAATCAATCTCGAGAATGAAGCTATTGTTGAAAATGTTGCAGGAACAACTTTGGACAAGATGGCCCCCACTAGTGATCTGCTCTTGTCCACCGAAAGTCTTCAAGAAAGAAAATCAACTGATAAGGATGAAACACAAACACCAAGGCACTTTCAACTTAGACTAAAAGAGAACACACTAAATCGTTTGAAGGGAATAAATATACAGAATACCATAATTCAAAATCCAACTAACCTAAATGCTGATATCACAGCATCATCTCCAACAGTGACTGCACAATAGTAACGTTGACTTGACTGCCCAACAATAAAATCAGCTGAATTCAAATACCAGAATAAATTCAGAAAGTTTCCAAAAGTCATGGACTGAAGGAATATAAAGCAAGAAAAAATATCCAAGAGGTGAGAAAGAGGAACAACTTAAAGGAAAATCAGAATATTGAAGGAAGAAAGTGTAAACAGGAGAAACCTCCAAACTTTTGCAGTTAAATATACTAGAGGTCAAGAAATTATTAGCCTTGATGATCACATGCACATTAAATCGGAAAGAGATCTAGCAAATAAAGAGGATTGATAAGACAGCAACCTGAATTTCCATTAGTGGTGGGGGCATGACACCGGTTATAGCAGCATCAGCACATAATCCATACTTGTTAACATTCCATAGCTGGTAAGGAAGGCCTCCACTAGTGTCTCGTGAATCCTCTAGAATCATATCATTGAAATCCCGATCCCAATACTGAGAGCTTGTTTCTTGGAACCACCGACGGAGCATATTCTGCATTTTGTAAGGCATGTGTAAGCAAGATAAAATTAAAATATAGAAGCCCAAAGAGAAAAAAATCTGACAGCCATTGCTAAAATTCAGATACCTTAATATCAGATCCTTCAAAACGAGCAATTACACCAGGCATTACAACACAAAACTCCTCCAAAGATGTATCTTGAGTAAGATCTTGTTTGATCCCACGAACCCTTAACTTAAGTATCTTTTCAGAGCATACAATCTGCAAAATACACGCATTGCTGAATAAACAGACGATTAAAGCTTAACAATTCAAAACAAATCCTCTGCTCATAAACTAGATACCAAATTTGATTACTACTCAAGTAGTCAACCAACTTCATTTATAATGAAGATCAAGCATAATAAAATTTAAAAAGCAGCAAGATCATAGGCTTAATTTCAATAGTGAAGTAGAAAACAACAGGATGCAGTTCATCAATCTCCACGCGGAAGCACGAGCAGAGCTCAGATCTCTCCATCAACATAGACTCTCTAATTCTCTAAAAAATTAGCATTCCACCACTGAATACACAACAAAGCACCGGAGCAAGAGAGGCAAAACTTCATAAGAAAAATAAAATAAAATTTGAGATTGAACACTCCACCTGTCTGTGAATAAGACGACCATGGACTGAAAAAATCAAAAGGTAGCCGCAAGAGGTACCAACGGCGAGGACTCTAATGTCGTCGTCGAAGACGAGCCACTCAACGGCGGAGATGTACTCACTCTCGATGGGGGACAGCTCGGGTCGGATCTTCACGGTCCGATTGCTATCCAGATCGGAGAGCCCGTTGATTGACTGCGACCAATTGAGGATGAGGACGAATGAGCGATTGGCAACCGCAAGCGAATGGGTGTCGAGTGAAACAAGGAGGTTGGGGTTATTCACAAGCCAGCCTTCCTTTCCCGCGCCGAAATCGGACAAATCGGAGCCGGCTATGCATCCGATCTCCACCATATGATTGCGGCGAGCCATTGGACGGTATATTGAAAGAGAAATTCAGGGCATCGTCGACGATCGGAATTCCGGCGGCCTTGTGTCGGTTCGTATCTGCACCGATTATGAATTATTTGGACAACAGAAAAACCAATCAAAGAAGAAACGCATCCCCCAGCCCAGGTGATGGTTTCGCTTACATGTAGTTCTTGATTGTTGAATTTACACATTTACCCTTGTATCCACTATCCCTTTTCTAATTTGGGCCCTTTAATAATTAGGCCAGGAGTTGAGAGGCATAAAAGGCCCGGCCCATACAAAAGTTGGGGGAAAGCTCGACCCAGTTAAAGAGCGAGGCCGAGAAGGTTCTGGAAAAATGATCTATCTATAATAACCATCGCTGTGCCACCCTGCAACGCAAAACTCGTATCCAAACAGCATTGAAGCCACTATTCTAGATAATTCGTATCTCATTCTTTCTTTCGTATTCCATTTGAAGGCGAAATCATCGCTGTTTTTTCATTCGGAAGAAATCAGGGAAAGAGAGTTGAGAAGAAAATGGCAGGGATTGTTCAGGACTGGGAGCCGGTGGTGATCCGCAAGAAGGCTCCGACCGCTGCGGCTCGGAAAGACGAGAAAGCCGTTAACGCCGCCCGCCGTGCCGGAGCTGAGATCGAAACCATTAAAAAGTGTGCGTATTTGTTGCTTTCCTATTACCTTCTGTGTTTGATTTTACTTTTCCGTCGTCTTTTTTTTTTTTTTATCGGCGATATTTGTGGCCTTATTTTGTGTGTCGATTCTCTTTCTAATTAATAAGTGTTGTGTTTTGTTGACATATTATCCCGAAAACTGATTGATGTACTGTGAATTGTTTTGTTTTCCTCGTCATGAGATTAGTGCAGATATTTAGGATGTTGAATTGAATATCCTGTGTGAGATACACAACAAATTTTCTTCTGCTGCTGTTCTATCCGTGTTCTTATGTTATTCGTAAATATGATGCCGTGTGCTTCCTTTTCTATTTGCATGTTGAATGCAATTTTGTTCATACTGTGTTATAATGATCTTTTGACCCGATCCCCTGTTGATCGTTTCATCTGTGTTGTGCCTCTGCGTATCTCCGTAGACTGTAGAGTCGTAGGTCATCATACAGAGAGAAACGAGCATATTGTTCTGTGTGAATAATGAACTTCACTTTTACAAAATTAAGCTTCCTTTACTGATGATGATTATGATATGCTGCAGCTACTGCTGCGACAAACAAGGCTGCTAAAAGCACCACCACGCTGAACACCCGGAAGCTAGAAGAAGAGACGGAAAATCTGGCTCGTAAGTTGAAATTATTTGCTTATTTAATGGCATTCAATGGAACTGGATAAAGTTTGATGACAATTTTCACATTTAATCTTGAATGGTTGCTTTGATTTGTGGTATCCATTTTGCCTGCTTGTAGATTTTGTTCTTTTTATTTTTGATCTTGTAAATTGTTTTTGCAGTTCTTCAGAAATTGTACTTTGCCTTGGCCTAGCTAATCACGAATATATGAATTTATAATTACCTGATGCACATAATTAATTTCAGAATTGGAAAGCTTCATCGGTTGAACTGAATCTAGATAAGCACACATGATATATCCATTCTCAGTTAATACTTTTTAATCCGTACGAGATCATCCTCCATCCATATGTGTAATTTCTTTGTGTGCAACAGCCAACTGTTTGTTGTGGATGCTAATGGTTTGAGGCCCTCTTCTAACATTTACTGATGATCACAGATGAGAAGGTGCCGACGGAATTGAAGAAGGCGATCATGCAAGCTCGGATGGAAAAGAAGCTGACACAAGCTCAACTTGGTCAGGTTAGCTTCTGATCTTCTTCCATGAATGCATTTGGATGCCAAGCATGGTGTAAGTCTTTTATCTAATTCAGTGACTTTACATGTGCTTGTTGGGGTTGTGCAGATGATAAACGAAAAGCCCCAAGTAATCCAAGAATATGAATCTGGAAAAGCAATTCCTAACCAACAGATTATCTCAAAACTTGAGAGAGCACTTGGTGTGAAGCTGCGTGGAAAGAAATAAAACAAACAATCTTCCCACCTTGAGACCTTTACTGAGTTGGAGTGAGAAGTGATGTTTGTGTAAATGCATGTTGTATTTCTTTCTCTTTTTCTTGTTGTCTCTGTTGTTGCTCATATGCGGGAAGTTAGTTTGAAGAGTGAATATGGCTTTTCTGCAACATTGTCATTTTCCCTGCTTAATTGTTTTACAAACTCCCATTTATGTTCAATCAATGCCACCATCCTAATTGTGGTCTGTTCTTCCTTCGTCTACTGCTTTTTAAGTTTAATATTTGTGCTTATAATTGTGTGTAGAATGAGATTATGAGTGAGTGGGTAATATGAGCTTTATCATGTCTCTTTTATCCAATTTCATGTCTTTGAGGTGTGATCCCATTAAATCATTAATCTTGTTGTATTATTTATTATCTGGGTCTCATGGTCCCTTCAGGAGGTTACTATAAATTTGCTTCAGGTTGATTTTAGAAACCAAATTAGTATAGAGTTACTCCAATTCCAATTGCTATTGTCTCAACTGTAACGTAACTGTCAATTCCAATTTGACCACTGTACAGTATGGTGCAACGTTATTTGTCCAACATGAAACACGAAAAGATCAGAAGGGTGAAACAGACTCTATAAATAATGTTACAACTCGCATAACCACCAGATCATGTACATAGCATATTTCCATCCATCCATACAAAGACGAGTACACATAGAATTAGAAGGAAGCACAAAAGGCCTGAGACTGATTTTACTAGAAGAGAGGAAGAACCACACTACTCACAGGCAAGTTTCGTTCCGAAACTGGTGAGGCAGATCGCAAACGCTTGGAAAGCCGAGAGAGGAGACCTATAGTCCATGGTGAATGTATCGTCTCCTACCTTTCCGAACTGGAGCAACACTGTCTCTTCGTCACCCTTTCCACCTGGTTGGCTTTGATCCATTGTTGCAACCAGTTGGAAATTTTTAACTGACGCAACCGTCACTCTACCATGGAAATTCAAGCACCAACACTCCAAGTGTTCATGCCACCTTGGAGCTTTGTTTTTCAGAACAGTGTACTCTGGGGCAGAGGTGGTCGCCTCCTTGCTTTCCAGATCGTCGTGATGTTTTTGGGATGAAAGTGGGCATGTGAGTGAGGACACCATTCTGCGAGGACCTCTTGACTTCAAGAGATTGAATTTGTACGAGACTTGCCCAATTTCGAAGTTACCAGATGGGACTTGCGGACTTATCTGCTTGGTTGCAACACGGCGACCAGATTTGCTGCTCGATGCCTTTGCTCTGCTGTGCGGTGGTTGACTATCATATATCGTGAAATTTGTACCAAGAAAATCTGACCTGAGAAAAGTAAAGAACACATCATAAGTTAGCAAAACGCTATAACTTTATCCCCTTTCCTACTGTGCCCCATTGAAATAAATCAGGCCATAGAAACTGTTTAATGGATATTTATGTCTTTTCTTCATTGGCAGTGCACCAAAAGAACTGAGAAGAAGGGTTTCGTAAGATATAAATTCAGCAGGTTATTAGGTTGGCACTTTCAATACTCGAGGGTACAACATGAGAGCCCTAATGAGCTTCCAGTTCTATTACATGCATAACCCGGCTATGTTTTCAATAATACTCAAGATCCAATCTGAACTAAATAATTATGTTTTCAATAATTATGTAGGCATCACCACAATAATCAAAACAAACTACACTTTTCATTTCTGAATTAAATTACCCAGAGTACAGCATAAATCACGGCATATGATTCTTAACTGAGGAGAATTGTGGTAATCCCAGAATTACCAGATAGAAGAGATCACCTTAATTTACCAACATAGGCTTTACTCCCTTGAGATAAATCATCAGCATCCAGAGATATAACGTACTCAGTGCGTGCACCATTTCTGTATCTTCGTGCCGCGAGGAGAAACTTTCCTTTGTCTGTAAATGCTGTTACAGAAATTAGAAGGAAAATATCAACTTTAACAAACACGGGCATATAAAGAAAAAAAAATCAGAAAATCACAAGACACTTGAAGACGTTTATATGATCCCAAAAAACGAAAACCAATTTTATTTTATATTCGATAATCAGCTAAAATCAAGATTGACTAATAAAACAAGTATCAAAAGTTCTCAACAAAAAAACTGGCAATAGCCAGGCCACCAGCATTGACTCAGAAATTTCAAAGTGGTCCTTCCATTCTGTTTGACTAACTATTGAGATTAATCAGGAAACTGATGAGAAATTTCTCCAAACCTCCTCCCAGACCATACCCACACAGAATTTGAAAGGTAATTTTCAGTCAAAACCCATAACCATTTTAAAGTTTTCTTAAGAGGAATGATGCAGCATATTAATTCAGTTGTTACATATCTCCAAAGCTTCACTTGAAAGTCCACTTACATTGTGTGAGAGCCATGTACAGGTAAAATGTTGCATTCTTCTTGTCACGTTTTATAAGACATTGAAGTGGCGAATCCCGAGGCCCTGGCTGCATGATGTATAGAACTAGGAATCAGAATTTTCAGTTCACCACACATAATATAATTACAAAAGATAAATCCACTTTGAGCTCAGTCACTAATTAATTCCCGATTAAAATATGCATCTTCATCATATTCTGAAACTGATCCTGTGGAAATTTTGCAATTCCTTCATTTTTTAGAAACTGCCTTCATGACAAACAAGAAGCAAAAGTTAGGGTTCACTTTAAGAATCTCGGTCAAAACCAATATAAGATCTTAATTATGCTCTCTATGGCAATCTAATAAGCCAATTCAAAACATTCTATACATCACTTTTTCATTTCTTTGCATAACTTTTTCATTTCTTTGATTATGCAAACACACACTTCAGTAATACACAGAATACTGCTAGGAAAAGGGGGGAAATAAAGGAGAAAATCGAACTACGAAAACTGCAGCTATATCAGCAAACATATAGCCGGGTTACTACGTAACAATTGGTTTAATCGATCATTTTGAATGCTTATGATCCATTCAAGACCTCCAGAACTGACTCTTGTAATTCACACTTCCATTGCAATTATAATCCCAATTGACTAACAATTGCAAACCAAGTAACCTAGAAGATGATCAGTGATCAACAAAATCTGAATAACTCATGTTATACCCTATAAAAGAATTATAAAAAAGTATAGGAAACTGTCAATAAACCTTTTTAAGCGAAGAGGGAAAGGTGATTTTGCCAGGCTGATGGGTGGAGGAATTCTCGACGGCTTCCGCGGTGGCGTCCCTCCACCGCTTGCAGACGCATCCGCATGCGACGACGTTTTGGCGCTGCGGCCATCTGTCCTCACTCGCTTCCACTCTCTGTATAATCTCCCCCAGCAGCTCCGGCAGCATCCCCGCCCACGAACCTGACTCCGACGGCCCCGATTCGCCTGCCAATACGACGCCGTCGTGCTGCTTCTGCTGCTCGCTTCCACTATCGCAGTCATTTCCTTCTTCTTTACCTCGGCGAACACTGTCACTGCTAATGGATGGAGCTTCAGAGGATTTGGATTCTCTGTAAGAACTCGAGAGAGTGAACGAACGATGAATAATCCTTCGCGAAAGATAAGATCGTCTGAGTGACATGTCGATTCCGAGAGAAAGGGGCTGGGGGGTCCTGGGATTTGGGGATTTCTAGAGAGAGAAAGAGAGAAGGGAAAGAACAATGGAGTGAAGAAAGATGAGAGAGAATATGATGGCTGAATCGGGAGATAGAACCACGCGCCTGTGACGTATAATCGGTTAACAGACAAATAACAGGAAGAATTTCTTTTGAAATCGAAGGAATAGACACGTGTACGATTTTAATTGGTCGTTGTACTTTTGCTCCGTGGCGGTGATGGGAAGGAATAGTTAGTTGTCTATGTTAATTTTGGTAACAGACAGGCTTTGGTTGGTTCGACTTTGACCAGTTAAACCAGTAACGACGTCGTCTTGTTGTACTTGACATGAATAAAAATACAATGAAATAGTCGTTCAACTTAAATTTAAAATTATGAATAAAAACTGAGATTCGATAATATTATGTTTCAAACATTAATTTGATATATATCTAAAACGAAGCTCTCATATATAATAAAGTAACAGGTAATGCTATATTTTGTATTTCAAATCATTTAATATAAATTTTATTTAGAATATATGTTAAATAATGTTTGATTAATTAATGATATAAAAACCTAACATAATGAACTGGAAATTCATAAGCAAATTTTAAATTAAATAATGTTTAACTGTGCCTTGTAGGTCTTTTAAGGGTCGTTTACTTTGATAGGTGGGATTGTTTGGATTGATAAAAAATGTGGGATTGCACTGTTTCTCAAGGATTAAAAGTGTTAATTTGATGTTTGGTATGTAAGTTATATTGTAGGTTTATTATAATTTTTTGTTTGGTATGAATGTTTGTAGGTTTGGTAAGTTGGTTTGTTTATAAAATCTTGTTTAGTTTATTGGTTAGTGTGGATAAAAAATGTAAAATGACAATTTTGCCCTCAAAAGTTTTAAATGCAATATTTTCAGATTTATTTTAAAAATTCCAAATATAAGTTAACCAAAATAAAGGCAAAATGATTTTGGATCATCTTCCTCAAATCACCTCCATAGCCTACAAACACCTCCATCGCCATTGTTGGTTGAATAATTTCTTACTTACCAACCCATCATCATAATTTGCAAGAAATCCCCTCCAAATCTACTTGTACAGAACCCCAGATTTGCTCCTTGTTTCTTCTGCATAGATCGATCATCAACAATGTCCAAGACGCTATTTCTCGTCTCTTTCTCTCTCCTCCTCTCCTTCCCATTGCTCTTCCTCTTCGTCCCCCGAATCCTCCCCCAGAAACGCCTCCAAATCTCCATCCCCGACGAGCTCGACGACCTCACCCTCTTCCTGCCGCGCTACCCTTGCCTCCCTCGGCAGCGCCGCTGCCAAAGGAATACCCAAGATCGCCTTCCTCTTCCTCACCAACACCGATCTCCATTTCGCCCCGCTCTGGCAGCTCTTCTTCCGCGGCAACCAACACCTCTACAACATCTACATCCACGCCAACCCCTCCGCCAAAGTCACCCCTCCTGGCGGCGTGTTTTCCGACCGCTTCATCTCCGCCAAGAAGACCCAGGCTACAACTACTGCAAGAGGGGGGCTTTGCAATGGATAGGGTTTGTCGGTGCCTTTTGATTATATACAATGACACTTTGGTGAAATCTACAAAAAAAAGGGCAAAAATGTAATAGCAAAATGAATAGTAAGGTTACTTGGGTAAATTCACACTATTACTGTTGGGCCTCATTTAAACGCACCAGGTGGGTTTAAAAAAGGCCCCATAAGAGAGGTCAATCACTGATTTTATCCGGCCCAAACCCAGTGATAAATTAAAATTTTCTGTCAAAGTAAACATGGGTTTGAATTTGTTTTTAAACTCTAACAAACCTAAAACTACAAAGTAAGCAGTGATTGGCCTAAAACTACAAAGTGTTTGAATCTGACGTGGACTGTATCTCTAACATAATTGGTTCAGACCTAAATAGATTGCTTCTTTTAATCGTCATTTGTTTGATTTATTTATTTCTGAAAATTGGATGAAAGGAAAAAATTGAAAACTCAGAAGTGAAGAAAGTGAAAACTGAGAAGCAGCGATGGCGAGAAAGGACCGCTCCAAATTAAACATAGCAATTATCCACCCTGATCTTGGAATCGGTAAGTTTTTCTGCGTCAAATTGATTTAGTGTCGATTAAAATTAAATTATTTACGGAATTTCGTTGTTTTTTATATGATTTTTTCCCATTAGGTCATTGAATGGATCTTGAATTGGATTCTTGCTATGTTTTCACTAGTTTTTAGAACTATGTTAATTTCTGTGAAAGATTTTCAGAGTGATCCGTGGGACTGTAATGTGAAAATCATGCATTGAGAGTTTATTACACAGTAGTGAAATAATGTGTGGTTGTTATTTGTACTTAATGAGATGAAGTCTTTGAATTCTTGTTGAATTTTGGATTATTTTTTTTGAGGGGCTGCTGTTGTTTCATTACATTGGAAAACTTAGATATATGTGTGGTTTTGTCTGATAAGACTATAAGAGTGGTTAGAGAAGCTTCTAAGCAGATTCAGTTGTTGAGGGAGATTGTGTGGATAAGTTTTCGGTTTTCCGAATGGGGGAAAGAGGAGGCTTTCATTTGGTGCTTTTCATTTATCACAAAAAATTTGGAACAATTTATTAGGTTTGCATTTCGTGTAGAGCAAGAACAAATGAACATTGTCATAATTCTTATGTGAAATGAGACTACTTTTAATTTTGTGTACTAGAGAATCATTTTTTTTCGTTCGAACCAGAAGTTTGATTATAGGCTTCGGTTAACTATTGCACATTTTTGGTGATATCCTTATCCTCCCCTGTCTCTACTGATACAGTACATGAACACTTGTTTTTATGGAAAAATGTGGCTTACTTTCATGTTAACTAGGTAAGTGACTAGAGCCTATCAATTTATATAAATCTGATTTTCATCAGTTTTTGTTGTTTCACTTCCCCTGTTTTTTAGTACATTTATGTTCTTTCATTTAATAATGTCTTAAATTTTCCATAATTTTAGGTGGTGCAGAAAGGCTAATTGTTGATGCTGCTGTAGAACTTTCTTCTAAAGGTCATAATGTTCATATCTTTACATCACACCATGACAAAACACGATGTTTCGAGGAGACAGTTTCTGGTGTGCACTTTCTTGCACTTGATTATATTTTCTGATAGAAGACATTGATCTCATTTTGAATAGGCCTGTGTATTTCTGTCTGAAATTTGAATTATTCTGATAATAATCTCAACATGGGCAGGTATATTTCCAGTTACAGTATATGGTGCTTTCCTTCCTCGGCATATTTGTTATCGTCTCCATGCAGTATGTGCATATCTGCGGTGTATGTTTGTTGCTCTCTGTGTGTTGTTTCTATATCCTTCTTTCGATGTTATACTAGCGGATCAGGTCTCTGTTGTTGTCCCACTGATGAAGTTGAAAAGGCAATCAAAGGTTAAATTACAATGCAAAATGACTTTTTGCTTGATAGTTACCCATCGGTAGTGACATCATAATTTACGTGTTTTGTCCTTTTCTTTTCCTAGGTTATATTTTATTGCCATTTTCCAGACCTATTACTCGCTCAACACACTACCTTTCTTAGGAGAATCTATCGGAGACCTATAGATTATTTAGAAGAAATAACGACAGGTATGTTTACGTTTTATGTAATATAATTTGTCTGATGTTTCATGCATCTTCTTTTTATTTCCCATTGCACTATTTGCAACTTTTGATGCTTGTGTGGACTTCATCTGCCTGGTCTTTTTGTAGGTATGGCTGATTTAATTCTTGTAAACAGCAAATTTACTGCATCTACTTTTGCGAAGACTTTCAAGCATTTAAGTTCACGAGGGATTAGACCAGCCGTGCTTTATCCAGCTGTCAATGTGGAACAGTTTGAAGAACCTAGTGCTACTAAGTAACAGACATTGTTCTCTTTCGGTATCTTTTGAATAAACAAGCCAAAAGTCTGGAAAAACTACACACACACTTACATGAAAGTTTAATTTTTTAGTTTGTTCCCATTTAATCCTGTTTTCTGTATTTCAGGTTGAATTTTCTGTCCATAAATCGTTTTGAAAGAAAAAAGAATATAGAACTAGCTATATCTGCATTTGCTATGCTCTACAACAGCAAAGAGGATTTCCTTCAAGGTGACAAAAAAAACGAGCTTTCCTTGATTGTTGCAGGTAAGTCTCATATCTTAACTTCAGTAACTTCTTACATAAGATTATTTGCATTTTTGTTGAAGCCACTTTTATGATCCTCTTTTCTTTTTCTCCCTCCCTTTATAATCAATAATTATCATACAACTGTGACCTTCTGAAGGGCAGGAAATTACATAAGACCCAGTTCATGTTGTGTTCCTATCCCTTTTCAATGTATACTGAACTCCCATATTATTTTCATAATTTAATTGCAAGTGCATCATTGTAAAATTTCTCCCTTATTTGTGTGCTAACCCTGCCTTTGTAATATGTAACATGATTTTTCTTTTTTGGGAACAAACCTCCGTGAGTACTCTTCTTAATCCTAAAGCGTCGGCATAGATTTTTAGTTTGCTATCTTCAACTCACTTGTAGCCTCTAATTAGGTCGTGATGCTAATTACATGTGTTTACAATCTCCTGTCCTATGACAATGTTTAAATGTTTCTAGGAAGCATCTTGGTGTTATGAAACTTAGAATCTTCTGCAATATCAGTACAATATTGATTGCTCCTTTACTGATCATAACAGGGTAAATTCCCAGAATATCAGGAGTCCATTTATTTTCCTTTTTTCTCTTGTACAATTACTGCATATTGGAAGTGTTCTCCATGTCTTTACCTTTAGGGGTTGAGTGTATTCGTTCTATTCTACTCAACAGAGGAAAAGGTTCGCAATAGCAAATAATTTTCACTTTGACGTAGATCTTCTATAGAGTATAGTGGGGCTTGATATTGTTCTCTTATGAACTTTTCCTTTCATCAGGTGGCTTTGACAAACGTCTCAGAGAGAATGTCGAGTATTTGGAGGAACTGAAAAACTTGGCAGAGAGGGAAGGTGTTTCTGATCGAGTCCAATTCATTACATCTTGTCCTACATCTGAAAGGAACACTCTTCTTTCACAATGTCTTTGTGTACTTTACACACCCAAGGTACTACCTAATGTTCTCATAAATTAATTAGAATATTTATATGGTAAATTTGTTTAAGATAAACATAATTGCTGTAGGATGAGCATTTTGGCATTGTCCCTATAGAAGCAATGGCGGCCCACAAACCAGTAATCGCGTGCAACAGTGGGGGTCCAGTCGAGTCAATCAAGAATGGAGTTACTGGCTACCTTTGTGAGCCCAGCCCTCAAGATTTCTCTGCTGCTATGGTTAATTTTATTAGGCATCCTGAAATGTCAAGAACCATGGGCCAAGCAGCACGTGATCATGTCGTGCAATCGTTCTCGACCAAGATATTTGGCCAGCATCTGAATGCGTATGTTATTGATACAGCTCGGAGAAAGAGCGAGTGAAAGAAATTCATCCAATGCTGAAGATTATAGCTGTTGACATGATAATCTCCTTGATTTTTGTACAAAAACATACATACTAGAGCTTCACTAAACTGTAACCATACAAAAGTATTTTACTGACTCAAGTCATCTTCTGTTCAACAATTATGGTTATTTATTTCAAGAATTTGAGTCATCTTCTGTTCAACAATTATGGTTATTTATTTCAAGATTTGAACTATACTCAAGTCAGCTTCTTCTTGATATGAAGGTACGTTAAAAGGGTCGAAAAGTCAAAAGATTTAAATTCTTATGGTCTATTTATCCAGATAAAGGGCAGATGAGAAAGCAATTTTTATTGGATAATAATTCCAAATGAATTACGAATTCCTCAACATAGCACAAGAAAATTCCTCCTTAAGCACATAGGAATAGCCTACAAAATTTTATGTATTTTAAGTTGGACTGATGATATTTTGTTCAATTTGAACAAATAAGGCAGTCCATATAACACTACTTTGACATGATACAACAATTGAATATTGACCTAGCCCTAGTATGTTTACATAAAACATCAAATAAATCTAAAGATCAAGGTTCCACTCAAGTAAACAATTGGCTTCTAATTGTCTTGACTTTTGGGTCTATTCCAAGTCGGCATTCATCTTGAAGGGCCAAAGTTAGCATTTCCGTACAAAATTGATCGTCTGGTCTAATCCACAGAGCCTGTCAATAGAAAATAATATGACTAGCAAAGTCAAAAATGTATTTAAGTTTTCCAATGCTCGTACTGGTACTTGTACGTGTTGTTTTGCTATCATGAATAGAACATCAAGTGCTTGGAAAACCACACTGAATTGGAATACCATACCTTGTGATAGTGTGTGATAGCTGCTGTAAAATTATCCTGGAATGTGAAAGACGAGAGAGGAGAGTCATATCCTTGATTTTATAAGAAAATTTAAAGCCAATAGTTCATGAAAAAACACCTGCAGATGATATGTGTATGCAAGACCCGCATATGTACTCAAACTTCTCGTGGACAAAGCAAGTGCTTTCTCATAGTACATGATTGCCTCATTGAACCTCCTGATGATTAAAACATGTTTTTTTTTATTTTCAATCACAACATGACAAAGAACCAAAACTTAAATAACAAAGCAATACAAATGGTGCAAGGATCCTAGTTTATGGGGAAAAGCTAAAGCCCTGGAAAGAGATAAAAGGACTAGTAAAGAAATTGAATAAAAGGAAGCTGGAAGTATTGGCGAGGTTTTATCCTAAACCAAAAGCAAAATTCAAATTCTTCAAGCATGTGGAGCACATATAATACTTCCTCCATCCACCACCCCCCCAATTAAAAAGGTCATGTTTGTACAACTAAAAATATATATCGAATGTGTTTTTCTGGTACAGAGGGAGTAAAATGCATGGATTTCAAGCCTCGAAGTTTGATCATTCCCAAGTCCAGTAAATGGACTATAAGATTTTTCTGTATATTGTATGTAAACTGAGGACATCATTAAAAAGCAACAAAAATATTGGAGTATTGAAATCCAACCAGCATGAGGTCACACTTGTGACTAATGGAAAGGAATGAGAAGATCTCAGGTACGTAGGAAATAAAGCATCCACTGACCACTAAGTATAAAAGGACAAGACATACTTCAATTTTCTCAATGCGTGAGCAAGGTTGACTAAAGTTGGCTCCCACATCTCACTTAATGAGGATGGCACTTGACCCAACGTCTTCTCAAACCACCATACAGCCTTCTTATACCTAAAATATTTTGGAGGAAATATAATGTTAATGTAACAGCTTAATAATAATAAACAATAAACTGACATAGGTTAGTTCCACCACAAAACGCTCATTCTCTTTCTCCACACACACAGTTATGCATTCTAGTTGTTTTGCCTAAAAGTAATTGTCAATTACATTGTAGTTCTTCTACTAATGTCCAGAGAGATAGTCCCACTTACATTTTCATTTTCAGAAGGTTCATAAAATAATTATAAGGGGGCAGCATTTGTAAGTAGTCTCTTGAGGGGTAAATATCTTACTCTTTCATGTGATAAGCCACAACTCCAAGTTCATTATATACAAGTGGATCTGAAGGGCATACGACCTGGGCCTGCATAAAAAACTGAATACAAGTTCCCTTCAGAAATACAAAACAGGTGAGAGCACTAATTGCAATAAGCAAAAAGGAGAATTAATTAGCTTTATATGTTTACAGCAAAGTGATGGCTAAAGCCCAAAGCAAAGCCAAGACAAGGGAAATTCTGAACTTGAGAGAGATATATTCACCTGTTCTGCAAGTTTGAAGCTATGGGTTCGCATGTATTCCATTCCTATGTATAGAGTGGGCAAATGGCACCTGGAATAAAAGAAAACCAATTATCAGCCTAAACAATCACTATTTACAAAGAAAATGGTGTTGCAGGGACTTCCACAATGCCTAATGTAAATTCATTAATAATCACTCATGATTCCTAGTCAGAAACTTCATTAGGCAGAACTTAAGAAACTATCCCACTACAGAATATGAATAAGACCAATTATAAAGTGTTTGCAACCAGGAATTCTTAAAATGCTGTGCAAGACAGCCATCCCAGAATAAATAGGTTAACATTGCGGAACTCTCATTAACCCCACAGAGCATTATGTCATGGACTTTTTCAGGTGCGTGACAATAACCTCCTTAACTGTACAGGATTTGGGCATATGAAGTTAATTTTTCTTCATCAATGATCTATTGCAGACTTCTTAAAAATTCGAACTGAAGCAGTTCAGAACCACATTGGATTCTCAAATTCATGTTAAGGAAAGATACAACCATTGTAAGCATGAAAATTTAATATGGTCCACAGGTCCAATAAAAATTTCTTCACTTTCTTCAGGGGGGAAAATAATAATGGAAAAGTCAGGTCAATTTGTCACTATCATTGGATGATTTCAATTATACAAATATATTTAAGATAGTGAGCTTGATCCAAAATCTTGGCCTTTGAAACATGAAACTCATCAAAAGAAACAAAGAACTGGACAACAATCTAGAATATGAACAATTGAAATTCACTAGGAAAGCATGTGACGAAAAAACATATTCTTGTGCATTCAATTCACATATTTTAGGTAGTACTAAGAGAATTGTCCATTAATGGCTGTTACACAGTGCAGCCAAACAGATGATAGAAAGCATAAAACATTTACCCAGGAAATAAACGAGCAGCAGTTCGGTATGCTGACATTGCTTGATCACCTTCTTCTTGAGCCGAATAAGCATTCCCATAGCCGATCCAACCTGGAGCAAATGTTCCATCTAAACTTGTTGCCTTGCTGGAGAGCAGGGGAATCAAAGTATACTCAAAATCAGGATACAAACCCAAGATCTTGAAACATCAAAACTCTAAAAGATACACAACAATTTCGCCAATAGCAGTATCATTTCTACTTTTTATGTGATGGCACAATTCTGCTGATCCCAATAAAAAGTCGTTCATTAGAGAAAACCATGAATTCACCAAAAGCTTTTACTATGACAGCGAACAAGAATAAGTTGGAGGCCTTTGGTCTTTCAGACCAAGTAAGGCTTATTTAACTATTAGATTGTGATGATGGAATGTGTATGTTGAAATAGTAAAATATAAATGACAGCCAAAGATCAGGATAACGAAACAGTTCGTCCTTCAAAAGCAAAGCAGCACATAAGTAATGAACAATTGTCTGAATTAACATGGAAGAACATTGTGATGAATATAGATCCATAATCTTACATTCCTCTCCAACTTCAGCTAAATATTAGCCACAAGAAACGGCAATTTCTTCAGCCACACACTTTCAGTTCCCTCAAGAAGCTTAAAACCAATATAGAAGATTGATATGAGCATCCAACACATAACCAGCAGAACTACGGATATCAGCAGAATTACTTTCATCATCTACTTGGTTATACCCATATCAAATAATTTTCACATAAGTTTAAACGTTTAGGACTAAAAGTTGGCTTCAACCAGGATGAATATTGCCTCTCCTCTCCAACCCTCAAACCGAAAAAAAGACCAATTCAAGGGTTAATACCTGAAATAACGACGTGATTGATCATACTTTTTTATGCAGTAGTAGTAGCAACCCACAGCAAACCAAGACAGTGCTCTGAATTCAGAAACCAGAAGAAGTCATTTAAATATAAATTTGAATGTGCACAAATAGGAAAAGGGGTGAAAATTGCAATGAAACCACAAAAATGAAAACATCTAGGACTTGACTAAGACTAGGAATTAGCAGTTGAATGCAATACCTAGTCTGATCTGAAAGGAATAAATATATGAAAAAGAGACATAGAAGTACTCACAACGTTTTAGTGTTTCGTTCTGATTTAACTATATTATATGGGAACCATTCTAAAAA
The DNA here is from genome assembly GCA_005771605.1 of Scutellaria baicalensis. Lineage (NCBI taxonomy): Eukaryota > Viridiplantae > Streptophyta > Magnoliopsida > Lamiales > Lamiaceae > Scutellaria > Scutellaria baicalensis. Next base: position 14,754,308 of record CM016724.1, on the reverse strand, counting down.
ATGAAGGAGATAATGTTTTTATACACTTTTAGAATAGTACATGTTCTCACTAGCTCATTACTGATTGACCAACATTTTAGCCCTCTATATACATCAACAGATCTGGCATAAGCTAGTAATGAAAAAGATGTAAAAAGACCAAACTTTAGAAGGAAACAGATGAATGGAGCAAGTGTGGAAACATAAGTGTTAACAGACTAACTACCTGAAACTGACTTGCATGTTCATTTAGGGAACTCCATTTCCAGAATTGACCATTTCAAGATAATTTAACATCTAGTACGGGAACTATTCCAATATAATGCACTGGGTAGCTATTACAACACAATACAGTATGCCATTATGCCTTGAGGTACTTCTAGAAATAAAAGAAGCAAAAAATACATTGATTATGAAAAATTGTTTAACAGGTACTCACTTTTGAGGATAGTCCTTGACTAAATTGCATGCCATTAGATAGAGTTCATTTGTATGCCCAAGTTCCATCGCTGCTGCTAAATGCACCAGGGTACACTTTAGGTGGAATGGGTCCTTCTCAAGCAAACTGAATCAAACGAAACATTATGAATAAGTGAGTGGCATCATAACTGTCGAACCCAAGTTCTGTTCAAAGAGAAATAACAAACCCACATGGATGTTAGTTCAAAACATTTTTGGTATTCGCCACACTGATGGTAGTACTCAGCTTTGCAGGCTAAGAGGTCGGTGTTGTTCTTTAGGGTACTCAATGATTTCCCAGATGTCTTCGTATTAGAAACTTCCAGCTCGAGCTCTCTAAACTTGGTTTCAACAACATTTTCTTTATCATACTGGGATAATGATACGAGTCAGTATTAATACTTGATGAACTCGGAAGTGTGAGCACTTAAAACTTAACTTACTTTCTTAATCAAGCATGAATAAAATGAAGACAGCCATCCATCTTCAGGGCCAAATTGCAAAGTCGCTAGTAGATTGGTCTCTAGAATATATAGATTGTGAATTAGGTTCTAGTTCAGTATTATCCAGCTGAATACTAAACCATTTCCTTTAACAATAATTATAGTAGTTAAAATATATGAGTTGTTTGATTAGTAACAAACAACACGGAGTACATATGATATCACATGTTATGCTAGTCAAACTCAAATGCTGCATTTTTCCCAAAAGATAGGTCCACACCTTCTTCACAAGTGAGCATGTGGCCATCTATAAGACATTCCAAAGCCTGCAACACAAAGGAAATGAGATGGCACATGATCCAAGATAATAGAACATTTAGTAGAACTATTGGTCGCAATAATTGATTTTAAACGGAATTGAACTCAGATATTAAAATAATAAATTACCATTTATCCAATCAAACATTAATCAATCACTTAATACTTACAGTTTTAACGTAATGGTTACAAATAACTGCCAAAATTAAGCTGAAAAACGATTATATAAATTGTACCTCATAACATAGAGGATCAGCTCTGATGGCAGCTTTGTACCTTCAAATGTCATGGAAAAAAGGTACAAGAAAGTGACTTTTCTGTGAAATTAACCAAATCTATTCACTCTATATCTTGACAACTATTGTATTGCAATTAATACAGACAAGAATAGCATGAAGATAATCTAAAATGAGGCAAGGAAACAACAGAATGGGATCAAAAACTGAGAAGAGCAAACCAATTAAAATGAATCTTCTAGAATTCAATCAATCTACTTTATGACAAGAAGTTTCCATAGCTCAAATTCCCACCTTCTAGTAGGAAAATGTTACTGTGTTACTCTGTTCCCTGGAGCCAGGTTGACCATAGTTTTTAGTTGTTACCAATTTAGTTCTGACTTCTTAGATACCAAACGATGTCTACCTTCTTTTGAAAAATTCTGTTTTCAATTTCTGGATATTCTGCAGCCACCTTCCACTATAACCTTATTGGTGGTACTGCTTTAACTTAGTGAAAAAAATTCAGAGTTAACTCCTTGGTTAATATAGTGAACCGGCGATTGGTATTGTTCAAGATCCGTCTCATGAAATGAGTTCTATCCAGATATTTTCCAAATTGCCGCAAATTTCCAAATTATGACATTTAATTTTTCAACTAACCTTTTTAATATGTATAGAGACTTTTTATAGGGGCGATATACACATCAGCCGCTAGAGGCTATACCATAAACAGAAAAACATGATATATGTGAAAAGTCCCTTGGAACCAACAAGGGATAGTACAGATCAAACCATGCAAATGAAGCATGGTAACATTAATATGTTGGAGAACATGTCACGCACCATAGCCGAGCCTGTGCACGATTTTCCAAGGCTTCGAATGCCTTGCCTCTTAAAAAGCATATTGCGGATATAATCTGTCAGAGAAATATAACCATCACTTTTCACTCTGATCACAATCAGGAAACATTATTTATGAGTTCTTCCCTTTCTTTCTTTTTTCCCAGCATTGAAGTGGCCAGCAGTCAATGCCACATTCATTATGTGCTGGATCAAAACAAACTTACATTAATTTCACGATCTTCACCATCTTTATCCAGGTACATGCTGTTGTAATCCTTTGTATCGGTAATGTTACCATGTTCATCAACTTTTGCATCACCAAGCATTAACAGGCATTGATCCCACTCCTTCAGTTCTTCCTGATTATAAGATATGGTTTTCAATTATAAGGAGAATCAACAGAAATCTCATTATTGCTCTCGACAATCAATTACCAGTGTCAGTTACGCAGAAAGACTAGTACAAAAAATGCAGAAAATAGACAAAACCATTCAATTACTAAATCCTAGGGGAAAAGTTTATAAGGAGCTTATTCTACAATTGATGACATTCAGATGATGATTGAACAAAGAATTGCGTGACAGTTCAGTAAACCGATCATGCTAAAGACCAGCAACTTGTGCGATTCTGCCAGTCTTGGAAATATCTTATAGGAGAATTGTCTAAAAAGACTTCGGGATTCTTCTAGCAAATACAAAGCAGCATCTCCAGAACAGCTGGTTATTCACAGAAACTAACAGAAATAAAACAAGTTTCCTTATATAAATAACATTCCAAAATCATAAGTAATACATCTAATAGGTAATCACCAATCTCTATGCGGAAATTTGAAAGTTCAGTTTAATAAAGAAGTTCCTCTCGTCTCCAAGTATAAGTTACACCTCAGACCATCTCACCTCTCAACAAAATGTATCAGCATGAAAATCAGAACACAATATCGCACTTGAAGAGGAGAAAAGGAGAAAAAAGAAGAGATAACTTACAAGGCATTTGGCAGCTAGGTAGCGGAACCGGAGGTCACGGAGAACGATCTGCGAGGCATTGAGGAGGTGAAAGGCGCGACGGTAATGCCGGCCGAGGTACAGCGCCTGTGCCTGCATGTATATATCGGCCGGGTCCGCCGTCACCGCCGCCACCTTGTCGGCGAAGAAGATCGCCGACGAGTACAAATGCTTGCTGACGCAGTCCCGCACCACCCCCCTAAGCTTCTCTATCACCTCCTCCCTCATTTTCTCGGCCAACTCTGTGAATCGATTTGAATTGAGAGATCAAAAAACAAGGGTTTGATATGGGGTTTGGGGTTTTAGAATTCAGATTTTTATTTTCACGAGAAAAGAGCGCGAAAGCCTTTATTTTTGGTGCGTTTGGTATTTCTATTAGGCCGATTTTGGGCTTCATTTTTTTAAGAGATAAATGGGCTTTAGATCTTGGGCCAAATTGTTTATATAAGTACTCATATACATTCAAATGTCACACATTCATTTTCCTTTTTCCATTTTGAAGTGACTTTATATTTATATTTATATATATACATATATATATATATATATTGGGTAGAATTAGAAATTGCATAGTCAAACACCAAACTATGAATGATTATAGGAATAAATAATTGCCCCAAAAGGCCTTCTAAAATTAAAATAAAAAGGGGTCCACTGGCCGGCCAGTTTGGACCAATGCTGCAATGCAGCTATATAATTTAGGTCATATCCATTTTCATGAACAACCCATCTTCAATTTAAAAATAAAAAATAATAAAAAGAAGTTTTTTAATAATTTCAAATTTAAAGTAATTTGGATTAAAGGATAATTGCCCATCCTCAAGCCCACATCAACTTTATGTCTTTGTTGGCCATTTTTGTAGGAAAAATAAAAAAATCAAGATTGATCATGCCCTTTTCAATGCCACTCAAGATCATTCATTACATCGTGTATTTTATCCCCTATCACATCTCATTGATATAATTCATATCTATATTCACTTGACATTATTATAAAAATCCATAATGCATCTTCAAAATAAAAAGTTAACACTTCTTTCTTCTCAAAAAATCATCTTCCTTTCAAAAATATATTCTTTAAAAACTGGCCAAAATTTAAAATCATATATTTATAAAATGCAAGTTTTTTTTTTCTTTGAAAAGGAGTTGGTATAAATTTTGTGATAAAGGATTGGAATAAATAATAGAGATTAATAATTAAGAATGAAGGTGATAAAGGTTGGGTGGCTCCATCAATGGCTACATTAGCTATGAAATCATGATATTTGATATGGCCATGCTACTATATCTTTTTTGTGATCCACCTTAGTCAAATATTTGCCAAGACTTTATTATGGTGGACCTTTTCAAGCTTATGATATGATTAGAATGACAATGACTATTCCATCTCTCTACTTTTATTCTAACTGCTATCACAAAAGAATATAATCTTCTATCATAAATTTCAATTTCATTTACTAATTATGCCTAGTATGTGTATATATATAAACATATATATCGATATTGTTATGTCGCACTGAAATATACAGTTATGTTGAGCGAATTTTCCATCTAACTATGTGAAAATCTGCTAATATGTTATGCATACATCAATAAGGAGTTAGCTTATATAGTCTTTTATTTTCATCATTTAAAATGAAAATTTGATGATATATATTATTATTAAACATGTCAATGTGTGTATAATTCAATGTGTCAAAACGGGCCGGCGGACCCAGCCCATTTTGACAGCTCTATATAATTGTATGGATTAGATAGTGTATAGTTTTAAAATATGTAGTAAATAGAACATGTGGAGTTTTGAAAGATAAAATATTTATTAATGTAGAGGGTTTTAAAATAAATAAAAAATTAAAGTTAGGTACGTATAATTTTTTGGGTTATCATATATGTTCCTTTGTTGATATTTTAAGAAATATGTTTAATATTAAACCAAGTCAACAATAAACTAATTTAATCATAAAAAATAGTGACAAATGTGAAATGACAAGATGTCCAATTCGAGTTGGACAAAAACAACTGGAAATCCACATAATCAGCAAAGGAAAAGCCCCACTGCAATATATACACATAATAACAACTACAAATCTCCAATCATCAATTTAAAAATTATAAGACCACAAACTACTTTGATACAATGCCCACTACAAATATACAACTACAAGTCTACAACTTTTATCCAACACCTTATAAGGTATTAACAAAATTGGGAAGCTCATACATTCCACATTATAATTTTAACTAAATCTTCCCTCCAATTTTCTCTTTTTGAAAAAAAGAAAAGAAAAAGAACCAAGGTACAATTCTTGATCAGCACAAATAAACCTGTGCTTGTACGAGGATCTCATGGATCTTGAACCCTGGTACGACCATGAACCCTACACGGGGATCGGTTTCTTCGAAAGCTTCGTCGCTTAAGCTCTCCATATACACCTCAGAGAACCGGCTTCCTTTGCTCACTTGAAAGATGGAAACTTCTGGATCGAATGATAGGGCTAGGCAGTGTAGGAGCCATACTCGTTTCGCCATCTCACAAAATGTGATAAAGAAGGGCGACTCGGGCAGTTCACCCGAACTCACCAAGCTCCGATTATTCAAATTACCAAAAAATGAGACTTCCATCTTCGGATGAACGGCCCGTAAGTACTTGGCCCGACAAAATGCTGCGAACGTTGATTTAGGCTTCCAAGCTAGGTAATCGGCAGCTCTCACCGATTTCAGCTCCTTGAATCTCTCGAAAAACAGGTTTCGATTTTTCTCCTTTCCAGATTCTAAGGAGAACTCGGGGAGGTTAAAACGGTCGAACATTTCTCGACAAACAAAGGATTCATAAGCGAAACAAATGTGATTCGGTTTCCAGAACGAAACCCCAGGTTGAATCGAACAAGCAGCGGCTTCCAAATCCCAGTCAGCAGATTCCATCTCGCTGATCATCAAACGAACAAAGCTCCGAATGGATTTTATCGCCTGTTGTAAGAACACAATAAAATGAGTGGGCCTTAAGCTCGACAATTGAGTGTTATCAGGAATGGAGATTTGTCCACTCGAGTTTAGTCTCTTCTCGAGCAGCCTGTTATCACTATTCACTTCTGCTAACTTCTCTTTCAGAAATGTGATCTCCGATTCCTTAAGTTTGAGCTGAGAATCCAACTTCTTGCTCGTGATCTCATACGTTTTGAGAAGACTATTCTGCTCCTGGATTTCAGACAACAGCAGAGTGGTGTCTGGGGACGTATTATCGTTGACCTCTTTCTTCAAGAAACACTGCTTGAATTCAGACAGCTTCTAAGCTCCGATACAACAATCTGATCAGCCGATTGAATCCCATCAGGGTCGTAAGGAGATTGAGAATATTGCAACTGAGCGTAGGCAGCTTTAATGATAGAAATGCTGGCAAAGAGTTTGGCAAGAAAAGCTTCTTTGACCGCCTTATCCTCCAAAGGAATGTTGGATCGATCCTTCTTCGTATTTTGATGGGATTTTATCTTCTGGACATCATCATCGTTTGGAGAAACACCTGCAACGGCTCGTTTATGCAAAACCTTAGCAAAAGTGCGAGCCAGCCGGCTCTTTCTGGGTGTTACTGCAGAATGCTTAACTGAATCCATCTGAATCAAGAAAGCAGGGAGAAATCGAAAGAATGAAGGTTTGATATGAATATAGAAACAGAGAAGTGGTGCAAAAAATGGAAAAGAAAAGTTAAATACAGAATGGAATATGGAGGACAATGATGAGCACAATAACTATGCATAATGAGCATGTTTCAATAAAAAGAGAAAAAGCTGGATGCTTTATCTCATAGATCGAGGCCATTAAAGTATGTACAAATTCTTTTGTTTTTAGCCTTTGAAGTTCAAGAAAGTGGGACTTAACGGGAAGAAAAGGAAAAGATCAACAGAAGTTTACACAGTACATATGTCTCGATGCACTGATGAAATAAAACACGATAGAAAATAAATAAATAAAACCCGAACCACACATCAAAAGTATGATGTCTGGTTGCATATTGCTGCTAGAGAATTGGAAATAGAAAAATAAAGCAATAGAAGTAAGAGCTGCTTTCTGAATATTCTAATAATCTAGGCAATGTTTGATAATAGAATATAACAAATTCCCATGCTACAACACTTTCTATATATAAACATACATGTAGATCTCTAAATCTCATGATTCTGACAACATGGTTAGTTTCTGTCTTTATAGAGCTAGCAATACAGTAATCAAAAGGCAAAAACCAACTTAAAAAAACAATAATGTCACAACACACACATACTATATTAAAACTACCCATCCAAATTTCCTACAAATAAACCATGATCCAACCACTACATAAACAATAGAACAAACCAACAAAAATCCCAAGTCCTAACATGTCTAGATCCGTTGGATCGTTCTAGAAGACACCGAGTAGCAAAAATGGCAACTACAATCACTGCTCCTGCTATATTTCACCAAATGTAGCACCCATCGACCCATCTCGACGAAATTTGTAAACCACACGACAAAACTAATCAAGACAACATCCCACGTGATAGGTTCGACATTTTCCTCGAGTTCTTTAAAATATAATGTTCGCATAGATTATATGGATATTATTAGACGAAAAATGTATACCAAGAACAAGTATAACATTAGTAGTTTATGTCTTCACATGATTCATTGGATTCTCAGGGCCCAGACTGCAATCCAACCCCAAAAGTTTTTACAAGGCAGGTAAAAACATGATCTTTAAAGACAAGCAGATCTATTACCATCATTGATCTCATGTCAGATATATCATCACACTGCACGAAATGAACATGGGCCCTTTGATCCAAAAAATAGTAACAAGCACACATAATTGTCCCCAACAGATACAAAAAATTGGCATTTTAAAAGGCCCCATCTAAACATTAAGCATTGGGTCTCAATCTACCACCCCAACTAGTGACGTGTCACATTCATTAAAATCAGACACCCACATTATTAGAAGTTATTAAATGTAGGAAGGTCTTATCATTTATTCATGCATGTACTCATACATATATCCGTTGGTCGGTGGGCAAGTGAAATTTACATATATGTTTTAATGTATTTCGTCGAATATAGTATATTGGCCCAGTGTGTGGGCCCCACATGAATAAATCACGTGATGGCCTGTGGCTCGCACTCACGTGCCGCTCACGTGACCATGAAATTGGACTGAGATTGCAACTCCTGCCCACGCCCAAGAGACAAAGCCCAACAACGTTTGACTATCGTACTAAAATAGCGTTTTATCTTCTCAATGATTCACAAAAATGCCATCCATAAATCTGTTGTTTAAGAAAAATCATTGTTTTGATTTTAAAAACAAAAAAATCGGTGACTATACGTGCAAAATTTAAAAAGATTTTTTAGAAATAAATAAATGATAACAAAATGAGATCCATCCAAATTTCCATTTACTTTTACTAGGGAAATAAAAATAATAATAAAAATAAAATCAGGGTTACCTTCGAAAAGAGAGGCGGCAGAATTTAGGCTTCTTTTTCACAGCAGTGTGAATCCCAAGAAACTGTAAGAAAAGATTAACATCTGGTGTAAATATTCATATCTATATCTTCATTCTTCAAAACCTGAAACCAAAAACCCAAGAAAATGTATTGAACTTAGTATTTAATATTTATACACAATACACATACATGAGTGTGTCTGTGTGTGAGAAAAGCAAAAAGAATTAGAATCTTTGAGTTGGATCAAAAAAGGCAACCCCAAAGAGAAGACAAGTTTGGAAACAAGTGGATGATGATTAAGACAAAACAGGTGCTGTAATAAAACTGCAGAAATGGAAGTGAGAGTAAAAGAGACAAGAACAAACGTCGACCTCGTTAAACAACGTAGTTTCGATCAATCAGATGGGTGCCATTTTCGAAGAAGAATCTCTCTGTATGCAGGGTTGTATTTGAGCTCGAAAATGGGCCCGTGGGCTTCAGATGGAGAAGGGATGATGATGCTCTGAACTGTAGAACAAGAAAAACCGGAGTTTGGGGGGAGCGAGAGAGAGAGAGAGAGAGAGAGAGAGAGGACACGATGATGACCGTAGAACAATTGAATTGACAGAGTCGTAGAAATTAAAATTGAAATAGCAATATTCTGCACGTTATGTCCATTCTAACCCTGCGCTTTGTACCTAATATTTTTTCTATTCTGGGTCTAATTTTTTCAGTTATTATTAGAGAAGAAATTTAGGTTTGGATTTTACACGAATTAAGATACCCATGTATTGAAAGAATTGGTTGACTTTAATCCAGTGTATTGATAAATATTATTATATTGTAATTAAAATAAAATATTCTAAAACAATGAGGAAATTGGATACTTCAATCTTCGAGGGTATATTTGTCATTTAAAACAATAAATCTTTTGAGGATGGTGGGTCAAAGTGTAGAAAATTGGTTTAATTTCGTTTTAATGAACTGTACCTAATAATTGAATTCACTATTTTAAGTCCTTTTATTTTTTAGATATATGTTTCACGTTATAATTATGATTTTAAATAAGTTCTTAACATTCAACTTAACAATAACAATTAATAATCAATAATATCATAGTAGACTGATTTGAATGATGTGTCTATGTGGTTGTAGCAATGTACACGCCTTAATACGAATGAGGTGCAGTAATTGCATATATACAAAACATATAATATCTCGGTCCAACTAACATTATATATCACTCATTCCCAATCTCTGCCAAAATTATGATTCAATTTCTTTATTGAACACGTGTTAGATGTTATTTTAATTTTTTAAAAATCAATGTCTATGTCAATTTGAAATATTTGTCATCGATGTCGATGTTAATTTTGCATTACCTGCGATATAATCAGTCGGATCTATTAGTAAATCTACTTGATTAGGTCAGGAATAGTAGTTAATTTGGATGTCTTTAAACATGAGTTTAAAATAGATGTCGGAGGTGTGAAGTAGGTAGTGTGAGAAAAAGTTAGTTGATGAGATTCGATCTAGTAGACAACTTGCAAAATTGAAGATGTGGAACTCGAGTCAATAAGAAAGTTCGTTCACAAAATGGGCTCAATCCAGTTGGTAGAAGACCAATGGAGGAAGCTCGAGTCCAATGAGCTCGAGAATCTATTAGGACCTTCATAAAATAGATATAAATAGTTCAAAGACGTACCATTTATAACAAGTTTTATCTTATTTTGGAAAATGAGTTAAGATCACTTTTGTAAGTTATGAGCTGTGTGAGATGGTCTCACGAATAGTTTTCGTGAGATCGATCATTTTTGTCCACTAACCAAACTCACATCCATAAATTTAAATATAAATTGCGAAATGTGGTTGTGGGCTAATCATCTCACATAAAACTATCTGTGAGACAGTCTCACAAAGAGAGACTCATGTCTTTTTACGCTCTTTCTATACCCATATCAATAAACATTCTCCTCGCCTCTCTTACCACAGCTAATTCACTGTGAAATTTGTGATGGAGTAGCTAATTCCTATCAATCATATTTATTATTTCTATCCACGTTTCATTATTTATAATTCATATCATATAGTAAATTAGATGATATCATTTATATATTTGTTGTGAACATATAGTACTTACCGCACGGTGTGTGATAATGATAAAAATTAAATTTAAGCACTTTTGCTGTTTTTTTTTTTTTTTTGAGAGGATTTATGAGAAAAGTAGAAGCAAAAAAATGTAGAAGTTGGTGCATTTAATCAACTGTACGGGAAATTGGTCAAAAAATGAATGAGCTTGTTTCGGATTTTGCTTGACCCTTTCTTTTTTCCTTTTTTTTTAATGAATTTTTCTTAGTACATGTGCAACATTGGCTTAGGAATAGGGTTAAATTGTTACAATTTTTCAACCAATTTTTATTTTTCACAAATTGAATAATGGTCTCCCTTATTTATTGAATTTTATTCCGATCTACACTAGTATTTTCGATTCGTCGTAGCAATCTTATTTTATTTCTCAATACAACCCTCGTACCAAATAGACAAATATATATATACTAAAGAAATAACCAAGAGTGACACATGTCACTCTTTGGTTAATCTTATTTAATTATAATTTAATTTAAATCAATTCATTTAATATTTATAATTTATTGTAATAATGCATTTAATGAGATAATAACAATTAAATAGCAAAATGCCAATAATTATGATTGATTGTAAATTAGGAAATTTTAGGCAAACATATTAAGTAAAGTTGATATTTGTAATTATATTAAATAATAATAAAAATTATCATACAATTAAATTTGAATTACATACTAATTAAATTAAAAATTAATGAAAAATAATAATAATTAAATTTATTTTAAAAGAACAATTTGTTAACTTTTTAATTAATATTTAAATACTCATGTAATACACGAGACTTATGGTAGTGTTTATTGAATTTTATTTAATTTTCTGTTAGGGGACAAGCGTGTCTTTCTTAATCTTAATTAGATAAGCAAACGCGTGCAGGAAAATACTCCTGACCCCCCAAGTCGTAGTCTGTCGACTGTATTTAATTATGACTAAGTATGACGTCATTATTAACTATCCATTACATATTACTCATATTAATAAAGTAATTGATATAAAATCAATATTAATAAAGTAACCGATAAAATCAAAGAGTGAGTCCGTCAGAGGATAAATTATATAATATTTTTATGTGTATCAGATAATATTATATGAACATTTGTACTATATTTTACAGTATGTGTACATAAAAGCATTACATATTACATAAAAGATATAAGAACAATCTAGGAAAATCTATGTGTTATTTTGAGTGACCTAACCGATCAATCAAGTTCAGCTCATATAAAAATATTAAGTGACATGCGAAAAAAAGTATTATTTGTTACACATAAAAATATTACTTCTTATAATCAAACTTAACTCAGAGCACATTATATAATATAATGTACTACCTAATATACTTGAAAATATTGTCTAATATATAAAATATTACATATTATTTTTTAGGCAAAATCTTATATACTCCTGAGGTACATAGGAGCACAAATTTAAGTATTATACACATGCTCTTTAGGTGTTATATATATACTCTACATGCGTTATGTTTATTGGAGTTATACATATACTCTACAAGTATCACATGTATATAAGAGTATATATGTGATACCTGAAAAGTGTACACGTAACACCATATGATAATTAAGTTGGGGGCACCGTGCCCCAAGATACACGAGTGTCACTCTATTTTTTATATTCGATTTGACTCAACTCAAACGGATTCGTAAGACAATTTCACCAAATACTTTCCTAAAATTAAATTACGACAAAAAAATTGCATAATATTTAATGTCGGTGCAAGGGTGCTACTAAAAGCTTAGATAAACTAGTGAGGGCCCGTGCGATGCACGGGTTTGATTTTTTATTTTGTTTTGAAACTCATATTTTAGATTGTGATTTGCATATATGTCAATTCTCATCAAATTATTGTATGTAAATAATAAACCATGATTTGTATATACACTCTTAGATATATATATATCGATTCTCTCATCACATAATCGTATGTAAATAATGAATCATTTCAATTCAGTATCCTAAAAACAAAAGCGTAGTAATTGTAAAAATGATTAGAATTTTAAATTATTTATGATCAATGTTGATACCTCTTCTCTGTGATAATAGATCCCAAATTAGAATAGATATTGCTTTTCAAGTTTAGAATATATAGATCTTTGAATATTTAGCAAAAGAGAAAAAGATTATTCATCTTTTTTTTTTACTTTCATTTCAAGTCCTCAATTAGGAGACAATTATGCCAATTCCATAATCAATTTTATTTGCTCAATATAGTATCTTACATTAGCAAGGAAATAAAAAAACTCAAAGAAGTAAATAACATAGAAACAAAACAGGAAGTAAATAGAGTTATTGTCATTGGCCCAACGGAGTCCATTTAGCTGCAATCCACGAAAGTTTATTCGTCATACTGTCCCTAACATTGAGAAACATATATAGTTAAAGAATAAAAATATAGGAGATAAAAAAATAAAGAATATAAATTTCTTCAATTCCATGAATTGTCAATAATATTCCTTGAATATCATAAAAAAATGTTAGGGAGCCCATTTGCAATATCTATATATTCAATAGACATTTTTTTTAGTAGCTCCGAGAAAGCAAATGAGTTTCCTCTTCATTATAGGCATCCTAACAAATCAATATGCATAAGGGATCAGTGAGCATAAAATAGTTATGGTAGTAGTCGAAACATATATGCAAATTAAATTAATGTGCAAAACCTGTAAGTTGTTGGAATGGGGAATGGAAGAAATTGATAATGCATTGTGACCTTCATATTGGTGGACAATTAAATTAGTATAAGTCATTTTCTCCCATCAAAAGGATCTTGATTCACTGAAAAAAACTACGCCCCAACATAATGCAGCAAATTTAAAAGTAACATTCGAATAAGAGGCTCGAAAAAAAAAAAGAATGATGTAGCGCTTGGAATAAGAGGCTCGAAAATGAATGAATTTTAAATGTACCCAAATAAAAGTGGAATTGAAGTTCGTTCACTCAAAAGCTACTTCAATAAATAAATAGCGAATTTCAAATACATATCTATCAACAATAAATGAATTTCAGATGCATCATAAATTTCTGGTAACTAATCATAATACAATGGATAAAATATGTACAACATGATTTTGATCAATGGGTATATGTGAGGAGCATATTATTTAATTGAATTAACATTAGCAACCATTCTATTATTAAGAAATGCATTTCATATACAATTTAATCATGCAACCATCATCACCCCTGTTCCCCCTCTAGCAAAAATAAACAGAGAAAGGAAAAATAAAAGACGTACATATATGCAATTTTTGAATATTTGAGTATAAGCAAGTTATTAAAATTATGATAATTGCCTCAAATGGGATCAAAACACACAAGATAGGACTCAAACCTCCTCAAAACTATATGATATGATATGCAATCTTGTTATAAACAATAAATGAATTTCTCATCCTTAGAGGAAATGACTTTCATTGATAAGTTTGAAATATTATCGATCCATATATTTTATGAAGAGAAACATAAAGGCAACAGAACAAAGATAACTTTAAGAAACATGTTGGACTTTTCATCATAGCAAATTAAAAAGAATCATAATGTAAATAAAAATTATGGAATTTTAAATAAGTCAACTTACAAAGACGATCTTCAAGTAGCTTCTGATTGTTCGTACCAACTACCAACATCAAGCATAATCGATTGTATCTGTATGTAGGAAAATGTGAACCAAGAGTTTAGCAACTATAAAGATTCTACATATCTAATGCTTGTATAAAGATCACAAAAGCATTTTTTCTTTGTAACTTAGTGAGCAAGATTACCAAGGCCAAGAACATGACTACCATCAGTACAATCATATCAACTTGCAAGAATAAATTTTTTAACATAATACTTCATTTTACCAAAGGAGTCGTAATAAATCAAGGGGAGATATCAAAGGAAACACTCTCTACAGATCAAGAACATGGTATTTCTCAAAATGAAACAAAAATCGCACCTGTTGTTGATAATGACAGTTTGTAAGGCCCTATCGTACCATCTTGCTCTAACCAATTTGATTATCTACTTACATTTTATTTGATATGTCTTGCACTTTTTCTTATTCTATTGATTGGATCTCTATAAGAATTAGGACTTACCAGTTGCTAAGTCAAGAAAGAAGAGGAGACGACACCATGACAGTTCGTTTCTGAGATATATATTGAGAATATGACATTTGATAATGAATAGAACATAACAGACATGTGTAGGATAACAACATATTCTAAACAATACATATGACAACTAATATTAATAAGTTAAAATGCTTATGTCTCAACATCTCAAAAAGCCAATTTTCAGCACCTAGAGTTTCAACCCTACTATTATATACATATATAGATAGATAAGGAATGTCTTGCAAACCGCAGCATGCTATGATCAGTTATCAACTCTTGTTTGAAATGACAAAATTTTCATCTAATTCAACTAATGACTTCTTATTCTCTCAAGTCAATAGTCGGCTCAATACATATGAAGCAAACATTATCTTTTAAGCAAATGACAGAAGGTTTCTTTACCTGGCCATGCAAATGATCCACTGGAATATCAAAATTGCCCATTGACTGTCCTGAATGGAGATCACATGCTAAATCTCGATTTGCACCAGCTCACGTCCTTAAGTCTGAAATGACAATACAATAAAAACAAATAAATAGTGAAAAGTGGGGAGAGGAGACGAAAGGTGATTTCATCTTAAATTTTAATCAATGGAAAAATGAAGGTAGCTGAGTCTTTTCATCTTATTTTAATTAATGGAAAAATGAAGAGAGATAATGAGAGGTAATACACACATGGCAGCATGTGAGAGTTTCAAAATGCTGATGTGGCGGCTGGAGAGAATCCACAACCCTCTCTTTATTTATATATGGAAAATTGAAGAGAGATAATGAGAGGTAATACACACGTGGCAGCATGTGAGAGTTTCAAAATGCTGATGTGGCGGCTGGAGAGAATCCACAACCCTCTCTTTATATATATAGATTCAGCAGTTTTTATTTATTTATTATCGACTAATAAATATAATCATATTTATTCTGTTATTTCAACGAACCCCGTTGGACTATCGTAGATGGACTTGGCCATTAGCCCATTTAAGGCCCATTGATTAATCCTTGATGGGTTGCCAGTTGCTATAGCCCATAAGGGCCCTCCTAAACATAAATGCAAACGTACATAATATATATTTTAAAATCATTTTGAATGATTTTATTTTTTTCTGGCTCATATACATTTAATTTCACGCACCTTTTTGTCGTAGCATACTAGGCTAAAAAGTGAGGAAATATGGGTGTAATAATGGAGAGAATAAAGACTGACGTGATGAATCGATTTTAGCCAAAAAGTTGAGGTCATTCAGAATCTGAACTCTCCAGCCTTTTCATGTCCTCATGCATGGCTGTCCAACATCGACCAATAATCATTCAAATCTTGTAATCTACTTATATCCACACAAATAAAATTACTTGTAGTTTTGTCCAGAATTGTATTCTAAATGTATTTGCTACATATAAAAACTTGGAAATGGTTTTACGGAAAATTTTCATAAGACAGATTCCTTCTACCCACTAATCAACTCATTTTCACAAATTTATATGTGAATTGTGAACGATTGGTTGTGGGGTTGACCTATCTCACATAAAATAGTTCGTAAGACGGTCTCATATGATACTTGCTCTATTTACTAGATTGAAATGACTTGGTTGGGTTGGTCAAGAATAAATGTAAATAGCCCAAATTATGTGGAGTTCGACTTTTGTTAGACTCCCTCATGGATTTTACTACGTGAGATAACTGAATTCATTTATTTTACAATTCATGATTTAAATAAGTTTGTGAAAATTGACTTTGTTGGATGGTAATAAAGTTTTGTCTTATTCGCGAGACCATCTTGAATTGTTGTGAATTATATGAAATTAGTCAACTTATAATTCAAACTTAATATCTTTTTATTTAATATAAATTAAATTCATGGGTAATAACTAATAAGTACCCGTCTCAATACTCCGTGAGACTTAATCTTTATCCTCTACCTTACTCACTCTCCTTACACATTAAAAAGTTATTGGAGTCAATTACAATTACACATTAAACTTTTTCTCACAATATTTTTGGTTGGTCTAATTTGATTTTTTGTTACTAACATATCATTCAGAATTAATTTAAGTGACATACTATTGCTTCGATTTCTTATTCCTATGCTAACTCCTATATATTTGGATGGAGCCTCCGGAGTTTACGAGACATATCTTGAAGTTGGTTGAAATTATACCCATAAATAATATATATACCTTAAAAAAATTAATTTAAGTAAATTATTGAGAAAAGTAATGTGAAAATAACTTAAATAAGGATTGATAATTATAAGAAATTCTTCATAAAATAAAAAGAGAAGTGCAAGAAAAAGTAAATATTTAAATAGCAGCGCCAAAACAAAAAAATGGCGCCACCGACCGCCATTGACGACGCTCTGAAGGTATGAAGAACTATGTTAAGCGAATTCATTTACGCTCCATTATTTGCATTCCAAATCACATCTCTGCATTACAAAAACTCAACCTTTCGAGCAGTCATCGCTGTAAAACTTGAGCACATTCGCATTGATATCTAATATGAATCTCGTGTTCCACTGCTGCAACGCTCCAATTACAGTTCTCCGCCCCCTCATCACCGCCGTGCACGCCGTCCATGATATGCGTATGATATGACACCAGATCCGCGCCGCCTGCAAAGTGAAATGTCATCGGCGGATAATCTCGGAACCCCGGCGTCAAATTGTAACAAGGTTCCGTACCGAAGTAAGCTCCACCGATCCTTTTCAATTTCCCTTTGAAATAGCTCACGGATGCTTTATTCACCTTGTCATATGCTCTACTCTTTAGAATTGTGTACCTCACGCCGGTATCCGTGAAAACACCGCCGTTTTTTAGGGAAAATAGGGTTGGGGATAGCCCTAATTTTTTCCCTGCCACGCTTATGTCTGTTAAATTCAAAAAAAAGACAGAGTAATCTTTGTGTATTAATGGCGCAATTTTCTCTTTTTTTCCCTGAGATTGTGGTATGTCATTTCCCAATGTCAAGTAGCTCAATCCATCGTGCAAGCAGTAAGAAAAGCGGCCAATAATTTTGTTTCTTAGTTGCCTACTGGGGACCTATCCAATCCCAAAATTCCAGAGAAATCATCGAAGAGTTAGCGCTTCGAGCATCCGAAAAAAATCTGTGGAAAGTCTTTCTGGGATTGAGGAGAAAGAGGCATACGTAATGTATCTAACGAACCATCGAACGTCAATTTAAGTCCGTCTGGGCCATAGGCAACGCTGCAAACGCATTGGTTTTTGATGCATTTGCAGATTTTCTTGGCGCAGAGGCGATGGTTGCAGGGGAGGGGTTTGTAGGTCTTGGAGGTTTTTTATTATAAATATTTGTTTTATTTCCACATTGAGTCCAGATGAAGCCGCTGCCCGTATCGAGCAGCAGTTTTACCTCCTTGCTCAGAGTTCCGATTTTAATGTTCACAGGATAACGAAGCTCGTTGTGGCGGTGCACTGGAATCTGGATCTTTTCCTGATTAAATGTTGCATCTGGATGTGCTGAAATTGGATCAAGATTGTGCAGAAATCTGATAACTATTAGATGTTTTTGCAGTGTTGTAAGATTTCCGGGGTACAGAGGCGAATCAGGGGAGTCCCATGGGATGAGCTTTAGGCAAAGTCATCTTGTTTTTGGTGGATCAAATAGGAAGAATGCCAACAGGAGATGAATGAGGCAGATTTTTATGGTGTCCCGACTCATGTTTCGTGTTTCTCCAGCTTGAACATTTCAGGTAGATATATAATGCATGTCCAACAGTGCGCCATCTCAGATTTGATGGCTCATATTTTCATTTACAACAGTGATTTTTTTTTTTATGCGCCACCAACTTTCCACAGGTTAACCATTGTGCCATCTGATTTTTCTTTATTATTATTATTTATTAATTTATTTTATTCATTTTTAATTTCTTTTTCGATATTCTTACTTTGTATTCATTTTTTTCTTATCATTATTTATTATTTATTTTATTCTTTTTTTTTCTTATTTTATTTTGTTTTTAAGTTCTTTTCTTAAATTGCTAAAATATTATAATAAGATTTAAATATATATAACTTTTTTACAATTTTAAAATAATAAAGATGAAAAATAGATTATTTAACAATACTAACGAATATTGATAATAAATAAAATGTTAAATAAATAAATTAATAAATAATATTATGGAATATTTTTTTTGGGAGCAGAGAATAATGTAAATTTTTAGAGATCATTGACAGTTATTACATAAAAATTGTGTAAGATTAACAGTAAAATCCTGGTCCTAATGCCTCCCTAATAGAGAAATAGATGAAGAGATAATAATGGTGATAATATTTGATTTTACGAGGGTAATTGAAATATCACTTGATTGAACGTTTTGCTTTCTCTTTACGCTAAAGTTCATCGGATTGTGCAGAAAGATACATGGATTTCATCTCCCTCTTCCCAATTCTCGTTAAATTTGAATTTACCTCTATATCTGTGTATATATAGATAAGCTTGATGTTATGTGATATTACTAGTACTAATTGTCAAGTATATGAAGGGAAAGCGTGGTCCCTTTTCTTCATGTAGTTTAATTTACTCATTTTTGCTTTACAGATACCTGATAATGTTGATTAGGCATTTTACAATCATGCTAAGGTCAAACAGTTTATGATTTGCTTTACAAGTAAAGCAATTTAATAGAAGTGATTTTGTAAATAGGTTACAAGTATAAATGTTACATAGTACACGCCCATTTTCACTTTTAGTATTCAAGATGTTCATATTAATTTCATTTGGCTTCAAATGTAATTCTGGTCACATTTACTTCCTCTCTGCAGGGTGCATTAATCTTGAAAGATTTAACAAAGAAAATCTAAAAGAAAATGGTACTTTACTTTGTATAAATAATATAGGGCCAACATACCAATTAAAAATTTGAGAATTGACGTTAAACAAAAAAACTTTAACCAGAAGCCAAAAGCTAGTAAATGCAGATACAGACAACAAAACCTCAGACAGGAGTTGGGACTAAAATCAGACTTGTATATTGCACGTAGGAAGGACGGGAAACAATTTGAATTTGAATTAAATAAGAAATGAACTGAACAAACTATTTACATTAAAATTTTCTATTCTTTTTTTTTTTTTTTTTTTTTGTAATAGCACAAGCTGATTATTTACTACTATTTTTGAGCAATCCTCACCGACAAACCACAGTACATTAGCATTTATGTCAATAGACAATAATAAACCTTGTGTTCCACTGTTGGTATGCTCCCAGTATCGATATCTGTTCAGGGATCAGCCCGATGCACATAATTCCCTTCTCAGAACAGATTACAAGTCTCGTAATTAGCATCAATAAGATGAAAAGTCATGCTAGGATAGGTTTCCATACTAGCTTCCTGTTTATAACAAAGATCAAAGTTCCTTCTCCCTTTCACTCTTTCAAGCCTACCTTTGAAATAACTTGGATCACCCTATCATAAGCCTGTTTCTTTAGGACAGTAAGTGGGGCTCCCGTGTCGATAAAAAATCCACCTGGAGAAAGTCTCAGCCGCTTCTTAGATACACTTATGTCTGTTAAGTCCAAGAACAGAGTGGGTTTGTCAGGATGTAATATCTTTGTAGATTTGGCATATTTCCCTACTTTTGGGATGTCCTTACCAAACCTTAAGTAGCCACCCTGTTTGTACAAGCAATAAGAGTAGCGCCCTTGAACAGATTTCTTAAGTTGGCTTATCAGTGATACAGGCAATTTGTTCAATCCCAGAATCCCCGAGTATATAGGAGACTGAGTTGAGCACCCAAACATGATGTTGCTAAATGTCTTCAGGCTGTTATTTTTCATGGGTGGAGTAAACGAATCTGATGAGAGAGTGGCCTGAACCTGAATCATCTTTCCACCTTTTATGCCATAGTTTAATTTGCAAACACACTTCCCATCTATGCATTTACATATGTCCTTGGCCTTTTGGCACAGGGGATGTTGACAGGGAAGTGTTCTGTATGTTTTGGATTTTGCAGGATTGAAATCAGATCTTGATTGTTGGCAGCGTGTCCAGGTTGGCTCAAGAAGTAAGGTAACCTCTGTGGCTTGCTTCCCGATTTTGATGTTAACTGCGTATCGTAAATCTTGGTTAGACACTGGAATTTGTATTGCGTTGGCTTCGAAAGTATTGCTTTTTAGAGCCCTTGTTTTGGAGGACATAATTATCGTTTGAAATTTTTGTGTTCGAGTGAGATTTGGCTGGTAAAGGGGTGACTTTGGAGAGTCCCATGGAATTAATTTTAGGCTAAAGCCTCTAGATTCTGGAGCTGCAACGTGAAAGAAAGTTAGCAGGAAATGGAGGAATAGAATTTTGAATTGATTTTTGAGGTGAATGAGATGGTTGTGACATTTTTTTTCTTCTTGATTTTATACCAATCTTATGAGGACGAGATATAGATTGCATTCATTGAAAATATCCACTGTAGAAATAAAACAGAAATGGAAAAGGCTAGATTTAACTTTGGATCAAGACTATTTACTTCATCTTCATCAATTTCAAAAAGTTATTGATTGACAGTGGGAGTTGCTCCTGAGTTAAGACCAGGGATGAATTTTTTTAACGAGTGTGGAAAATTAAAATTTATCACTTGATTCATCTTTATCGATGCAGACATTTAGTGCACTACTATCTAGTGAAATGCATCCCACTTTCTGGTGTGAGATTTATTTGGTACAATATGTACGTTAATTGATGGTACTTGCTAGGATGTTTAGGGATATACGGTCAATATTCCAGTTTCTACTTGAAAAAAATAACTTCAAACACAAAAACTTTAACTAGCACTTAGTGGTCATGCAGACAACACAACCTTAATCAGGAATCAGAGTCATAGTACATGTAGGAAAAGAAGGGCAACATTTTATGTTGATTAGGAACGGAATCGATTGTGTTAACATGGGTAGACATCCACAATGGATAGACTTGAACAAAACCGATAATTTCGTTAGATTGTTCAAATAAAACTGTGCAACAAATTTTGTTGCAAACCTTCTCAAAAAATACCGAGAGTTCACTGAGATTTTGATTTAGATGCCACTATTTGTGTTATATAGTGTGTTCTGTCTTGGCATTGTATGCTTGTCCGGTTTTATTTAAAGTTTTGAGATGTTTTTCTTGATTTAGCTTATTCAAAAAAAATAAATAAATAAAAATTGAAACGATAAAAGACAGGGTGCTGACACTTTCATGTAAAACCTCCACAAATTTTACAGAAACCAATAGCCAGATTAAGTTGCTATAACTGATGTATCAAAACTTTATTCATATCAAGAATCATAATTTAGGTCGCCAAACTGAGCAACTAGACAGTTGTTTATATCAAAACATGAATTCGTATTTCATATAAGGGAGGCATAAACTGATTATTTTCTATCTTTCGAGCAATCCTCACTAGCAAACTCCAAGTTATTTTTATTCGTCATAAATGAACCTTGTATTCCATTGTTGGTATGCTCCAAGTATGGAGATATTCGTTGCAGGGATGCACATAATCCCTGGTGTAGGGAATACATACAGATTACTAGTCTTATAAAAGGATCAAACGTCATGCTAGCAGAGTTGTTCACACGAGGATTCCGTCTATAACAAAGATCAAGGTCGTACATTTGCCCGTTCAATCGTTCAAGTCTACCTTTGTAGTAATTTATGAATTCTCGGATCACCTTATCATATGCTTGTTTCTTTAGGACAGTGAATGGGGCCCCTGTATCTATTAGAAAACCACCTTGTTCATATGAAAATAGATGTGGAGAAAGTCCCAGCCGCTTCTCAGCTACGCTTATATCTGTCAACTCTAATAACATATTGGGATGATTAGGATATAATATCTTTGTAGTCTTTCCCAAGTCGGGGAATGCTGTTTCCGAACTTTAAGTAGCCGCCACCATCATACAGACAATAAGAATAGCGCCCATGAACCGTATACCTGACTTGGCTTACCAGAGATATAGACAGTTTGTCCATGCCTAATATCCCTGAGTATACAGGGGAGGAATTTGAGCATCCAAATATCGTGTTTATAAAAGTTATCGTTCTGTTATCCTTCGTAGGTTGAATAAATGAATCTGATCCTAAAGAAGCTACAACCTTATTTATCTTTCCACCTGTGCCATAATTTAAGGTGCAGACACACTGATTGTTTACACATTTACAAGGCCCTTTGCCCTTGAGGCACTTGGGATGTTGACAGGAAAGTGTTTTGTACGTTGCAGATTTCTTCTGATTGAAATCCAGTGAAGATTGGTCGCAACGTGTCCAGATAAATCCACTGCCAGTGTCAAGAAGGAGACACACCTCCTTGCTTGGTTTCCCAATCCTGATGTTAATAGAGTATCGGAAATTTTGGTGTTTTATTGGAATTTGTATCCCGTTAGAGTAGAAAGCTTCGTTTTTCAGAGGTGGGGAAATTGCGCTTGTTTTGGACGACATGGCCATCATGTGAACCTTTTGTGTTTGAGTGAGATTTGGTTGGTAAAAGGGTGATTTTGAGGAGTCCCAAGGGGTGAGCTTTAGGCTAAATCCTGTGGTTTGTGTAGCAGCAAAATGGCAGAAAGTTAACAGGAAATGAAGGATTAGAATTAAGAATGGACAGGGTTTGAGAAGGGCCATGTTAAGGTTAGAGAGATGCTTCTACTCTCTCTCATCTTATACTCAATCTTTAAAGGACAAGATATTGATTGCATTCATGAAGGATTTCCACTGTAATACAACAGATAAGCCATTATAAGTATAAATATGGGTAAGGCCTATCTATTAAGTCAACAATAAAGGAATAGTTGTGTACAATTTACCCAATTAAAGTACTTTAACACACACCTTAGAACCGCATAATAAATAGATGAAGGAAAAGAAGGGCCTTAATTTTTATTTTTGGCTTTTCAATCGTTAAATTTAATTGATCAACTCAGAGGTTAAATATGAAATCACAGATAAAATTTTAGAAAATGAAACTAGAGGAAACTGAGACATCTGATCATCAATAGTAAATTAACAAGAAAGAAAGAAAGAAAAAATAAGGTCGCATCAATATCCCTATTATTTCATATCAAAGCATGAACTCATTTTTCATGGTAGGAAGACATTAACTCATTATCTTCTATCTTTAGAGCAATCCTCACTAGCAAACTCCAATTGATTGTTATTTATGTCAAAAATGAACCTGGTATTCCTTTGCTGGTATGCTCCCAGTATGGACGCCTCTGTTGCAGAGACCAACCCGATGCACATTATCCCATTCGTAGGGAATACATACAGATTCCTAGTCGTATAATCAGCCCCTCTAAGATGAAACGTCATACTAGCATAGCTTCTCATGCTAAGATTCCGTCTATAACAAAGATCTAATCCGTACATTTGCCCCCTCACTCGTTCAAGCCTACGCTGGTAATAGTTAGCAAATTCTTGAATCACCTTATCATACGCCTGTTTCTTTAGGACAGTAAGTGGGGTCCCTGAATCTATTAAGAACCCACCTTCTTGGTATGAAAACAGATGCGGAGAAAGTCTTAGGCGCTTATGAGCTACGCTTATATCAGTCAACTCCAGTAGCATACTAGAGTGAAGAGGATATAGTATATTCGTAGTCTTAGCATCTTTCCCGAGTTTTGGGATGTTATCTCCAAACTTCAAGTAGCCACTACCTTCAGACAGACAATAAGAGTAGCGCCCTTGAACTGTATTTCTTACCTGGCTTATCAGAGATATAGGCAATTTGTCAATGCCTAAAATCCCTGAGTATACAGGGGACCAATCTGAGCACCCAAATATCATGTTCGAAAAAGTCATCATTCTGTTACTCCTTATAGGTAGAGTAAATGAATCAGAACCGAAAGAAGCTATAACCTGATTTGACCGGCCATGTGTGCCATAATTTAGGGTGCAAACACACTGCCTGTTAATACATTTACAAGGGCTGTCGTTGCCCTTTGGGCACATGGGGTGTTGGCAGGGAAGTGTTCTATACGTTAAGGATTTGTTCCTGTTGAAATCTGATGGTGATTGGTTGCAACGAGTCCAGATGAATCCGCTGCCAGTGTCGAGAAGGAGAGTCACCTCCTTGCTTGGTTTACCGATCCTGATGTTAACAGAGTATCTTAAACCATGGTGTTCCATTGGAAGTTGTATCATGTTGGAGTAGAAAGTTTCGTTTTTTAGAGCGGAGGAAATTGGGCGTGGTTTGGAGGACATGACCATCATGTGAACCTTCTGTGTTTGAGTGAGATTTGGTTGGTAAAAGGGTGACTTTGGGGAGTCCCATGGGATGAGTTTTAGGCTAAATCCTGCGGATTGATTAGCAGCAACATGGAAGAAAGTGAGCAGGAAATGAAGGATTAGAATTGTGAATAGACAGGGTTTGAGAAGGGCCATGGTAAAATCAGTGAGATGGTTGTAGAGTTTCTCATCTTATACTCAAAATCCTATTCCTGGGAGGGCAATTTATTGATTGCATTTATGAAGGAATCCACAATGATAAAATGGAAAATGTCAAAAAAAGGCAACAAGACATTATGAGTTTAAATTTTGAAAAATCATCTATTAAGTTAACATTTAAGGAATAATTGTGCATTTACAATGAGCAGTGAAATGTGAATGCCAAATTGGGAAGAATCATACCAGAACTAGCTGAAAATGTAAACCTCATCAAAGGTTTCCCTGCAAATACGACGAAACAAGGGAATAAGTTTATTGTTGGTCGTACTCCAACTCAAAGGCTTCAGGCATAGCGAGAAAGAGTTATTATCGATTTTGTAGTCTAGCACATCCTTCAGTGGATGGCCTGTTCATGGACATTCTAGCCTCCCGGAGATTTTTCTTATAAAAGGAGATGAAGTAAATGGCTTCCAAATTTTCCATACAATATGAAAACAAGGAATATACATACAAACCAAGTGTGTTGAACAGTTAAGGAGGATTAACTACTTTCAACAGAGAGTTAGAACCTGATATGCACCTAATTTGACTCAAAATGTTACCTCACAACAGAGTTGGCGACATGTAGAGGACTTGAATTGCATCTTCCGAGACTGGGATCTTTGGCGAGCGCCATTCAAAAGCATTTTTATGGACCAGGGATGTAAAAATTTGCATTCAATCCAATAACATTTAATCAACTCTAATAATTCTCAAGTTTATCATCTGGAATTTAGTGAAATTATTTGACAGATGAAAGTTTTGGTAATATTATTTGATAGATACAGATCTCCATCGAAATGCAGGAACAGAACACAATTAAGTTCAAAAAATTGCTCCCCAAGAGAGGAATTTGGAATCAGCTAGTTGTGATAAGGTCAATCAATGCCAGCCTATATCTATAACAAAATATATGCATGTATGCCAAGAATGGAAAATAATATCGATTCTCATTAACATTATCAATAAAGACAATACCTCTGGGTGCCACTGAAAGCAGCCACGGAGTATCCGTGTGCCTGACTCATTGAAACGTAGACCTTAGACAGATCGATCAATTGGAAGCCGGCCAGAAAATAAAGCTCAGTTGTCAAGAAATGAGATATTACAAAAATTACACTAAGGTGAATAGATCACAGATCGGTATCTTACATACCTTGTCGTCTTTATCTGCACTAGTTGTTAAGATCATAGAGAAGCTACACAGTTTCTCATTTTTCCAGAACTTTTCAGGTGATGTCCCATACCGTACATGATTCATAGTGGCAGTTTGATGCCATGATTCAACATTGCTTTGTTGAATCAAGAGAATAACAGAACTTAATTAACACAAGAAGATTATTTTCTGATGCATCATCATAGAATCTGTAATATAGATTGTGAGAAACTACACTTCATCAATATAAAAATATACTCTGCTGGCCTTAATTATATGCCTTTATCAGAAACCTTTGAGGACAGAGATTATACTCATTCTGCTACAATCAACATTTTTCAACCGAAGAAACGATGACTAGACAATGATGACGAATCGCCAATAGATGGAAGGAACTCTGGTTGGCTATCTAAAATTAAGCTCGATTCTTAATCAAATACCACATGTGATGTACCATAAAAGCAAACTCAATCTCAAAGTTAAGGCAGAAACCACAACACTTTAATTTCTGTTTCCAAAATCACTAAATTTTGCTCATGGATTTCTCAGCAGATTGGAAATTGAAGATGTGGTAATTACTCTGTGAAGAACCTCCCAAGGTTCATCGTAGATGAGAGGAATAACTCAAGCAACAGCAGATTCAACAAACTTCACATAAGAAACAGAAACAGCAATATACGAGGCAATAGATTATCACCTGGCCTGGCAGGCTGAGGATTCCGATGACCGGTCCGAAGTTGAGATCGGGGTCCGCCGTAGAACAGTAGCGTAATCATCAGTCACACAGGGCAAGAGGAGCGGCGCCGCCGTAGACTGAACGGGAAGAGACACTGCATTAATATATTGATTGATCAAGTTTCCTAGATTATTTGATTTACGTATCCATCTATCATTTTCGTATTTATAAAACATACTAGCCTTTTTCTTTCCAACCTATGATATGTATTGCCAAAGTACATACTTATTTCTTTCAATTGCTGATTGAGTTTGATACTTGACATTGTTAAGATTTGATATGGTGGAAGTATTTTTTTGGAGAAACGAATCAAAATATTTAATTCAATACCATTTGATTAAGGATACACTTGCTTCAATTGAATATAAAGGTTGAATTTTGTTTCAAATTAAGTGTTAGTTTAACACTATAAACATTTTTTTCTCCAAGTTTAAAATGAAACTTTTTTAAGGGTTTTTTTTTTAAATATAATCCATTTGTTTAATTAAGAATAGTTTTTTTAATTAAAAGGTGACAATAATATATTGAATTTATAGTGTATAACTTGAGCAAAAATATACGGTTCAAAAATCAGATTATAGATTTGAAATGTCTTTAGTGGAAAAAGAAAACGATGAAACTTGGCAAATAAAACACAGTTTATGTGGTTGAGAAATAAAATGCACAGTGAAAATCCCCAAACATATAGGTAAACTTCTGAGAAGAAAATTTCCATTTCGGTATAAATCTTCACTTCAAATTTGAAGTAATAAAAACTATGGTTCACCTTAAGGTTTTTATTCAATCATTAAACTTTTTATACGAGTTTTGTCTCGTGAATATACTGTCAACCTTTCAGTTTTTCGCATCTCGTAGATGCTAACTGCATCGAATATCGTATTCACCTTAGATATATATTCATCACATACATGGTATGCAAGTGTGAGAAAATACTGGGTACAATTTATACATTTGACAAGAATTGCCAGAAAGTTGAGGGAACAGAACTAGCTGAAAATGTAAACCTCATCGAATCCTCTCCTGCATATATGGCAGAACCGGTCAAGTTTATTGTCATTCATTTGGGAGGGAGAGAGAGAGAGAGAGAGATATATACCCAGCCTTTCCACAATATGTGGGACTATAATTATAAATAAGGTTTTCAAGCACTTTTTGGGGGGATGGCCTGTTCATAGACATTCTAGCTTCCCTGAGATATTTCGTGTCAAAGGAGGAGACAACACAGTCAAAAATAATATACATATAATTTATAGTCGCGACAACTAACGAAGAATACATATATCACGAGAAACACTACTTGGATCCATTGGAGTATGCACTGAATTTGACAAAAGAAGTATTACCTCACAAAAAAGTCGGCAACATATTGAGTGACTTGAACTGCATCTTCCGAGTGTGGGATCCCTGATAACCCCCATTCAAAAGCATTTTTCTGGACCAAATTTAATATGCATATATGAGTTCATTTATTGAGAATTTGATTTTAATAAAGGTCATATACCTCCGGGTGCCACTGAACAGCAGTCACAGGGTATCTGCGTGCCTCAACTGTTGAAACATACACCTAATACAAATTGACACGATACGAAGGCCATCAGATATAAAGCTGAGATGTCAAGAAATGCAGTGGAAAGTAACAAAGTAATACAAATAAGATGTTGAAGGTGAACACGACACAAGGTGGCTTCTTATATACCTGCCCATCTTTATCTGCACTGGTTGTTAAGATCTTAAAGAAGCTACTTAGTCTCTTGTTCTTTTGGAACTTTTCAGGTGATATGCCAAACTGTGTCACAGATGAAATTGAAATGGTTATACTAAGAAAAAAAACATGCCTAGTAATGATTACCAGATTCATAATGTAAAGTTACAATGTATGATTTCATTTGCTTTACTTGCAGATATCAAATGCTGCATGATCCTAAATTAAAGTAATATTTTTTAGCAAAACTCCAGGATTATTATACAGACATCCAAACACGTTATTATGAGAAGAATCAATTGATTGGAACGATGGACCACATTAGAACCATATCAACCTAAATGTCCTATTCTGTTTTACTTAGTGGTTACCATCCGTGACAAACACTCAACTTTGTGTAACATATACGATTGGCAAATGGCAACCAATGCCAGACCATTACTTATACAGGTAGTCACTGATTCTAAGCCACAATTTAAGGTCTTGATTCTCTGGAACAAAGAAATCTACAGATATCTTGAAGCTCAGAAAAAAGTCAAGTGGTCTCAAGGTAGGAAGGGATTAAATTTCTTATGATAGGCCACAAGACTGTATCAGAGAAACATGCTTCCTACTTTGTTTCCAGCTAGCAGGAAAGAGGAAGAATAAAAAAGGGAAAAAGAGGCGAAATTAAATAGCAAAGAAGAAGGAGAAGAAGAATTCAAAAGCAGAGCTGATTTCACTTGAAATATCGGAAACTACATAGATTCACACAAACCCAACCGTGGCCAACCCGTCTGAAGACTGCTGGATGCAGAATGATTAAAAACTAGATTTGGAAGTTATAAACTTCTTTTGCTCACATATTTGAAAGTTGAACCATATCCTGAACCACTCTTTCTACTTCTTGACCTTTCAGCAGTCTAATCCTATGCAAAACCACGTAATAGGTAATCAAGGAAGATAAGTATAAAACTATCATCAATAACAACCGACTGGAAAGAGCACCTTACACTATGATTTTGCATCACTAGGCATTCTGAACTGAGCTTCTTCAGCAAAGCAGGAGGAAACCTGTGTAGGAAATTCACACATCCATGATTAATGGTGCCAAAGGGTGAAGGTAAACAAAATGCTTATGTAGTTTATCAATTAATTTCAGGAAACTAAGTTACCAGCATTTGCTCATTGAAATATAAATCAATAAACTCAAATTGACTAAATAGGTCAAAAGTATGACAAGACATAATTCAGATGAGATATTATTGTATAGATTATACAATAGATATTCACGACAACTCTACTAGCCAGGTTATTTAGAAGCCAGTATAAAGAGCTCTCATTGTTATAACTACTGCAACAAATTTGATTCACAAGAAATATAGTTGCTCAATTTGCTGGAACTGAACAATAATCCTCACTTGTCCTATTCATAGACAGAATGAAGTCAGCGCAATAAAAAAAAGGCAATAATGTCTAAAATGATTTTTGGAATGGAAAGGGCTGTGGCCTTGCTATGGTCAGTAGCCGAAAAGGAATGCAGTGGAATTCTTTTATCACAAAAAAAGCAATATTAGCTGGTGCAGACTACAGTTTACAAGAATCCTACTCCAGTTAGACAGACAACCTCACAAATTGCAGTCACTGATGTTAAAGTCTAAGCAGTGCATTAAAATGCAAAGAATCGAGGTTTCAAATGGAGGCACTCAAAAGAATTGGCAACTGAAGGATCATGCTTGTGTTACGAGATTTAATAGCTCAGGGTAACAACTGCACACCAAAGAAACTAAAATGGAGAAATTGGCATGCAAAGGATTTCATGTGCATTCTTTTACATGGATCCTAGCTTCCCAGAATAATCATTTAGATAAGTTGCAAGAGTAATGTGAGACTACAGTTGATAATGATTCCATAACAATAAACCGAAAACTTATTTAGTCAGATTGACTCCAGTTATTTACCTTTGAAATAGAGTTCCATTTATATCTACATTTTTTATGAACTGCAAAGTAGAAGCTTGACCTTTTGCATTAAATCTCTCTAGGATCGTGTTGTCCTGTAATCAATAATGAAAATGGAAATCTGACATAGATCAAAAGGTGTAAGTTACGTAGATGAGTCTATGGTACAGAGCACTAGAAGGAGAAGTCACAGCATAGTTAAGAGAAGTTCAATGCAGCTGCAACTCAAATAAATGTGCTTCAGCCTTCAGGATTGAATATCGTTCATAATACTCCAACAATGATCTCATACAGCAAGAGATAGAGAGAGCACTATCCTCAATTACTAAATTTACAAGAAAAGATATTAATGACTCCCCCTAATCCAAAAGTTTATAGTATAACCACCATTTTCAATGCCAACAAATATACATAACGAATAAACATTCAAAGGAAAAGGAAGCAAGAGGGGGGGAGGGGGACTCTCAAGATACATATGCAAAAGTATATTCTGAACAGCTTTACCTCACTCACAATCTTGGTTAACAGTTCAAAACCTAGGCAGATGGCATGCAATGGGAAATGATCTCCGGAATCATTCTTCCTGAGGACTTCCTGGCCAAAACAAATAGAAAACAGTGAGAGGTACCATTTTCTCCGAAATTTCATTTTCCTTGATTAAATTATTATCAAATTTGCTTTACATGATTAATAACCCTACTTAAGTGCGTATTTCATATTATTCATTAATGAATTGTTGATTTCTAATATAGCAAGCAAGAACTGAGCCAATCAGATTATAAAGGCACCACCCAGAAAATTATTAAAACATGCCTATAGTTAGACCTCTTAAATTTTGTACCTACCCGTTCTGGCGTACCCCAAGTGTACAAGAGACCAACAATGCAGTTATATTAAAACTGGATGTCACTTGGAAACATCTTCTGAGATTCTTTAATTGCAAAGAATCAAAGTGTACATAGGCTACTTCAGCATGTAGCAGTATAATTAAATCTATCATCACAAGCAGTTGAAAAATATGAAAGGTTACGTAATTCCTTTCTCATTTTCCATGGAATCACTAGAAATAAGAGAAGATGCTGGTTTCAATCAATAGTAGCACGAATAATTGAGATGGTCACGTACCTTAAATATTGATTCAACGACTTCTAAGTACGGACCTATTTTGTCCCGCCCTCCAGTGAAGATCACTCCATTAACCAATTTGAGTTTCTACAACATAAATTACAAAGTTAGCGCTATGACAATTCATGTATATCAATCCATGATTGCTTTGGCCAAAAAGTAAACTTAATTAGCACGTTGTGACTGAAGCAATATCAAAGATGGTCATTAGTAAGATTTCAGTGATGATAAAAGAATTAGCACCTAAGGCTAGTACACATTGCATTGGATGCCTTTAAGGACAAAGGCTATCCTCATTCTGGTAGAATCAACATATTTCAACCAAAGATGCAGTGACTAGAAAATGTTGAGAATAACCAATAGATTGAAGGTAAAAAGGCTGATAGGATATATATATATATATATATATAATAAGCTGAACCTTAAGCAACTACCACAAAAGCATTAGCACAAAAGCAAATGTTAACCTCACAAGTAAAACATTTCACGCTTCTAACATTTGTTTAGCAGTCCAAAACTATCTTTGTAAGTTCACTGAACTGATGATCCTCAAAAAGATTATGATATCTAGTACTTCATCACTGTGTGCTTAATCCGGACCAAATCATATCCATGATAACACGGAAATAAAAAATTAGGAAAATCAACAAGTGATATTTACCCTGTACAGAACCTCCATGGGCTCATTGTAGATAAGAGGAATAACTCTAGCACCAGCAGACTCAACAAACTTGATATAAGAGGCAGCAATGTACGACACATTAGCGGCGTCGTTGAGTCGACCGGAGGCGCCATCCCCTGGGTGGCTGAGGATTCCGATGACAGGACGGAAACTGAGATTGCGGTCCACTTTGGGGAACCGTGGAACAGTAGCAAAAGCATCTCTGTCACTGTCCAGGAGGAGCGGCGCCGTGAGAGTAGACTGATTGTCGGCGGAGCGGCTGAGCTCCTTCGCCAGAGAGATGAGGAGGGGAATACAAAGACAGTTCATCGTGTCGGAAGAGGAACCAGCGGCGGTGATGGAGGAGGAGGTAGATGGTGGTGAATCAGCGTCAGTGGATTCCGGAGAAAGCGGCGGCGGTGGTGGCGGAGGAGGTAGAGCCATTGTTGGTGGTGGTGAGAAGGAGAAATGTTGATTAGTGGAATTGAAGCAGCTTTGACATGAAATTAATGCACTTTGATGAAGGGAGCTACCAGTACACGTGTGAAGAGGGGTCCACACGTGAGAAAATATCCGAACCCACATCTTTATTTCTTAGTCTTATTTATAATTCTCTCGCTCTCTTTATCTTTTATTTTATTTTTCTATTTTTTAAAATAAGTGAAATTTCTCAACCACTTTTTGAGGCATCATATTGAAAACATGTTAGTAATAGAGATCGAAAGATGCTAAATCAAATTCTACTTTTACGAAATTTCAGTTGATAGTTTTTACTAGTCTTTAATTGATAATGACATGGCAAAAACCTTTAGAACAAAACTTATATGCACCAAGATCCGTGCCTCTGATCCGACCCGGCGCGTGGCTACATCCACGCGCACCCCCACCTGATCTAGTGTGCACCCACGCATACCAAATTTCACACTATGTGATTCAGTGATAGATGTTATATATGTACTCTGTAGGTGTTATATATGTAATCTGTATGTGTTATAGTTATATTATATAATTCAGTGATAGGTGTTATAGTTATACTCTATAGGTTATATATATAATCCTTAGGTGTTACATCTATGTTCTTGAGGTATCACATATATAGAAGATTTCATATTATGTGATTCAATGATAGGTGTTATATGTATATTGTATATGAGTTATATATATACTCTTTAGGTGTTATATGTATGTTCTTGAGGTATCACATATAAAGAATATTTTATATTATGTGATTGAATGATATGTATCATATATATATATATATATTCTATAAGTGTTATATGTATGTTCTTTAGGTGTTATAATATTTTTATAATACCTGAAGGAACTGTGTTTATTATATATCATAAATGCATGTAATTTTATATCACCTATAGAGTATCTTTGTAATACATTTAAAATATTTCCATAACATCTGAAGGAATTGTATTTATACAAATTCTTTAGGTGTTATATATATACACTTTCGGTGTTACATGAATGTTCTCAAGGTCACATATATAAATTTCATATTATGTGATTCAGTGACACATGTAATATATATACACTATAGGTGTTATATATATATATATATTCTTTAGGTGTTACATGTATGTTCTTTAGGTGTTGGTGTGGATCCTATCAACTCATTATTTTCAAAAATTAAGTTTTGCAAGTTAGTCATCTTCCCAAACACAACAGGGATGTAATCTCTGTTTCTACATCCAAATGTAATGAAATTCTGAACAACAAAAATCAGTAACAAATGATCTATTAAACACAATTAATACATTAATTAACATGATTATCCATTCTTGATTACAACTATATATAAGTGGATCATACTCTAATTAACTACACTCAACCACAAGCAAGTATAGAGGAAGAAAGCAGTAGCAACAAGTTAACCTAGATGGGCAAGACAAGTCAGTGGAAAAAGGAAGACTATTATTTTATGATCTAGAGAGGGAGATGAAAAGTGGAGAAGGGGCAGCAGAAAAGGAAGAAATTTTAGGGCAAAAGTTAAGGAGAGTGGGGAAAAGGGGGGACAAACCACTCCGGTGGCTTCCTTTTGGAGACCTCATCAAGAATTACAACTCTGCTACCCTTTCCCAACTCTATCAAATGCACCACATCCCTCTTCCCCGTCTCCAGCGCCATCACTACACTGCCCTTGATCCTTTGCCTGCTTCACATTGCCTCAATTTTCTTTGTTTTTGAAAGTGGTCGTGCCAATGGTAAAATCGATAGACTCAAAAACAACAGTGTTAGAGACAGTGTTGGACAACACCGTCAACGACACAAATTAAAAAAACAGAGTTAAAACGAATACGCAACGGAATTAAAAGACACACGGATGTAAATTTTTGACAAGTTATAAAATATAACTTGTGAGATGCCTCAAGGCAAAAATCTTAACTAAAAAGATTTACAAAACGATCCCTATCGAAATCTATTAGAAAGAGAACAATGAATCCTAACGTCTCAAAGACGTCTAAACCAACTACTGAGAAGAAAGAGAGAAACTAAAAGACAACACCCTACAACCTGTTTGAGAACAAAAAGAATCAGTCACAAGAAATGATTGAAACAGATTAAAGAACACATATGTTAGACAGGATGTTATCACACTCTCAGTAACACAAGAACTGTATGATTGCACTGCTTTATCTCTCGTTTTTTGCTCGTCTCGCCTACTGTCAAGTGAAGTGAGGAGGGGTATTTATAGACGTCTGGAAAGCTTGTTCCACACTCTTTCCATCCATGTATGGC
Organism: Scutellaria baicalensis; assembly: GCA_005771605.1. Taxonomy (NCBI): domain Eukaryota; kingdom Viridiplantae; phylum Streptophyta; class Magnoliopsida; order Lamiales; family Lamiaceae; genus Scutellaria; species Scutellaria baicalensis. The sequence continues at coordinate 14,718,868 of CM016724.1, read as the reverse complement.
ACGTTCTCAACCATATTGTGAGGTGGAAGTTATGCTCCCTCAAACATGACCATGGTTGACAAGGTCAACTTCAACCTCTTCTCCACTTTTCAAGGGATGACTTGATCTTCAATTTTCTCCAATCCTCCACTATTTTATAGCACATTTTAAGCCTACAAAAGAGTCTTAAAAAAGTACAAAAACAATATTTTTGTAAATTAAGGCAAAATAATAGATTAAATGTTTATTAAAAATAAACATCAACAGTTTTGGCTCCATCAAGGATTATTAGTATCGCTCATGGAAGAAGAAGAAGAATAAGAAGATTAGGGTTTCTGAAAAAAAGAAGAAAGGAAGAGAGAAGATGCTCAGAGAAGAAAGAAAGAAATGAAAAAAATTAATATATATATATATATATATATCCATTTTGTAACCGGGTCAGGTCGGAACGGGTTGGGGGCACATAAGTGCTTCTCAAACTTTTATGGGTCAGGATCATTGATAATTAGGTATCTTGCAAGTCAAAAATTAATAAAATTATCCAAATCCCTAACTACTCAAGAACATGGAAGTGAATTTTCAGATTAACCACAACTTTCTCATACAAAATAATGAATCTATGATAAAGATTGTCATTGTGAATAAGGATTTTGGTTGTGAATGGTGGAATTTCATGTAAATTTTTGCATAAATATTAAATAAATTTACTGAACAATATGTGTGTATACATAGCTAACCAAAAATAATAATTTCTCGATCATTGAAGCAGATATGGGAACAAGAATCTGTAATACAACACCCTTGAGGTCTATACCCATTATAATAAGGAAATCAATTGATTTATACACAAGAAACTCTGTAATTTCAAATAGTGTTTCTATCTCCAAATTTGAAGTTAGCAGCAAACGAAACATTTATGATACATAAGGGCGGAATAGAATGGTATTTAGCGCAGGAATGATAAAATGTAAAAGACCATTTTGATGGTGCTTAATGCGAAGGTGCTCAGCGGATATGATCTTCACCGGTGCAATGAATAATTTCCGGTATATGCTGCTGCATTCACTACTGCCCAATGACCTTCGCACCATCTTCAACTATCATATACACATATACATCTTAAGTTTAAAGCTTATAGAGTTGATTCATATCTATACGTACACTTCACACACCAGGAACCTTTGAAATCGGAACTAGCTGAAAATGTAAACCTCATCGAACCCCTTCCTTCAAATATGAAAAAACCTGCATGAGAGAGAGAGAGAGAGAGAGAGAGAGAGAGAGAGAGAGAGAGAGAGTTACCCATGCTTTCCACGGAAGGTAGGACTGTAATTATATATGAGGTTGTCAAGTACTTCCTGGGAAGATGGTCTATTCATGGACATCCTAGCCTCCCTAAGAAATTTGATATCAAAATAGATGATATCAATTATCCAGATATAAAGAATAGTTGCTATCAAGACATGGATACACACACTAGCAACCACTTCAAATATTGAAGCACTTAGTCCTTGATCAAGGTGACATACTCCAAACCAACCATCTTCTGTGCTCATAGAGGGATATGGCAACATTTTAATGAGCTATTCTTACAAGATATGATATCAAGCGAAGAAGTTAACCAGCTAAGAGAAAGAAAGAGAGAGTCAAATGGCTCACACCATGTGAGCACCAAATTTGAATAGAATAATACCTTATAAGAAAATTGGCAACAAGTTGAGTGACTTGAACTGCATCTTCGGAGTGTGGAATCCTTGGTGAGGCCCACTCGAAAGCATTTTTCTGGACAGGGGATATGTGCAGAGTTATTTATTTTATCAATTGTAAAGCACTAAAAAGAATGATATCTGGAATTTCTAAAAGAAAAAAAAACACAATTCCAATCGATAAAATACATCTTATCAATTGTTTTGCACGATTGAGGTGTTCAGAGGGGAGATGTTAGGAGAAAAAAATGCAGCAAATTCAATGAATTGCTCAAATGAAGAATATATGGAATAAGTTGATAACTGACATATCAGCCTACGGCAAATAGATTAGAGATTTATAGTAAAATTGTAAATTTCGATACACATGTAATGATAATACCTCAGGGTGCCACTGCACACCAGTCACAGGGTATCTGAGTGCCTGCACTGTTGAAACATATATCTGATACAAATCGATCATTTGGAAGCTAATCAGATCATAGTTCAGATGTCAACGAAGGTAATATAAATACATCTAAGATAATACAAATATATAGAGCTAACACGAATACACCACAAGGTGGCTTCTTAGATACCTTGTCATCTTCATCTGCACAGGTTGTTAAGATCTTAAAGAAGCTAAAGAGGTTCTTGTTCTCCTGGAACTTTTCAGGTGAGACTCCATACTGTGTCAAGATGAAAGTAAATGCTGCATCATTCATGATCTTATAGGAAGGTACATCTTGTCGAATTGTAGACCTAATATATTCTTTTCACTTCAACTGAATGCTATCGATGTAATATTTGAAAAGGGGGGCAAATAAAAATTGCATTCATTAGTGCTTCAAGGAGCTTATCTTAAAGCAATGTCTAACCATAGCTGGCCCATCCAGGAAGACAAGGTCCACATTTATAACACATTAACACTGTCAAGTATCATCACACGACAGCGGAGAGGAAAGAGCACTTACCATATGATTTTGCATCACAAGGCATTCTGTACTCAGCTTCTTTAGCAAAACTGGAGAAAACCTATGAAGAACAAAATATCCTTCAATAACAATGCCATTTTGCGATAGCTAAATATCATACAATTACAGCCTCTATCAAATTACTGCAGGAGCATTTAGCCATATAAATATTCATGTCTTAAAAGGAGCAATATTAGTCTTCCCATAACCATAAGCATTAACTGTTTACTGGTTCGATACTCAACTTGAAACATGGCTTATCTAAAATTGAAGAACAAATGTTTGCATATAAATCTGTTTTGTGAATTAGACCTGGTAGCTGAAACAGAATGCAGAGGCCAGTGGGCTTCTTATACTGATCAAACCATTATTAGCTTGTAAGGACTATATAGTTCACAAAAAATTCAACTCAATTGGAAACCAAATTCCTCGATATGGTCCATGGTGTTTAAAGTTTTAAACTGTTGGCAGCACATCATGGAAATAACCACTACTAGGGTGGTATCAAGATCGACCTAAGGACTCATGCTCATGTCTTTTTTTTTTTTTTTTTTACCAAGATCCCTGTTTACAGAAACAATTGTAACAGAAGAGACTGACAAGGTGAAATTGGCATGTCGGGGACTATATGAGCATTCATTCTTCATGTACGTTTCAGTAATACCTTTGAAACATAGTTCTATTTATATCAATGTTTTCCATAAATTGCAATGTAGAAGCTTGATCCTGTGCTTTAAATTTCTCCAGAATGTTATTGTCCTGTGCCCAAAACGAAATGGAAACCTTAAATAGATCAACAGGCAATGGTATTATTGAAGTCTTGGAAACAATGAAATGTTAAAAGAAGAGCTTTAGTCCTCTATGGTGGCCAGTGTGCAATACTTATACTCCTTTAAATGATTCCCATACAGCAGGAGACAGGGCATGGACTCTGTTCATTTATATAATACATCAAAACAAACCATCTGTTTTTTTCCCTATTCGAAAGACTTCATTCTAATGTTTACAATCACCTGATTCTGGGCAAAGAAAGGAGGAGAGGGTGGTGGTGGTGGTGGTGGTTAAGTATAGCAAATTGACCAAAAAAAAACATTAGTTCTTGGTAAGCTCTCTCTCTCTCTCTCTCTCTCTTGAGGAGCATAAGAAAAGTCATATAGCAAATACATGTGCATGTTCCAAGGCGTTACCTCACTCACTATCTTGGACACAAGCTCAAAACCTAAGCAGATGGCCAACAAAGGGAAAAAATCTCCAGCATCATTCTTTCTCAGAACATCCTGCACCAAACAGATCAAAAGAGTCATTAACTGAGAGATGTCACTCATATCTGGCATTTATTTTCCTTGATTATACCAAAGCAAAGTAAAACATACATGATAAATGACCCTACTAAACTGCATATGGTTATATCATCTAGCAAAGCATCACTTGGCTTTCGACATGGCATGCAAATAACAGAGCCAATAAGATAATATTGCACTCACTAAATAATAGCCAAATGTTAGTTTCGATTTTAGCAAGAATCTCTGAGTAATCAAGTACCTTAAATATTGATGTAACAACCTCAAAGTAAGGACCATCTTTGACCGACCCTCCTGTGAAGACCACTCCATTAACCAAACTGAGTTTCTGCAACATTAATTACAGAGTTACCATAATGTCCATTTCTGAGGACATAAACTATGATTAATTTAACAAATAACCAATTCTAATCAGAAGCAGATAATGTGCTAATACATTATCATTGAAGCAATACCAAAGATGATGGATATCATAAACTCATCAACACCAAATGAATAGCTCAACAGGTATGAGGTAAGTAATGCATGTGAACAAATTTAAGATCAAAGGCTATCCTCATACTTACCGAATCAATTCAATGTCAACCGAAGATGCCAAGCTTAGACAAATCTTAAAATCACCAGCATGAGACCTTCTATATCATAACAAATCCCGAGGGTAGGTCCGTAAATGCATCTCTCTCTCTCTCTCTCTCTCTCTCTCTCACGCAAATACCAGGGGATAAAGACACGGGGATGACCAGAATGGCTAAACTTTCCTCAATCGTGAAAGATACTATACTCAATGTTGGATCCCTCATTTTCTCAATAAGTTCGTCATCAAGAAGTACAATAAGAGAAGTCTAGATTCACTTATTTAGTAGCGTTCTTCTACTGCCTTCCGTATTTTATCTTCGATTTCAATGCCTTCAATGAACTCGTGTGTTATTTAAATGAAAACAGAATCAAACTCAAAACACAATTTGGAATAGTATGCTACAATTCACACGCGCGGATCAACAACAACAACAACAACATTAATACTCACAGGAATCAACAAATAGCAAAGTTAAGAAAGCAATCACCAATTACTTTGTACAAAACCTCGGAAGGTTCGTTGTAGATAAGAGGAATAACTCTAGCACCGCCTGATTCAACAAACTTTACATAAGAGGCAGCGATATACGACGCATTAGTGGCGTTATTGAGGGTGCCGGAGGCTCCGTCCCCAGGGTGGCTGAGAATTCCGATCACCGGCCGGAAGTTGAGGTTGGAGTCAACAGCGGGGCACCGTTGACCAGCTTCGAGCAAGAGGAGTGGCGAATCAGTAAACTGAGCAATGGCAGAGCCACTTATTTCCTTGGGAAGAAGAATGAGGGCGATGAGGAGAAGAATCAGCATGTTGGAAAAGGAGAGAAGAAGCGGTGGTGAAGGAGGAGGAGTTGGAGGCAGAGAAGATCGGAGGTGGTGGCCCAAATGATATTATTATTATAAAATTAATATAATTACTTGTGACTTGTGAGTGACATACGAGACACAAAATCTCATGTTAGACAGTCTCACGAATTGAGACAGTTTCCGTGAGACGTATTCTTATTATCCATGAATTGAATTCATATCCATAAATTTTCATATGAATTACTAAATGTGGGTTATGGATTGATCCATCTCACAAAAAAAGATCCGTGAGACGGTCTCACACAAGACTTACTCCACATGAGATTGTTAAATAGATATTTTCAATATTAAATTGATGAATGGAACCAAATGGAATAGAAGATTTAAACTCGTACTCCCTCCGTCCTGGCTAACTTTGCCTAGGTTGATCGGCACGGATCTTAAGAAAAAAGTATTGACTTTGATGTGATGTGTTATTTTAATGTTTTTGAGTGACAATTTTGTAATTAATGTGTGTTTTTTGAGTGCAAAATAAGTAAAATGAAATAAATTGAGGGGTAAGGGAGTAAATTTTTCTTTACCATTTTGGGCTGGCAAAATAAGATGGGACAAACAAAAATGGAAAGTAGGCAAAGTTAGCAGGGATGGAGGAAGTAATTAGTAAGGGATCAGATTGATCTGTGTGCACACTTTTTTTTTCTTTTCATTTTAGGAGAGTGACATTTTTTGTTATATTATCGTAACTTTTATATTATATAAAGGGAGGATTTCTAAAATACCCATTTTCATAAGTCAAGAAACTTTTTTACCCATTTTTTAGAAAAATAACTTTTTTACCCAATTTTTAAAGTGAAATCTCCATAATACCCTTAATTTTAGTTATATTTACATAAGAAAAGAATCTAAGAGACTCTACTCGTGTCCAGAAACTCTAGTCGCGTCCAGGAAACTCGACTCGTGTCCAGAAACTCTAGTCGCGTCTACCTTTCAGATAAGGTTCAACATATCATGAACACAAAATATAATATTGTGTTCACGATATGCTGATATCGTGTTCATGATATGTTGATATGCTAATATCGTGTTCACAATATACTAATATTGTGTTCACGATATGCTGATATCGTATTCATGATATGCTGATATGTTGATATCGTGATCACAATATGCTGATATTGTGTTCACGATATGCTGATATCGTGTTCATGATATGCTGATATCGTGTTCATGATATGCTGATATTGTGTTCACGATATGCTGATATCGTGTTCATGATATGCTGATATACTGATATTGTGTTCACGATATCCTGATATCGTGTTCATGATATGCTGATATGCTGATATCGTGTTCACAATATGCTGATATGATATCAGAGGTATTTCCATTTATGTAAATATAAACTTAAGTTGAGGGCATTATTGATATTTCATCAAAAAAATGGGTAAAAAAGTTATTTCCTCAATAAATGGGTATAAAAGTTCCTTGACATACGTAAATGGGTAAACGCAGGTATTTCCACTTATATAAATGTGTTATATATATATATATATAAATGTGTTATATATATATATAAATGTAGAAAAAAATAAAGAATTTTAGTAAAATGTGCACGTTTAATATTTATTTATGTGTTATCATTACTCATATATTTATCTGATGTTAATTGCATCTTTATTAGCATAAACATACCTTTAGGTAGTGTATAAACGTGCAACTAAGATTATATAAATGTATTATTAATATCACATATAGAGTTCATATGGAAAAGTTTTGCTGAAATTATTCATTTTTTACAAGTTACAGAACATCAACGTCATCCTATCTGTACACAAGTGTCACACTAACACTTATGCAACATAAAGGTCACAACACCTGAAATAAAAAAAAATATTAAAAAAAGTCAAAATGATTACAAAAATCCAAATCAAATTGACCCAATTTTATATATATAAATCCATACAACTTAAAGAAACACTCTTCACTAAATAAAGGGACTTGTGAGGATGATGCTTTTATGACTTGTGAGGTAATTAGGAGTCTAAATCGTCTATTACATTTGGTGTTACATCTTGCACGTGTTACATAACACTTAATACATGTTATTTATTAATTAGTAATGTCATTAAATACACATAACGTGTGATGATTGATTTGGAGTAGGATATGTAACACTAATTGTAACATAACATCTCATTTCCCTAATTACACATATACACCTATATATAGACAGGTGACTCAAATTAGAAACATATATTGATTCAATTATTTCCACAATCCACACTTATTTAATTCCTTAACTATACTACATGTACAAAGATACAATCATTCCTACTTACAAAGATCATCCTGTACTAATTGAAAGACCAATTTATTTGTAAATTTTTAGCTGATCAACCACATGAATGTCCATTTTATATTTAGCAAACATTCTTAATTCTTGTGAATCATTACGATTCATAGTATCTCAATTCATTAATAATTGATTTGTCTCTTTCGAAAATGCATCACCTTCCTTTTATCTATATTTTAGGATTCTAAAGTAATCACGAATTATTAATCTCAACATAATGTTCATTTCTCCATGCATGAAATTGTTGAGAAAAAATGCTATACTACTAGGTCAACCTTTTTCCCACAAATACGAGTGTTAACATTTTTTTATTTCAACTATATCTAATTTTACGTTTTTTTTATAAAAAAAATTTTAAAATGTGTCACTATATTTATTAAAATTTGTGAAATTTACATTATACAGTAATTTTCACTATTTCAATTAATTTTCCGACCATTATATTTCAAAGTTTTTTTCACAAATAGATCAGATCAGACATGATTACTATAGGAGGGTGGGTGGTCGCTCTATTGGACTCTTTAAAGAGTTCATATATAATTCTTCTAGTGTTTTTCATTTATGTCAGTAATTCATAGCTCGTCTTCCTTATATCATAAAAAACTGTTTATTATTTCAATCTACTTTATTATTGATATATGATATACATAAAAAACTGTGCATTATTTGTAAATTTTAGTTCAATCTACTTTATTATTGATATATGATATATAAGAGATTTATCTTTCGCAACAAAATTATAGATCGGTTCCGATAGTATGAAAGAGAGAAACATTCGATCACATGGTCCACTGTTGTCGCAGTGTCCCATTACTCAATTATTATTTCTATAGTCTATAGCTGTTGCCCTACATATAAAGGCCATCACATGCCATGTCATAAAGATTGCAGAAATTCCCCGTCGATGGTGGAGAGGTGTCCCCCGCCGCCGCGTGCGACGCCTGAGAGAGGTGGCGCCGCCTGCTCTCTGTTGGATTCGCGTGCACCAAGTGGACCCCCTCTTCCACTTAATCATTTCTCCTCATCTTCGGTGGTGATTATGAGATGATAAAATATTAAAATTGATATATTTATTTGATGACCGAAATGCCCTCCATGCAGTTTTCAATAGAATCTGAAATAACTTGGATTCCTAATGATTCTTATATATATGAAATAATTTAATATGTTGCTAATATAAAATACTCCGAAATTCGTTACGTTCTTAACTTTCTAAACTATCAAGTTTTGTTTTAGAATGTTTAATAACTATATAACTTTATCTAAAAACTCTCTACATCATGTAGTTCGTTTCAAAAGATCCTAGACCTATAAATATATCAAAATAGTTCTTAAACTATGAAAAACCAATATATTTTTACTGTTAAATTATTTTGTATTTTGAACTTTTCGAAACAAGATATGATAATTATAAATTCTTTAAAACAAATGTATAGTTTAAGAACCTATAAAAACAATGGATTTTTTTCCTAATTGGGATAATGAACTTTTTTCTTTCTTGAATCCACAATCAAACAAGATTCTTTGTTCAAGAATCAATATTTACGTTTTGATTAAATATTCCAATATAATCATTACACGACGTCACCAATTTATACATTACATGAAAAATCAATGATTATTTCACACTGCCATTATTAAATTTCTAAAAAGGCAAAAACTTATATGCCCCTGGGCACATAGGGGCACGAATTTAGATGTCATATACATGCTCTTCAGATGTTATATATATATTCTATATGTGTTATGTTTCTTGGTGTTATAAATATAACCTACATGTATCATATGTATATAAGAATATTCATGTGATATCTAAAGAGTATATACATGATACTTATAGAGTATATATTTAACAACATATAATGATTAATTTGGGGGCACCGCGTCCATGGGCACACAAGTTTCACTCTTCCAAACGAAGAGGAGTTTTTTTTATAGGAGGCTTATTAAGCCCAAAAAGTTGACAGGGAGGGTATTAATGTAAAAAAAAGGTGTAGAAATGAGTCCCCCACCGTAAGAGATATGCGATCTCAACACTTCTCCTATGTCGTAGCCCACTTCTCTCTGCAGCTAAACTCATTCATTCCCACATTTTCCAATCCCTAAAATTCACTTCAACTTCTTCAATTCATCCATCTTCTCTCTCCACAGATTTCTGTGTTGCTTCCTGTATTAATACTCCAAAAATTCACACCAAATTCTCACAATTTTTTGCCAGTCTGTTCGAATTCTGCAGATGAATTAACAATGGAGGTGGATCAAGGAATTATACTGGTAGAGGCGGTGTAGAGAGGGGCGGTGGAGGTAGAAGGATGACCGGAGGGGCGCGGACGCCGACGTGGAAGGAGAGAGAGAACAACAAATGCCGGGAGCGGCGGCGGAGGGCCATCGCCGCCAAGATATTCACCGGACTCCGCCTCTATGGAAACTATACGCTCCCAAAGCACTGCGACAACAATGAGGTCCTCAAGGCTCTCTGCAACGAGGCTGGTTGGACCGTTGAGCCCGACGGCACCACCTATCGCAAGGTGCCTAACCAAAATTGTTCACTACTTCAATTTTAATTACACAAATCATTTTTCTTGCCTTTTCACCTTTGTCTTCTTTGAATCGTACCAACATCTTCTTTTTTCCCTTGTTTAATCTCAGGTTTTATTTTATAAACCATACACGATGCACACACTCAAGTATGTGCACTGTACGTAGTTACATTGAATAGCTAGAAATGGAAGTGAGAGGAGATGATTGGTATTGACAAGACAGTGATTCTCCTCGAAATTGGGTGAAAACTATTTTAGGAATCTTCATTTGCGACTTTAAAATTGGGAAAAAAGAAATGTAGTTGTTTTTAAAAAGAGACTTTTTATTCCATATGAATTTTGAACAGTTTTCTTATAATGTGTTTTAAATTTAATCTCTGAAAGGGATTAAAACCAGTGGAAAGCATGGATATGATGGGAGGATCGGGATCGGCATCAGTAAGAGCATGCTCATCTTACCAACAGAGTCTATGTACTTCCTATGATCCGAGCCCTGCAGATGGCAATTCTCTAATCCCATGGCTCAGAAACCTCTCTTCGTCGGCCTCGTCATCCAAGTTAATTCACCACCATGTGCATGGTCATGGTCATGGTGGTTCCATCAGCGCCCCAGTTACCCCTCCTTCGAGCTCCCCAACTGCTCAAACTCCAAGAGTCAATACTGGCTGGGATGGTTCTTCTGCTCGTCTCGAGTGGGGAGGACCTCATTACCCGTTCTTCCCTTGTCCACCCCACCAAGCCCGGGCGGCCATATGTGGTACCCACAAGCCCGAGTCCGTCAGAGTGGGTCGACTTCTCCAACATTTAGCTTTGTTTCTTCAAATCCATTAGGTGTCAGAGTAGAAGACTTAACAAGTGGATCTCTCACTTGCACCCCGGGGCAAAGTGGGATGTGTTCTCCTGCCATTGCTGATACCACTGATATCCCCATGTCTCAAGTGATTCCGACTGAGTTTGCATTCGGAAGCAGCAATATGAGTCTTGTGACCCCGTGGGAAGGGGAGACCATCCATGAGGAGTGTGGTTCAGACGACCTTGAACTCACTCTTGGAAGCTCAAAATCCAGGTATACTACCCTGACTAGCTCGATCAAAGATCAAAAGAACATACAATGAGAGCTAATCTGGGGATCACAGATGAGTTTAGCAAAGATTACTCATTGATACCAAGTTGAGTGCCCTGATATTTGTCAGTAAAGACCAAAGGGCGGAATTGAGACAGAAAGTGATGTGGAAGGCCAATTCTTCCATAGAAATTAATCTCTCAGTTCAATGGCATGGTAGTAGAATAAAGTATGACATTGAAATAAGGAGAGCAAAGAACCCCATGTGTATGGCATATACCATAGATATGTGATGCTGATGTATTGGGAGTTTTCAATGTATACTTACAATTTGGAGATCTTCTATTAGTTTTGTTTGTTTTCCGTCTTGTCGTTTTCCCTCTCCTGTTCCGTGCATTCATTTCTTTCCATCCGACCGGTGCTTGAAAATACATGTGGTTGATTTCATATAGCCAACTTTCATGTGCCGAAGGAAAAGTCTTTGAATTCTATCTCAGATATTATCTTGACCAACTATTCTCAAAAAGTCTACATAACAGAATCTATCAATAGAAGTATTCCCATTCATGAACTTTCCTTTTGATTTTTGTGCTTGTATTTTGCAGTACAAGCATGTGTTTTAATCAAATGGGCATAAAGAATCGAAGATTTACATGGAAGGGTAGCAATTATACGCACACTGAACTGAGTTAGGACATCCATCTTGATAATTTAGAGGATATAAAGTAGGATTTTACCCCGTTGATCAACTTAGTTGTTTCTGGTACAATTCTGCTAACGCCCGGTACAGTGCAGAAGCTGCAGGAGGCTGGGGCATCGAACTGAGAAGAATGTCTGCTGTTGATATGGATGAAATACCGTAAAACCTAGAATTTTCTTGTGTTCGCGTCTTCACTATATTTCCTTCGAGAGAGCAACCAACAAATGCACCTGTAAATGCAATAATCATGCCATTAGAAATCTTTAATTTCACTGCACATTCATTTTAACTCACAACAGAGTGCCGATTATCAAATTTTGGTGAATATATCAAATTGTGTAGGGGCTGATGAGGACCAACCAACTGAAAAGATTGCAAAGCTGAAATGCTTTTGCAGTAACTTTAGTAATTAGTTTGTATCCAAAACGGAAAGGCATTTTTTTTTCCCTTAAGCATAGGTGGGTAAGAATGTTTCTTAATAATATTTTGGAAGATGGAGAATAGGAATCAATTAAAGGTATTATCGATTTGTATTATTTGGAAAGAAATGAACTAAAGATTTATTGTCTAATTAGCTTTAAAGCACCAAGTACCATCCTGCAATAAAAGAGCATAAATCTAAGTACCTTTACTGCAACTGTATGTATAGCAAGCAGCAACACCACCATCACCAGCTCGTATATCAGCTTCAGCAGCCCTTCCAATTATCCCAACGGCAGCACTTAATCCTGCCCCAGCTGACAAATGGGCATTCCCACAGAATGTCTTGATAGCAGAATTTGTTCTCAAGACAATAATAAAATCAGTCACTTCTCCACCAGCCTGTAAAACCAAAAGAACTGTAAGAAAAACCTACTTAAATATTTACTAAGTGGGGATTTCTAATGATTGTGAGAGCAGAGGTTTGTCTACGCAAGTATTGGTCAGAATGATCTGCAATGAACTACTCCAGAGGCAATTGGAGAAATGACAACTGAGATACAGAAAATCCAAGTAACAACTAAACCCTATAGTTTTACAAGGAGAATAAATACAGCAGTGGGACACACTTGATCAATCAAACAAAAGAATATCAGAAGGTAGCGTTGTCTCACTTCCCCTCTTCTTTGTTTGCGTACAATCATAATAACATCTTTATATATACATATATATATATATATTTTAAAGTCAAGTTGGCACAAATAGAAAATAGGAAATTAACTCATTCGCTCACCTGTGGTCCCCATCCCATGCCAAAGGAAACAATGGCGGATGGTGGCGACCAAGATCCATCATCTCTGCGAGCAACTACTAACCCTGTCCCAACATTGTATGTCACCATTAAGCCAACTTTTGCAACAGTTAAGATAGCTAGACCTTTAGCTTGCTTCAGCATTGCACTTGGTATGGACTTTTCAGGTGTCAAACATCCAACCTGCAAATATTCGTAGTAAATTCTCAATTATATGAGTACTCCATTCCAACTTAGACTACAATGAAAAGGTAAAATCTCAACAACATGAGAAATGACAACATGTCTCATGAATTTTCAAAATCTACACTATCCTTCAAACCCTAAATTAATGCAGACAGGAAAGCCTTCTTAGTTTTATAAGCCGAAACTACACGTATAATTTATTATTTCTACTTATTAAAGCAGTTGTCGATCACATAACAGAAAAAAATTAGGTGTTAGCAGTATGTAATTATAAAGGAAGCATACCTTAGTATAACCTTGAATGGTGTTTGTTGCCTTGTAAATATCATATTCCATAGACTGGCTCCATGGAAAATTAAGCCAAGATCTCAACGTACTTAGATCTGTCTGATCATGTGTAGGTGTCTGTGCCGCACGACTAACTTGGTTCATCAAACAATTCTGGACTGACTCAAGCCGTGCACAACATGCATCACAGACTCGCTGAGGATTCCCCATTCGGAACTTTGAAGGTAACAAGCTTCGTCCCCTTGAGCAACTATTGCAGAAAATCCCCCCACAAAATCTGCAGTGGTGTCTTGAACACATGATAGGATGGAAACGCACATTGCACAGCATACAAGCAGAAGCTGCACTATCGGGCAACCATTTTGGTGGCTCTGCTTCCAGGATGTCCTTCATTTTGCCAAAGTTAGCATCCGTAAGAGTTTGAGCCATCTCTTCCCAAGCTTTCTTTAGAAGGTTGTCTGACATCCAAGATATGCCATATCCATAAATATCACCAGAAGCAAGAGCACTGACTTTTCCTCTGGCTGCTAGCAACATGTCAAGAACAACATCCCACATGGTCATCTCCTTATCTTCTCCAATATACTCGTTTGAACCCAAACCACCACCAGGCAAGCCTCCATTTACATAGAGACCAATATTCCATTCTATTTGTTCAGTTTCTGACAATGGTGGAACAGACACAGGTAGCCAAATACCTGTTTCTTCAGAATGTGGTGTGTCATAATAAAAAAATTTACTGATCTTATCACTGTCAACGGCTAAATCTATTTTCCGATCATTATCATACACCCCATTTAGCTCCACGCTATCCTCACTCTTGGATGGACACTCCATGGGATTACTCAAATCATTTTCTGATGATCCCAGCTTACAGTCACCCGCATGCTTATGAAAACCATCATAAACCTATAATTGATGATTGGTTCAAGATGGCGTCAAAAATTCAATAGAACAGAAAACGCAATAACACTTCTACTGCTAAGACTGCATCCACATCTTTCTTATTTTGCACATATGGATGCATAAAAAGCATGTTGATCGAAGCACCAAACAGAAAATTATGACTCCAACTATGATGCAGATACTATGATGGTAGTATTAATAGCAACTAAGGATATCAAACACTCAGGAAATAGAGAAAATTTCAGACAGTATATTTCTAGATCACACAAAATTCCAAACTTCTCACTTCAGCTCGGCAATCACCAAGACTCAACTAACGGAACCAAAAGGTCTAATAAAAGAATCTTGTTTCTTTAAGCAATAGAAACAACGAAGCACTTCCTAGCCTTCTGACTGCATAACACCAAGTTCAAAACACTTGTTCTTATCACTGGCAATTATCAATGCATTTTTGCGCCATGTACACCCACTCGGCCGTATCGAGCTCAGGTACTAATTTCACAATCATTACATTCATCTTAAATTTAAATTTCCGGACATTTACAGTTACACATAATCATCAGCTGCAAAAATATCAATTCCTAATTTGGCCACAGCTTCATAATTGAGTAACGTGTGACAGCTAACTGGATGTCGCCATTCTCAAAACACGCACAGAGAAGATAGAGAAATATAACAATTCCATGATCATCCACCTCAAAGAGCACAATTAAAAGACTAAACTCGTAGAGCAGCAAAATGAAGCGAGTATAAATTGCCACAGAAAAAATTGGCTTGCTCTAAACTTTACCGTGGGCGAGCAGATTCCGGGCTCGTGATCCTCGATTTCAATCTTTGGGTAGTGCAATTTGCCGTCCGAGGACATTAGGGTTTTCAGATCGATGATAAATAATTTGGAGATGGAATAAACTGATGATCAAATTGTAATCAATTTGTGGAATTTCCGTTGAAAAACAGAAACTCACCAATCAGAATATCCTTTCTTCCATATTACAAAATCTTTATGATATGTTTAGAAATAATTGATGAAATGAATCAAAATCACTTGTTTGTAGGACTCTACATCTTCGCCTCTTCGGTAGGGGTTATCGGTTCCTCATGATTAGATACGCCACTCTGGCGTGCAGGAGATTATATAGATTTATGAATTTTGTCAAAATAATGACAATAATATAATGATGGAAATAATAAATAGTTACTGATGGAATTATAGAATAAGTTTTGTGTAAGACCGCGGATCGTGTTTCATGAGATGAGTTAACTCATATTTCATAATTTATATATAAATTAGAGGAAATGAGTTTGATTAATGGGTTAAAGACAAAAACTTTTATGCATCGGTCGACCTGTTCACTTGCCCAAAACGCGTTTGCACGCGCTCCCACGTGCCTGAACACCTGCACTGAAGTTCACCCAAAATTCGCTCAAATAGACCAACCTTTGTGTATTCCAATAGACCAACATTTGTGTATAGTTAGACCAATCTTTGTGTTATGTTAAATATATCTTATGTAAGTAGGTCTAACTATATACAAATGTATGTCTAACATATATAAATGTATGTCTAACTATATATAAAAGGTATGTCTAACATATACAAAGGTATGTCTAAATATACATAAATGTATGTCTAACACAACGTAAAGATATGTCTAACATAATTTAGTGGTATGTGCCAAAATTCAAAAATCAAGCCCAAAAAAGACAAGGTATGAAATCTGGGCAGTATGGTATGTTTAATATAACTTAAAGGTATGTTTAACATAATATAAAAGTATGTCTAACATGCGCAAAAAAAAAAAAAAAAGAGGCGGTTACCCCTGATCCGGATCCGACCGAGGTGCATGGATCTGATTCACAAGAGACTTACTCTAGGTTAAAATGATCAATTTCACGAAAACATTTCGTGAGATCGTCTCACGTAAGAAGAAAAATCGATATGGAGACTAATGCATACTCAAAAATCCCACTTAATGTTGATGAGATGAAATAAAGAGTAGAAATATCAAAAGAAAAGTAAAATTAATTAGTGATGTAAATAAGAAAAAAAATAGAAATGGAGATCGTTATACTATATAAGAAATGCATACTAACAACTATCACATAATGAGGTGCATATTAACAACTATCATATAATGAGAATGATTTAGCATGAAATGGAGGCTAGAAATATAAGAAGAAATAAGAACAAAAATTAGTGATGGAAATAAGAAGAAAAAACGAGATGGAAGTTTTTTCACATTTAATGAAATATTACCAACACCTCCTCTACTTTCGACGTATTTAAAGAGGATAAAAAGAAAAGAGGAGAGAAAAAGTTGAAAATTTTATCAAATTCAATTATTTATAAAGTTTAAAATATCAAACATATTTACTAATATACACATTCAAAGCAATATGATGTTATTTGAAAATGATATATCATTACACTATATCATTAATAATAAAAATTATTAGATTATATACACTACCGATAATATACTAATATTTTAACTTTGATTGTAGGTCAAATATGTACTTAACCATAGATGACAGGCAGAAACTTAACAAGTGAAAATGATATTTTAAATCTTTAATATTTATAATAAAGGAATAACCATAAAAGTTGTTAATCTACAAATTTTTCTTATTTTAATTTTAATTTTCACATTAAATTCATTTAATATTACTATTTAATGGTATCTAGATTAATATTGATAATATATTAGTAAATAATATAATTTTTAACTAAATTAGTTAAATTAAGACATACTAGGAAAATGATTAACAAATTTGCAATTTGTTTATCTAAAATTTAGAGTAAAATAAAGATAAATAAATAATGAAAAATAAAATAAATGTGAGATTAATAAGATATTTCAACAATTAGATAAATATATTAATCAGATTGTATCATTTTTAATGTTAAGTTAAGCGTGGTGCATTGTATAAAACCATATATATATATATATATATCTTCTTATAAAACTAATTATTAACTTTTTATACATTTACCAAATTTATTATAATTTTTGTAATCGTGTATATTACACGAACTCTATACCAATATAAATCTAAAAGAAAAATCGCGCTCATTGTGATTAAGAATAGATACTAGTAAGCAATTGTTTCCACTCAAAATATCACATCAGGAATTAAATTGAATACTGAAAATATCCCTGAATTTTAGATTTTATGTAACCCAAAAATAATAATTAGAAATATGAAAATGAAAGTGATTGACAGGGGACTGATTACACACTTACATTACATTTAGTCACCACCTATAGAAGATATATATTGAGGTAGCCACCAAAAATACCACTTTTGATATAAGTAATTTTAATTTTACCACTCAATATAAAAAAATGTCTCAATATACCACTCATTATAACAAAATATCACAAAATACCACTAAAATTTGAAAAAGTGATTCTCTCTCCTATCATTGATGAGTTGACCGACAGTTATGGGGTCATAATGGGGCAATTAGGACCCACCAACCCCCAATTGAACCCTACTCGAACAATAGAGGATTGTTCGCGTAACCCTTTAATTAAATGTTACTCGAACAATTTCTGAAATTTAAGTTTGAAATTGTTCGAGTAACCCTATAACTATTGTAAATCTTCCCAATAACCTACAAACCACACCACTACCGAGAAAATCATCTTTTTCTAATTAATTTGACCTATATAAGTAAAAAAAAATAGGAAATTTTAAATTTTCGAAAATTCCAGTGGGTTACTCGAACATTCTGCAAAGTTCGAGTAACCCTAATGTAATGTTCGAGTAACCTTAATGAAATGTTCGAGTAACCCACTGGAATTTTCGAAATTTTAAAATTTCCTAATTTTTTTTTTTTACTTATATAGGTCAAATTAAAATTTCCTATTGTAAAGGTTACTCGAAAAACTCGAGAAAATCATCTTCTTCTAATTAATTTGACCTATATAAGTAAAAAAAAAAAAATAGGAAATTTTAAAATTTCAAAAATTCCAATGGGTTACTCGAACATTCTGCAAAGTTCGAGTAACCCTAATGTAATGTTCGAGTAACCTCAATGAAATGTTCGAGTAACCCACTGGAATTTTTGAAATTTTAAAATTTCCTAATTTTTTTTACTTATATAGGTCAAATTAAAATTTCCTATTGTAAAGATTACTCGAAAAACTCGAGAAAATCATCTTCTTCTAATTAATTTGACCTATATAAGTAAAAAAAAAAAAGGAAATTTTAAAATTTCGAAAATTCCAGTGGGTTACTCGAACATTCTGCAAAGTTCGAGTAACCCTAATGTAATGTTCGAGTAACCTTAATGAAATGTTCGAGTAACCCACTGGAATTTTCAAAATTTTAAAATTTCCTAATTTTTTTTTTTACTTATATAGGTCAAATTAAAATTTCCTATTATAAAGGTTACTCGAAAACTCATCATTGTTCGAAGAACCCAATTTTGTTCAAAGAATTGTTCGAAGAATTGTTCATGCAATTGTTCGAAGAATTATTTAAAATTTGTAATGTTTAAAATTCTTTTCTCAAACAATGTGATGCAATTCTATTCTTTTATTTTCTCGACGAATTCTTCATGCAATTCTATTCTTTTCTCGAAGAATTTGTAATGCAATTGTTCGAAGAATTGTGGCAATTGTTCGAAGAATTATATTAATGTTTAAAAATTATAATTGTTTAACAATTGTTTGAAAAATTGTTGCAATTGTTCGAGTAGTGCCCAAAAACATAGTTTTGTGGCATTAATTTTCGAGTAACCCTTAAAATAAAGTTCGAGTAACCCTTAAAGTAAAGTTCGAGTAACATTTGTATATTGTTCGAGTAACACAATTCAAAGTTCGAGTAGCCGTATATAAAGATGGTTTGTAATGTTCGTGGATCCAAAAAATATAATGCAAACTAATCCTAATGTTCGACTAACATTATATATGTGTCCAACACTAATCTTCGAGTAACCAAAAAAATAAAAATAAAAAATCATGAAACCCCCTATTAATAATACATATGAAGAAATAAAAAATAAATATGTATATGAAAAAGTAAAAAAAAAAACAAAAAGAAAAGGAATCCACTTTTGCAAACATCCGTATATGTTGTAAGAAAAAAGTAATGATTTCCTCATCATTGTAACTATTCAAATAAGATTTGGTCAAATAAGTGGTAGAAAATGACAATTTGTTATATTGAGTGGTAGAAAGTGACAATATATTATATTCAATGGTATAAAAGTGTATTACTTATATATTTTGTGGTATTTTTCCCCATTTCCTCATATATATTTAGGAAGAAAAAAAAAAAAGGCTAAAAGGATTGCCCAGAATAATTGATCGATGATGACAATTCAGTTCCCCTAATGGACCCAAACATCGGCCCACAGAAATTTCCATTTTAGAATTGAGTTATTTTATTGATAGTCACAATATTTCTTTATACAGTTGTAGTAAATTTTGTATTGTTTTTAATGTTTTTCTTATTTTTTTACAACCATCAAATTATTTATATTTCCACCTCATTCACCATCCCAACTATCGACCCTCTTAAAAAAAAAAAATTTACTTAGGTGATTTATCACTTAATATTTGGGTTGAATTCATAACTTTTATATGAATATTTTTGATTTTTTTTGAAAAAAAAATATTTTACATCCATGATTGTCTTTTTTCCTACATTGTCGGTTCTAGATTAAAAGTTTATAAAAGACGTTCTTAAACGTGAGAATGATTTAAACCTTAAAATCAAAATTAAGATTTTAAATATATATGATGATTGTAATATAGTAGACTTCACAATAAGTAATAGTATTATTAGAATAGAAAGAAATATTTAACATTGTAAAAGAAATAAAAACTATCACAAAAACTCGTGTGAGACTGTTTCACATAATATTTTCGTGAGACGGATCCTTTCAATTCATGAATCAAATTCATTTTCACTAATTTAGATGTGAATTGTGGATTGACCCGTCATTTGTGAGACGGTCTCACATAAGACTTACTTAAAAAATTTATAACTATTATAAAGAAGAATAAATGAACAGAATATTTCGATCAGTAATAAAAATTATTAGATTATATAGCAAAACCATCACGAGAAAATGGTCCACTTTAACACATTTTGTTAAATTTTTGTCCAAAATACCATAAAATTATAAGAGTTGACCAAAATACCACCATCCTTATATTTTGTGACCAAAATACCACAAATTGTCCTTTAGTGTTATGACAACAATGACATGATTTGACTAAAGGATGTACTTTTAAAGTACTATTTGTACCCTAAAGTGGACCATTTTCTCTTCTTTTTTTTTTGGTCGTGTGTAATAAAGTGAATTCTCTTTTTTTAGTTATTATTTACTTTTAATACACTTCCCATTTTGATGGAAACACATTTCACAATGAAAGTCCAATGAAATTTAACGTCAAGTTGGAGTCGATAAAGTGCAGTTATGGGGGAAAAATCATATCTCGAGCTCTAGAAGTCAAAATTCAATGTTTCTTATCTTGGTAGAAAGCTAAGAGGGAGTTCTACAACTTTCATGTTAGAAGTTTTCATCAATTATGCTTTCAAGAGAGCAGAATAGTACAAGAAGTTGAAAGCCGTGCAAGAATTTCTTGATTTTCGTCTTGACATGGCTTGAGTAAATTGGGTACAACTTGGTGTACAAAACTGATATTGGGCTGAAATTAGTGGCATCAGATAGCTAACTTGAGGAGCTACAACTTTCATGAAGAAGTCGAAGCCCAATTATGAGCGTAAGATTTTCGTGGCATTTTCGTGGCAATTTTCGTGGCATTTTCGTGGCGCAGTTATCGCAGTCGATAAAGCGCAGTTTTGGGGGAAAAATCATATCTCGAGCTCTACAAGTCCAAATTAAGTGTTTCTTATCTTGTTAGAAAGCTAAGAGGGAGTTCTACAACTTTCATGTTGGAAGTTTCCATCAATTATTCCATCAAGAGAGCAGAATAGTACAAGAAGTTGAAAGCCGTGCAAGAATTTCTTGATTTTCGTCTTGACATGGCTTGAGTAAATTGGGTACAACTTGGTGTACAAAACTGATATTGGGCTGAAATTAGTGGCATCGGATAGCTAACTTGAGGAGCGACAACTTTCATGAAGAAGTCGAAGCCCAATTATGAGCGTAAGATTTTCGTGGCAATTTTCGTGGCATTTTCGTGGCGCAGTTATCGCAGTCGATAAAGCGCAGTTATGGGGGAAAAATCATATCTCGAGCTCTAGAAGTCCAAATTAAGTGTTTCTTTTCTTGTTAGAAAGCTAAGAGGGAGTTCTACAACTTTCATGTTGGAAGTTTTCATGAATTATGCCTTCAAGAGAGCAGAATAGAAAGCCGTGCAAGAATTTCTTGATTTTCGTCTTGACATGGCTTGAGTAAATTGGGTACAACTTGGTGTACAAAACTGATATTGGGCTGAAATTAGTGGCATCGGATAGCTAACTTGAGGAGCTACAACTTTCATGAAGAAGTCGAAGCCCAATTATGAGCGTAAGATTTTCGTGGCATTTTCGTGGCAATTTTCGTGACATTTTCGTGACATTTTCGTGTTGAAAAACATGCAATAGTTTTCGTGATATTTCGTGGGAGGCATTTTCGTGGCATTTTTGTGACATTTTCGTAGCATTTTCGTGTTGAAAAACATGCAATAGTTTTCGTGACATTTCGTGGGAGGCATTTTCGTGGCAATTTTCGTGGCATTTTCGTGACATTTTCCTAGCATTTTCGTGTTGAAAAACATGCAATAGTTTTCGTGACATTTCGTGGGAGGCATTTTCGTGACATTTTCGTGGCATTTTGGTGACATTTTCGTGGAACAAATTTTCGTGGTTTTCGTGGCATTTTCGTGACATTTTCGTGACATTTTCATGGAACAAATTTTCGTAGTTTTCATGACATGCAATTAAGTTTTTTTTTTAATTACATTTTTCACTTTTTGACTGACTTTGACAGGGATTCTACCTTTTTGAATAGTCAAATGTGGTATTTTGGGCACAAATTATAACAAATGTGTTATTTTGGTCAAACACTAAAATAGTGTGGTATTTTGGGCCAAAATTTAAACAAATGTGTTATTTTGGATCTGGTTCCCAAACAATCACCCTAACCAATTCTAGGATAGAAGGGTCTAATCACTGATCGGGTCGGGTCAGAAAGGGATAGCCGAGTGCATATTCCTATCTTCATACATTTTACTACCGACGTGGCATCAACGCAAAAAGGCATGCGGAAATAAATAAATAAATAGAAAAAAAGACCCCAACGGCCATACCCATACCCCGTCAGACCTATCTCTATCCCTTCTGTTCACACACACATTTACACACACATATACACACACTGAAAAGATCAGGCTGCCATTGTCGACTTTACGCTTCTTTGGTATATGTCTCTCTTTCTGCATAATCCTTGCCCCTTGTAGCTTGACCGCGATTCTACTTTCTTTCATTTGTTTATTTCTTTCTCTGGTTGAGTATTGATTTTGATCTTTGTTTTGTCTGGTAGGTCAAACTCCAGTGTTTTGCGTTGAGGGAATTGAGTTTCATCCATTCTGAGGAGAAGTATTCGTTGAATTTAGAGATTCTGGTTTAATTTCTGCTACAGGTTTGAAGAATCAGATGAGAAGTATTTGTTGAATCTGGAATTTCTGGTTAAAATTGATTTTGGGGAAAAGCCCGACCGATTGCCCTTTTTGCTGATGATACGGGACTTCGATTAATTTGTGTTGTGGTGTGCTTGTTTGCCGGGTATTGTTCGTTTCTGATTCACTGAATGATTGGTTGAGTTTGGGATTACGATTTGGAGCTGTTGTTTTGTTCTGATGATGTCTGTGGAGAGGTCGTTTGAGGCATGGGAGGAGGTGCAGCGGCATGGGCAAGATTTAGCAGATAAGCTTGCGCAGGGTTTCACGGGTTTAATTCAATCTCATATTACTCCTCCATCGTTCTCGTGGCCAAATCCTCCGACGCCAAAGCTGTTTGAAGTTGAATTTCCTACGCAGAGTTTCATTAAGAATGACTTTGGGCTGTCTGTGGACAGTTCCTCGATAAATGGTGTGAGTGCTTTTCTTGATATTGGGAACAGATTAGGACAAGCAGGGGCTGATTTTGGGGCGAGTTTTAATGGCGTGGTTCAGCAATTTTTTAGGCGGTTGCCTTTGCCTTTTCAGCATGATGAGCCTGCTGGGGTGTCGATGAGTACAGAGGGTCATCATGCCAGGACAACTTTGGGTGTTACTTTGCAGGAGGATTTGGGATCTTTGGCAGAAAGGTTCAAAGATTATGGGATTTCTGAGAATGGTGCTGCAGTGTTGGAGGGTTCAACTGAGGATGAGAATTTTGCTGCTAGTGCAAAGGCATTGAAGCAATTGGGTCGATCACAGGTGAATATATGAACCTTTTGAAACTTTTTATATGATCAAATATATACTGATTTGGTGCCAGCCTATGACTATTGAATATGAGCCTCTCAGTAATGAAGATATGCTGGGGATTTTGCAGTTTCACGATTTCTAAGTAGAGACGAGTGCGATTATTTTTGTTATGCCATTAGAGATTGAGTTTTGATACCAGGTCCAGATGCTAGAGTAGTCTTCATTAGGTCACTTCATCCATAGTGTTAATAGTCATAAAGGTACATAGTATGAGAGTTGGAAACTGAAGTTCTTATGAAGGAAAGATGGTTTTCAGTCTACTAGTTAAAATTTTCCATTGTTTATTAGTTTCCATTTCAACATTTCTGCATCATGTCACTCTGAGGCGGAGTAGAAAATGATTGCATATGACCACCTTTTGTGTCCCAGATCCTTAGTTCATTCCTAATTTTAGAGTTACCGTATCAATTTGCACCTATTAAGCATGTTTGGAATTGCTGTCAACTTTGTTATGAATGTGTGTCTCATATAGCAGAGTTCTCTCAATTCTTTACATTCATAGATTGTGCAAATTGATGTGTGTGTTCTAGTGCCTCTACCTTCTTCCATTCATCCCCCCCCCCCCCCCCCCACAATCGTTATACCTATCTGGTGTTTATGTTCCACCTTTTCTCTAAAATGCAGGGTACTGTCAATTTGACATCAACCTATGACAGTAGAACTAGAAACATTGAAAGTTCTCTGGTTGCCAGGGGAGATTTATGGAGAGTAGAGGCATCCCAAGGAAGTTCATCATCAGGAAATGAGAATTCGTCCCTTTTCCTTGTCCAGCTTGGGCCTGTACTTTTTGTTCGTGACTCCACGCTTCTTTTGCCGGTTCATTTGTCAAAGCAGCACCTGCTGTGGTATGGCTATGACAGGAAGGTATAGATAACTTATCACGTTGTCAAATTTAATTGCAATTATTATGTTGAATTATACCTGATCTCTTACACAAGTCACTGATCTGTAAGTTTGTTTCCTTAATGAGTTGGTGTAATATGAGAATCTTGTTTTTCTTTGCCCATCATGCTCTTTTGAGTATTCCATCTCAGTAATTTGCAAAGACATATGATATAGTGTTTATTACTTCTATAGTTACTTATTCTGCTATTCTGTGGGTGTCGCTTGTAATGGCCAAACTATTGCCTAGTGGATAGCGGATAGCAGAGGCTTCATAGGATTTCTCTCATATTTTATCCTTAGTACTTAGTAGCTGACATTGATTATGCCTGTCAATATTTCGTATCAAATTCTGTATCTTGGGCTACTTCTAATTATTTAGTTAATATTGTAATTACCTGGACTGTGCTGAATTTTATGGTGAATTACTTTCTAAATGCTATTAATTGACTTCTTATACTGTTCTGCGAACATTTAAACACAAAAACAGTAATGTTACTGTCTATGTAATATATTCACTTGTACATAAACATTGGTGATTTCTGCAAGTGGCTGTTAAATATGTAAAGTTCCAGTTGGTAGTGTTGGAACTTCATGTACCTTTTCTCTACTGCAAAATTATTGAGTTCTCGTATTTATATTGCACAGAATGGAATGCATTCTCTTTGTCCAGCTGTATGGTCAAAGCATAGAAGGTGGCTGCTCATGTCAATGATCTGCCTCAATCCTTTGGCTTGTGTATGTTCAAATCTACTCTCATTTCTATTATTAGTTCCCACCAGCCAACCCCCCCCCCCCCCCCCCCCAACCCAAAAAAATGGCGCTATTTTACTCTGGAAAATTTCACCATGGAGGTAAGGTTCAACTTTACTGTAAACAGCTGCTCCTCACCTCCATGGATGCCTATAACATGTTTTGTCTTCCTAAGTTTTATTTCTCTAATTTCTGTTGAAAATTCAGATTTTGCTCGCTATACGACTTCTAAATTTTTTCTTCTCTTCTATGCAGTCTTTTATGGATGTGCAGTTCCCAAATGGCCAGGTCACCTATGTATCTGGTGAAGGCTTATCAACCAGTGCGTTTCTACCTCTGTGTGGTGGTCTGCTTCAAGCACAGGGTCAGTATCCAGGAGAAATGAAGTTCAGTTTCTCTTGCAAGGTGCAACCAGAAGTTTCTGTTAAAATCCGTTTTTCAGAACTTCACTCTGGCTGGGGTTGTTAAGATAATTAATGTCTACTGCCCCTTTCTTGAACACTGATATTGATTCTGAACTTTTGTAGAATAAGTGGGGAACACGTATAACACCAACCGTGCAATGGCCTGACAAATCATTCGCCTTGGGCCTGGAGCAGGCGTTGGCTTGGAAGAGATCTGGTCTCATGGTGAGGCCAACCATCCAATTCAGGTAATTGTGATTGATGTCCAAAGATATACTTCTTCTGCCATATGTTCCCTTATTTCTTGAGCTGTAACCTTATTACCCTGATTTGTATTTGGACCTTTTTCCCTTCTCACCAGCCTCTGGTTTGCATCTTTGAAGACTTTATACTTATTGTTCACTTTTATGAAAATTGTACTTTTAGTTTATGTCCAACATTTGGTGGGAGCTGTCCTGGGATGCGGATGGAAGTTACCCACTCTGTGAAAGAAGAATTGAATCTTAGCTGCGGCTGTGCCCTTGTGACACATCCTTCTGCATTTGCATCAGTATCTGTAAGTTACTTGTGGTTAAAATTCACTAGTTGTGTTTTATATATTTACAGTGTTCCTGAAGTATTTGTTTCTGCATCTTCAGAACTGAATTTTTTTTTTTTTTTATCATTTTGGAGGTTAATCTGTTCTTTAGCTGATGAAATAGAATAAAAAAGTACTTTTCTTGTTATGCTCTTTAGCAAAGATGAAGAGGGAGTGAAAGAAGGGCCTTTTTTTGCATATAATAAGTACACCTTTAATCCCGCTTCAATGTCTCTTCATGCCTTTTAGAATGTAAATTTGACTCCTTTGAATATCTTTGGTGTACTTTTCATTGGATGTGCAACAGGATTAAACTTTTTATATCCCTGGTGTTTGCAAGTTGTAGCTGGTCATCAGTACAGAGTTCTTCTGAGGAATTTATAGCTACATAATTCTAACTGATAATTGTCTCTTAATATATGTGTAAACACACACGCACACACACCTAAAATTGAACTTATGTTTCTCTGCTTCCTGAAACATGTATGCAATGCAGGTTGGCAGGTCTAAGTGGAATGGAAATGTTGGGAGCACAGGGGTAGTAGTAAAAGTCGAAACCCCTCTTGCCCATTTTGGCAGGCCTTCCTTTTCCGTTCAGTTGAACAGTGGTGTCGAGTTTTAACATCATCATCTCTCTCTCTCTGGGTTTTTTTGTATTTGGATTGCCTGTTTGTAGTTCAGTGTATATATAACCTGCAGCTCACTGTATGCCTGTTACAGTGTCCTTTGAGTGGCACTTTAAGCTTAGTTTTTTTAATTTGCCACTTTTGGTTATGGATTGATTCAGCTAGTCCGAAAACATGATGCAGTTATCTACGTATATTCACTTGTATATACACATTTAATATCAGAAAGATGTTATCCAACAACATTTAGAAAAACAAAGGGTTAATGACAAGGGTTTTCTTTTTCCCATATTGTGGTAGTTATATATTGTCTTCCCCGTTTCATTGTGCTCATTTTATGTTTTATGTGTACAGTGATGGCATTATTATTTATCAAAGATATGTGGCAACATTAATGGTACAATATATTCCTTTTGTTTAATCAACTGCGAAGTATGAAATTTGGTCTGATATAATGTGTATCTTTCCGTGTTGCTGGTCTTAAAATTTGTAGATATCCAGAGCTAATTTATGAATGAGCCAACCAGAGTTTTATTTTTCAACTTGTTTCCTAGCAAGAAATCAATGTTAATAGAGCTAGTGGAGAGAATTTGACTCTGGAATTCATTATCTTAGGATCGAAATTATATTTAGGGAAAAAAGTTTTTATACCTCGTTAGATTTTTAGTCCTAATTTTCAACTTTTGAATTTTAGTCATCTATGTTTATCCTTATTAGATTTTTAGTCCTCTATCTTTCAACTTCTAATTTTTAGTTCTCTATATTTGTTTTATTAGACTTTTAGTCCTCTATTTTTCAACTTTTGAATTTTAGCCTTCAATAGCTAAAAATATATCCTTTTTCTAGTCCTTTTACTTGTAATAACATATTTTACTTTTTAATTTAGTTACAATTTATTTTTTCTCACAAAAAAAACAAAAGTTTTCCTTCATATACCAAGGGTATATTATTATTAACTGATAATTCTATTTTTCATCTTGTTACAATTGATTTAGAGATTTGTGAATATGAAAAATAAAAAGAATTAGCATGAAATTGATACTAAGTAACTAGTAATTTATTCTTATATACATTTTTTGTCGAAAATGGATAATACAAAATTAAAAAAAAAAAGACATTATTCATATTTTACTAGTTTTGAAATTTATAACAATGATATTTTTTTAAACATGGAGGACTAAAATTCAAAAGTTGAAAATTGAAGGACTAAAAATCTAATGAAATAAATATAGAGGACTAAAAATCAAAAGTTGAAAGATAGAGAACTAAAAATTTATAAGGGTAAGCATAGATGACTAAAAATCAAAAGTTGAAAGTTAGAGGACTAAAAATCTAATGAGATAAAAATAGAGGACTAAAAAACTTTTTTTTCCCCTTATATTTATATTAATAAATGTTTTTAGTTTATCTGTTAAATTATTATAGTCGATTGGAAATCCATTTTTAAAATCATTTAAAATATTTGATTTCAAAACAAAATAAAATTTATCTCTATATACAACCCAACACTTCAATACTAAAAATGATCACTAAGATACATTAATTTTTGACATTTCAACACTAAAAAATAATAAACCAGTATGTGACAGCTACATCAATACATATGAATCCCTTATACATTACTGCTAAAACTCATTCTCATTTAAAGAAATCCAACATATATTAAACCCAAAAGAAGTAGCAGAAAAAACCTTCAACAATTATTCCACTGGAGATCACACAACATAAATGCTCTTATTACAACATCATCACAACAGTTTTATTATTACCATGAAATCTTGTCAGGCCAAGAATTCTTCTTACCACCTTTTGATAATCCTCCAAGAAGAAGAGCAGGCCTACAGAAGATCAAGAACAGCACCACCTCAAAGAAGAAAACCGCGAAACTCATCCACACGAAGATGGAAACGATCATTTTGATCCGAGGAAGTTCTGATGCAATCTCCAGTGATCCATCATAGATTTCAGGCACACCTGAACCTGCTTGAAACTCTGCTCTCTGCTCAAGAACAACCTTGAAAAACGCTGTCGCTTCATGCCCTTCTCTGAGCTCTCCCATCACCATCTTCAGAGTTTGAACTTCGGATTTCATGCCAGTCATCAAAGGAACACTGTTTAGGACTGTCTCGATCACACGAACTGGTTGGGATTTGAAACGTAGCATTGTAGGATAACTCGATCCTATAGTATCACGTTTCCATTGCTAGATAGGCTCTCCACTCTTACCTTCACATTATTAAACATGAAAAAATTATGTATCAATTTCTGTTTGATCAGAACAAGAAAAGCAGAAAATTATAATTGTAAAGATGTTTTAGTTCGAAACATAAATTTTTAGCCATCTCCCATTCATTCCATTCTGTTTTTCTCAGTAAACTCTTCTTCTTTTGAGCTCGATCAACTATACATTCTCCATCTGACAACATAAGATAGTATGATACGACCTGAATTTGAATGTTCTGTGCTCATAAATATAGAAGAACCTGATTCTTGATTCTGTTGATGTATACAACATTTTTTCTGTAATTTTCTATCTCCCACAAGTTTAATATCCTTTTATATATATTACATTTTTTTTAAATTAAAAAATGAGTACTCTAATAAATTGTGAAGCCAGCAAGACAAAATTGTTGATATAAATTTATTAAATTATATATGAAGTTGACAGCAACTTAAAGAGGACAAAACTTGTCCAGATTAAGGCATACCTGAAAGATACCAAGTTTTCTGTTGTATTCAGATTCAGGCAATGTCAATGAAACAGTGAGCTGCAACTTATGGTTATATGGAATAGCACGTTGGCCTCCATTGGCGAATGATATTGAAGAAACTGGCACGATGGCGATTGGGCTGGTTTTTGTGTAATCAAAGTTGAGGGTTTCTCTTGTATGTATAGGTTCCTCGACCAAGTACCTCATCACCACCCCACTTATGGCAAACCCTAATACCAGCATTCCAACGAGCACGAAGAGCACGTAAATGGCACAGATTAAGGCCTTGGTTGATCTCACTACAAGTCTGAGGCGATTTGAGATGAATGATATGAGGCCATAACAGCAGGCTTTGAATGATTTTAGGAGCTTCTGCTTCATTTGATCTCTTAGTTGAGTTAGGGTTTGGAATGGGAAGAAGATGATCATGAAAGATAAGTTGAGACACCAAATGGGGAAAGTGATGAAGCTTAAGAACAAGCTTATTTGAAAGGTGGCTAGCTTGAAGATGAGTGATGTGAAGAAAGAGATGAGGTTTAGTGGGAAGTGATTATGGCTTTTCAGATTGTGATGATCAAATGATTGAATTTCATGATCTTTGTGATTTCCATCCACCTTTTTGGATTGTACTTTTGAAGGAAAACTAACTTTGATGTTATGATCATTTCGATGATCAAGATCAGAAAAAGCCAAGATTTCATGTGGGTTCGATCTAGACATCATCAACTTCTGATCTGCTCCAACAAGTAGAGAGTGTTAGATGAAGTCTGCAAGAAATCCCATTTCATGAAGAAAAGTGTTGTTTTCCATCATTGTATTTTGTTGAGGAATCCATTAATGATTCTTGATTCAAGAATTGATTACAAAATGATGATATAGTGTATATATAGTGAGAAAGTGACACAAGTGTTGTTGGGATTTTTGGAATTGTAAATGGGCCAGTTGATGAATTGACTCTTCACTCTTGCAGTTTCAGATTTTCTCTTGGGATGCTAAAGATAATTGGGCAATCCACGTTTCCGATTTTGTGCTAACAATTTCTTTATTTGTGTCATCTCAATTAATGTTGGAATATAATCCATTCACTGCATATTTCATGTTTTTTTAAGAAATAAAATAAAATATGTATATACAGAGGAAGTTAAATATGCATACAATTTAAATTTATTTTCAAAAATCAATATTTAATTTGTGCATTATGAATTGTAGGCTTATAGCTAACACTGATGAGTGGAATTAGATTCATAAATCGATCTTACAAGAATTATACTTCAACTAGCGGTATACCCGTGCGATGCGCGGTTTATTATTTATTATAACAAATATGATTATTAATATAATATAATTTATTATATTAAAATATTACTCATGAGATCTTATTATTTTGAGATTTGTAAAAAATCCGTATTTTTTTAATGATGATGATGACAATGACAACAACAACGACGACAATAATAAAAACAACAACAACAACAACAACAACAACAACAACAACAACAACAATAATAATAATAATAATAATAATAATAATAATAATAATAGTTTTGTATTTGTGTGCTTTAATTATAAGTGATTAATTATATTTGTTAATTTATATGTTCTATTCATATTTTTGTTCCTTTATATCTTAGAATTATATTTAATAATTTGTAAATAATTTTCTACATTTTTTTAGATGGATTTATTTTACAAACACTGTATTTATTCAAAAACTTAGTTTATATTTAAAAAAATTAGGTTTCAAATTCATTTTACAATTAAAACAATATTTTTTTTTAGAATTTTGAAACCATTTTAAAATATTTTTTCTTATAGTTATATCTATTGCATATATGTTTGAATTTATTTTTAAATGTTATTTGTGGATTTTTTTAGATTAACCTCACAACATTATTAGGTTATTATTAGTTTTACTTTCAAATTTAATTATTATTTTTAATAATTTTTTAATAGTTTTTAAACTTTTAAACATTTTACAGCCCTTCATAAAATGAAATTTATCTTTTAAACCTATTTTTCACATTTATATATTAAAATTACAGAATTTTCAAATTTTTAAAATTTTGACAATATTTAAATTTCATTATTTTCAAATTTTTTAATTATATCATTAAGACATAATCATATAATAATATCATCCAAAATAATTTCCTCTATTTCATTTTACCCATATATTAAATTAAAAGACTACTTATTATATTTAAAATATATATGAAGCTTGTTCTATAATATTCTCAAAGTTTTTTAGTTTTTTTTTTCAACAATTTTTCTATTGGTCAATGGCAAATCAGTAATTATCTCCAATTTTGCAATTAAGTGGCAAATCAGTAAATATCACAAACTTCTCCTGTTTTATATATAGTATAGTAATAAATGAGTTCTGGATATTCTATCATTTATTAGTTTTGATATTTTTCTTATCAGTCCTATTACTATACTCATAGTGGCTTCATTAATATGTGTTCATTACTAATATATCAGATATTCAATATACCTCTTAATTTCACTAATTTCTTCGATCATCAAAAAACATATTAAGAGTTGATGTAGTGGACATTTTATCAATTTTCATTTATTCTATATAGTAATAGAAAAGGGAATAAAAGATGTCGTGGGCTCTTAAATACCATTATTTTGTGTATAATTAATACACATAAACGTAAAAGATCACAAAAGTAATATATCATTGTACACCTAGAGTGGCATAGGGTGGTTATTCACTCTTAAACTAAATCATGTGCGAATGAAACTATAATTTAATACACATAAATGTTCGATATTTTGTTTGTATTTATCAAGAAAAAATAATAGTAATCAAGTTTAATTAATTTATTAAGAACTCCCACAGGGCCATAAGTAAACGTAATAGGGTATTAAAAACAAAAAAGTAACATTAATGATTATTCGATATAATTTTAAGAGGGTCTTCAAAAAGTATTGTAGCATATCGTACTCAAGTACTATTAATACACGTATATGCATAAATTTAACTCGACACAAATTATATTTCAAACCCAAAATATTGAAGCTTTTCTTTCTGAGTTATTAAAAATTTAAAAGTATTGATTGTAAATTGGCCTATAGAATGACACACATCTCAACACTGCCAGTTTAATTGAATATATATTTCTTACAAAACCCAACTGGGCTTCTTGATAAATCATATGATAAAATTGGTTGGATTTATGATGGATACAATTGAGGGCAATTGGCACACAATCCAGGATCTATCTATTTGACTTCCCGATTTTCAAGTTTAGATAATAAGTTCTCCATATAATTTAGGAGTCCTCCTCACCTACCCAACGTCCACACATATTAATGTGCTCGTCACTGATATGACGAAATCCAGCACATCAATTTATTTGACTTTCTATATAATAAGGGGATGTGATTATTATACGTTAGCAGTGAACATATTAAGAGTTGCCCACCATCGACATTTTAGCATTTTCCTATAATTTACATATATATTTACTTTCTTTTTCTTTGAAGATGTAGAGAGTGAGTGTACACTACTAGATATATATGACAAATGTTTGGAAGAGGTTTCAAATTGCACGATTTTGGACTTCAAAATCCAAAAGTATGTTTGTTTTCAAATTTAAATTTGGACAATAAAATCCAAACATAATCATTACTACTTATAATTAATCATTCAAGGCAAAAACTTGCGTACCCTCGGTGCACCGTACCCCAAAGGTATTATTAGTTTGGTATTAGGTATATATCCATGAGGTATTATTGGTGTATTCATAAGGTATTAGTGGTATATTCTTGAAGGTATTAGTTGTATACTCATAAGATATTAGTTGCATATTCATAAGGTATTACGTGTATAATTGAAACATATGTTTTAGTGAAGGTATTATTCAAGGTATTACTTGTTACATGTTAAGGTATTACTCATATTACTTAAATGTATTACAATAAGTGTTTGGGGGCACGGTGCCCCCGGGGCACGCAAGACCTACTCATCATTCAATCACTGCTGGAGATACTTTTTCGTAATCAAAACTCACATCAATCCGACTTTTCATAATAAAATATAGTAGTATATCAACCAAAAATTTCCTGATTGAGTTGACATATATAATATAATCATAATCTACTAAATTCTAAAACAAATGTACATTTTCACTATTCACCTTTACAACAAAATCAGGATTTCAAAGTTATGATTTCCCCAAACCCACTAAACCTCTTCTAAACATACACATTTATGTTTTATTTTTATTTGAATAAACAAGTTATTAAAGTGTTTGAATAAGTAAGATGATGAAGTTTATAAGATGTTACACTGTTGTTATTAATGACAGTTGCATTATTTAAATGATGAAGTTTTAAAGGAATTTGCAAAAGTTAAGATGGGGTCACCTTAAATAAACACGAAAAAGTTTTCTTTTCATATGAAATAAAATCTCATTTCTTACAATTTTATCGAACACTTTGAGTGAACTTATAAACTAATATTTTATATTTTAATAGGATATCTTAAGAAGTTTATAAGTTTAACCAAATACTATCTTAGAAGGTGTTTTACTGACCTCGTAAGCTCCTAATATGTATATGTATGTGTGTGTATTAATTTCATTTCATAATTTTATATTCACGTAAAAGATTTTTCCTGATCATTATAATTTCCGAACTAGTAAATTATTGAATTTCAGGTATAATGATGCAGTCATCTTCATGTGGTGAAATAGAAGAGATTTGGGCGGGCCTTAGCCCGCTAATTCTAATGGTTTTCTTTTGAGAGTTTTTTGGGTTCTTTGGGCCCAAATGCAAACAAAACCACATAGCCCAAGCCCATCAGCACACCCTTTTTTGCAAAGCATAG
Organism: Scutellaria baicalensis; assembly: GCA_005771605.1. NCBI lineage: Eukaryota > Viridiplantae > Streptophyta > Magnoliopsida > Lamiales > Lamiaceae > Scutellaria > Scutellaria baicalensis. Next base: position 14,684,058 of record CM016724.1, on the reverse strand, counting down.
CCCACACCATATATTTACTACTTATATAAAGAGGAAAAAAATGCATATGCCACCTAATATTTGGATTGAAGAGTACAACTTTTTCCCCCTTTTCTTGAAGGGAAAAAAAAAAAAAAAAATACAAACAAACAAACTCATTTGAGGTTAAGCATTTTAGAACCTGAATAAATGAATAAATTTCCTTAAATGCAACATTTAAAAAAAGGGTCATATGTTGTCATCTCTTGTCAAATTAAGAAGCTTCCGATGGATAGGATTCCAAAAGTTACACATATATTTTCATATCTCCCTTTATAGAAACTCATGTGTATTACATGAATTCAAAATTCCAGATCTTTAACAATCCGTTAGAGGTGCATGAAATAAATGCAAATCTAGCTAACTGTGCAACACTCAGCAAAATACTAAAAAAAGGGAAATTCTCGAGGTTAAAAAAACATTAAAAAAATACCAAGCATTTAAATCAACTTGTATAGTTTAGAAGATAAAGGTGCAACAACAAAAAAACTATAGTAGATGTGGGGACAAAGTAGTAGGCACTATATAAGGGTCAAGTCTGAATTCAAGTTGCCACAATAGAAAGATTTATAATGGGTTCAAGGCATTATCTTTTTGCTCGATTGTTTCTTCTTCTTCTTCTTACTTTAGTTTCATCATGGGAGCAACAAAAGACATCAAAAGGGTGTGACATATTTGAAGGGAGCTGGGTTTTCGACTCTTCTTATCCACTCTACGATGCTTCTCAATGCCCTTTTATTACTGCATCTGCTCTCAACTGTCACAAAAATGGAAGGCCTGATGATCTCTACCTTCATTACAGATGGCAACCAACTGGCTGTAATTTTTCCAGGTAAGAATCCTGTCTTAATTTATTGTGTTCAAGACTTGTTGTTTTTTGCAAGAAAACCATACATCTCATCTCACTACTTTATGGGTTTTGTTTTTACAAGTGTTGATGTTTTTATTACAGGTTTGATGGGAAGGAATTAATGGAGAGATATAGGGGCAAAAAGGTAATGTACGTGGGTGACTCACTGAGTTTGAACGAGTGGGAATCCATGGCCTGCATGCTTCACGATTCTCTCCCTAATGCCAATTATACCTTGGCTTCACGAGGACCCCTCACCACTCTTTCTTTTCCGGTGAATAATCATTCTTTATTTTGTTTCCATCTTTTTTATTGATTTAATTTCCAAAAATGTGGGCCCCACAACCAACTCTAAGGTGGGTGGGACCCTCATGATCTAATCATTTGTGGATTTGTGTGATTTTGAAAGGATTATGAGTTCTCAGTTGCGTTCTTGAAAAATGGATTCTTGGTGAGGCTAATAAACCGCACCCTGAAACTGGACACCCTCACTGGCAGCGGCCTGTGGAAAAACGTCGACGTTTTAATCTTTAACAGCTACCACTGGTGGCTACACACAGGCCGTCTTAAAACGTGAGTTGAGTATAATGGATGACACAGGATCTTATATCTCTTCTTACAGGAGCTTTCTTGTTCTTGTGTCTGTTTGTTTTCCAGATGGGATAGTTACCAGATTGGTGACCAGATATTCCATGAGATGGATGTTATGGAAGCTTACAAGACTGCTCTCACCACCTGGGCTAACTGGGTCGATTCCAACATCGATCCATCCAAAACTAGCGTCTTTTTCCAGGGGATTTCCGCTGTCCACTACTAGTAAGCTCGTTTTCATGATATTAGTGCATCTATACACACGAGTATTCAGAGCTAACAACTCAGGCCGTCTGATCTGTACTCTCCAGCTTGAAAAACTAAGCCTGTAGGCTGGATCAATTAGGCCTGACTATTTATTTATACATCAATTTTCGGAATGTTCAGACTGACCCTTTATGCTCGAACTCTATGAGAACTGATTGTAAACCTTACATCTTGTCATGGTGTGTGTATCAGTGGGATCGACTGGGGTGAACCTAGTGCGCAGAACTGTAGTGGAGAAACAAAACCGATGGAAGGATCAACATACCTGGGAAAGAAGCCACCAGGAGATGCAGTGATGAAAAGTGTGATCAGCAACATGAAGAAACCTGCATTTCTGCTCGACATACTTTTGCTGACTCAATTGAGAAAGGATGGGCATCCATCGACGTACGCTGGTGGAGTACTAGATTGTAGCCATTGGTGCGTTGCTGGTGTACCTGATACCTGGAATCAACTCTTGTACACAATTCTTATACAGAGTTGAGCAATAGTCATTTCAAAGCATCTTAGTATATGCATGGCAAATAAGAATGATTTTGATTCCTGAGCTTAGTCATGCAAGAATTCATGAAATGTAAAGAGATGAATGGATTTTGAACCATTCAATGGAGCAAGATACCATAGACTTCAGCAATTCTTCATTACATCAACACCCGGTGTTTACCACCGTTAAGATGATATTGAAAAAGAAAAGGTAATACCAGAAAATGCAAGCAAATTGATAACATAGATTGACAAATTGCCAAAGAAATTACATCATCAGTGTACATAAGGAGCTTCTCTATGGATACAATTCTGATAATGATTAATGCATTACAAAATTACTCAAGTATTTCGAGTTACAAGAGACATGGCATGAATTATGGAATGTGTATAAACAGCTGAGAAAGTAATCTCTCAGTCCTCAAGGAGAGATAAACATCTAAGTCGTCTTCTGTATCCTTTTGTCCCTTATGGGCAAGTCAGAGGGTTTTTGAGCCTCATGAGGGTGGTCTGGACCAGTATAAACTTTGAGATGGTTAAACAACGATCTGCCAAGCTGCAAGCAACATGAGAAACTGCTTATATATGCTGTACAAGCAAGATAAGAAACACTCAGATCATGTTATTATTTTGCAACATATCTTGATTCTTGTATTCCGTAGAAGTATAGTCATTAGACAGCTAGTTCAGACCATGCAACCATTATACAAGTTTCAGATTTCCAACACATTGAGATTATGATTATTTTATTATCACTAAGATAATTCATCTGATAAGCCTTCACCAGAAAAGAGTTGTCCTTTCAAGAATCCGAAAGTGCTTAGGAGTTGAAGAATGCTTCTCATATATCTCTATTCTAAGACAAAAAGATCATGGAACATCATTACTTTATCAAGCACTGACATTACTGTGAATAGGAGAAGCATACGGTAGAATTACACATTTAGCACCATACAGACAACTTGCAAAATTCTTCAACCTGCAAAGTATTTATTTGTCCTGTACAGTGATAACAATGACATGCCCACATGGATATCTAGATTAGATGAAAATGAGAACTTTTTCACATAAATGGAAGGAACTTACCCGCCCTTTAGGGAGCATCCCACGGACAGCATGCTCAATAATTCTCTCCGGTATTCTCTTCTGGAGCTGATCGAAAGTTTCTACTTTCATCCCTCCTGGTCTCCCAGAGTGCCTTCTGTAGAGTTTCTGTGTCCTCTTCTTTCCAGACACGGCAACCTTCTCAGCATTCACCTATATGGAATTATAGAATAAAGAAAGTGTTACTAAGAATGCTAAAATTGAACCAATTTGAATATAGAAAGAAACTATTTGAAAATAGGCAATATAAGGATGATATTGGAAGAGTGCCCAATCATTAATTATGAATGTGTAGATCAATTGCACCCGATTTGAACCATAAAAACCAAACACTATAGAGGTACATTGTGAAGAACACTTCAAAAGTAGGTACTTTGCAGAATACAACTTGTCAGAAACAGTCAATATCAGGAAGATACTAGGAGATATCCAACTCATCAGAAAAAGTAGATTATGCAGCTGTTTGAACTACAAGGCCTACGTTGAAAAGTAGAACCAGATAAAAAAGAACAAGAAACTCAAGCACTACCAAGATTAGGAAGACTCATACTCATCGGATCGTAACTCTCAAAGTCTTATAACAGTTCAATCGTAAGACCACCTTATCAACTAATCGAAATTCCACAAAGAAATTAATTATAATGGATACCAGTTGGATTTGCAATCTTGAATTAGACAGGGCATGACTAATCTGTTGGCAGTAGAGTAAGCAGAAGATAGGCTATAGGGTGTTTGTATGATTTCATCAATTAAAAAATCAGCACCAGCTAATAGGAAATTCAAGTGTCTTCTCCACGTATCAGCTTACCACAATAACAAAGGCTCCCATGTCCACGCTAGGAGTATATGTCACTAGATTCTTTCCCCTGATGTAAATGGCTATTGTTGAAGCCAATCGTCCGAGAATCTTGTCAGTTGCATCTACGACAAACCACGGCTTGCTCGTCTGAATATGGTCTGAAGCTTTGGGATACCATGTCTTATTCCAGACATCCTGAAATATGAAACAATTCAGAGTGATATGACTTGATGACCTCGACCTGATTGATGCTTAATAAGCAGCATACATCTGCAACTCACTTCTAAGGTTTTTGCTTGGATATCACAAGGGTCTGAATCAAAAACTAATATGAACACTTAAGTGAGGTGTGGAGAAAAAGTGATGACAATTGTAACAACCAACCTAAATATAAAGTACATTCTTTTGCTATTCATTATGGAGTAACTGCCCTCATTCATGGTAAAGCCATATCTACTTACTTCAACTTTGCTAATCTATATCTGTCGTCCCGAAGTCTGGGCAGAATGGTGTTGTCTCTGCACTCAATCGGATTAATGTGTTAAGAAAGCAACCCCATATTTCTATATCTTCCTCATCTGTGAGGAACATACATTAATATATCTATATCATTATTCAAATAATTCTGGCTAAAAACAATGAATTTTCACAAGCTTCGAGTTTCTCACTTAAAACTAATGTATTTAATCAACGCAATCAAACTATGAGCAATGCTGATAATAATCAGCCAAAAATTCTGACAACCATCTCTTTGTTTCCCCCAAAAAGTCTAATTACATTCATACTCTAGCAAATCCTTTCACGGATAAAATGAAGCTACAGAAAACTAAAGTAAACCCTAAAAACTGAAATACTAGATAACTCTTAAGAGAAAAATAACACAGTTAAATAAGAAAAGTCGGGGAAAACCTACCGGGCCATCCAGATTGTCGAACATCCATTGCTGGTTGCTCGGTACCGGTAGGATGGAGGTTTTTTCCTGGCAGCAGATCTTGAAAACCCTGTTGGATTGCACTAGCTGTTTGGGTGATTCAGCTACGGATGAGCCGAGAAATGGAGTTTTGTTGAGGGAGAAGGGGAAGGGTTTTTGTGATGGTTTCGGTAAAAGTAATGCTGAAGTGCAGTTTACCGCCATTGCTGCCTGCTCTCTCTCTCTCTCCCCAATCCTCCTCTTTGCTCTTCGTTCTCTCCCTCTCCACTGGAAAACTTCTAACAAGAAGATATATCAAGAAGAATGGTGTGAAGCGGATAAGGTAGTGTGTTCTTTCGTGCGGGTTGCAACATCTGATTATTTCCCAATTTCGTTCACTTTCCCCACTTAAATCGTGTGTACAATTAGCGGTTTATTGCTAGAGCGCTTTTTGTAGTTTAGTAGGAAAATGGCAAATTTGATCATTTGTTACATACCCGTGTTTCAATCTCATGTTCATTATTTTCGTTAGACGACAAATATAAATTAATAATGCATTTTTTTACACTTAACGTGTGGTGATTATATTGAATTTCGAACCATCCAAAAGAAACTATGACTTTTACAAGATCCATCTATTGATCCATATTCTTGCATTACTGAATTCATTTTACACTACAAGATTATTAATTTCAGAAAAATGTGATAATAAGATTTTTATCCAAATACTAATAATGTTAGCAATTGTAGACAAAAATTGTTTTTCCATAAACCTCTCAAGATTCCTTCTTCCTTGGAGCTTCTTCCATAAGACAAACCCCGACCAAACTAAACTATAATAATGGCGACTTTCATCCTACTTCCATCTCTCTCTCCCTCTCTCTCAATCACGCAATCCCAAAATCAAAATCCCTCTCTCTTAATTTTCCCTTCAAATTTAAACCCTAAATAAGCAGCCCCTTCATCAAGAAAAGAATGTCAACCAATATTGAAGCCGCAGCTACTGATCTTGGTCCATCCCTGTTACAGATGATCCAATCGTCGCCGCCCACGTGGCAATCGGCCTTTCTCAGTAACGTTCTTATCTTTCTTGTGGGCTCTCCACTTCTTGTATCTGGTCTTTCCATATCCGGCATTGCTGCTGCTTTCTTGCTCGGCACTCTTACGTGGCGCGCTTTTGGCTCTTCTGGCTTCCTTCTGGTCGCCACATACTATCTCATTGTGAGATCATTATTAACTTTTTTTTTCTTGTTTCTATTATTTGTTTTGTGGATTGGTTTCTGATCATATTGAGTTTCGGGTTTACTTGTCTGTGGAATTTGACTAGCGCCGAAAATTAAATCTTGCTATTGGATATTTGGTTCAAGATCATAAGATAAATTCTAAAGCTTGTCTGGGCTGATGCTCGAATCTTAAACTTAGATCAAATGTTGCACAAGCTTGTATTTGGATCAATTTGAACTTGATTCAGTTGAAAATAAAACAAGTTCGTAACTGTGCAAATGAGCTTGAATAATAATGTGATCTGCTCAATTCCATTCTTTACATACATCCCAGCATTTGGCATAAATAACATTGTTTTTAGTATGGAGCAAGCAAGAAGTTTTCCTTTTGGACTGTTTGGTTGGTTCTTGAATTTTGTTTTGCAATTGCGTGATGAAGTATGACTATGGGTTCAAGACTTACGGTTCACTTCATGCATCAGTAAAGTTCGATTTTTCTGTAGAAATAACTCTGATTTTGTGTCGCATTTTTATATTGGTTAAACATTTTAGTGATAAAAGTGATGGACTTTTAGACATTAGCTAGAGATGTAACTTAATCGCACTTCAAAATATTTAGGGCACTGCAGCGACAAAAGTGAAGATGGCACAAAAGGAGTCGCAAGGAGTTGCTGAGAAGAGGAAAGGAAGGAGGGGACCAGGCAGTGTTATCGGATCAAGTGTTGCAGGCTGTATATGTGCTTTCCTCTCGATCCATGGTATAGGGGGTGAGCCATTTGCTTGTCTTTGGGAACTTGGTTTTGTTGCCAGTTTCTGCACTAAACTCAGTGATACTGTCTCAAGTGAGATAGGAAAAGCCTATGGCAAAACAACGTCAGTACCACTTCTCTTGTTCTGTAGTTATCTCCTGCACTGTATTACGGCGCTCTATTGGCTGGAAAGTTACATAAAAAATGAAATGGTTTTGGATATGTACTTGTGCTTATGAGACATTAAATTCACTTGTAGATGATCGGTATTCTATGTTTAACCTGAATGACGGAAAAAGACTACATAATTTCACGAACATCATTTCTGTGGGATCACTTATTTGATCATGCAATTTGTTGTTTTGTGATTGCCTAATTATATCTATGATCTATCTAATAATCTTTACTTATTAGTTACAGAGCATATTTTTTCTTATTGCAGTTATCTAGTCACGACATTCAGGACAGTCCCAAGAGGGACGGAGGGTGCCATTAGCATAGAGGGAACCCTTGCCGGACTTTTAGCTTCAATTTTTCTTGCTTTTTTTGGTTGTCTAATGGGTGAGGTAAAAGTTATGATTTCCATAGTTCTAAAATGCTTCATGCGTGCATATTGTTTATCAGTCAGGTAATTAGTTATATCCAGAATATGATTCATTGGTTACTCGTTGCTTGGCTAGTCTTCTACCTTATTCTTATTATTACTTTAACAAGTCAGCCTTAGTCACTTGATTAAAGTTTAGATAAGCGAATGAAAAGCAGCCACATGATGATGATGGCTTAGGATAAAACGAGACCATTAAACATGTAGAAATATATCCGTCTTTGCTACTGATGTTGAATTATTTTGAACAGGTAAATGTAGCTGAAGCCATCATATGTGTGATCGCCTCCCAGATCGCTAATCTTGGAGAGAGTTTTATAGGTGCTGCATTTCAAGAGAAGGAAGGATTTAAATGGGTCAGTGATTATGTGTAGCTTATCAACCATTTCAGTATTCTTCTTCTGTTTTCTGTAAATTTAAAAAAAATGTATTGTAGTGTAAAGGTTTGATAGTATGTTTTGTTTTTCTGCTAACACTCTGTTTCTGCTTTATTTCCAGCTCAACAATGATGTTGCCAATATTATCAACATATCATTGGGCAGCATTCTAGCAGTCCTCATGCAGCGATTGATACTCCCAAACTGAAATTCTTGAATCATGACTGCCAAATATTAGTTCCATGAAAAGAATGAAAGAAGAAAAGGAATTGGGTGTAGTAAGTGATTATTGATTAAATTAGTGAAGACTATCAATATCAGTAGCAATTTTGTTTTTTTGACCATTGTAGATGCCAATATAACTTACAAGTCTACCGTACTCATATGGCAATTTGGGCAGCCAGCTTCAGGTAGTTGAAAATGTTGGGGAATTGACATTGGAAGTCTAATGATATAGTTCTGCTTTGTTGAAGTTTGGACACATCTCAACAATGTCAAACATGTTTCGGATTTTTACACAATTTACATGTACCGTATTCGGGCTGTTTGATCATTCATCAAGTATTGTAACTCAAACATCATACTTTGAAACAGACTTGGGCAGGTATGTTGAAAAGAGCGGGAGATATGGATTTGTTATCTGACCCGACTTTAACTCGAATCCACAATGGAATGCACAAGTAACTGCTGAACATGTTTTCATCAAGAAATACATCCATATATATAGCAAATGATAGTGAAATCAGTACCTAGCTGAAACAGTCTCCAATTTGCAGAAACCCCCCACTTTTCTCCTAATGTAAAACAATCACAATCAGATCCTATCATAAATGCAATAAACTTGGAGGAACTTCCCATCTAGGAGAACACTTTATTTATACATCCTCGTTCCACCGGTCAAATCTATCCTCTGTCCTGGTTCCATAGCTTTGAGACTCAGAATACTAGAGAGTTAAGACAATCCTACGTACATATGAAACGAAGATCTAACCATAACCATCTGCACTAAGAAAACAAATTTGAGGAAGGAAAGATGTATGCTTCACTGGTAACACCACCAAACTTAATCTTACAGATACTGTGTTATCTCAAGACAGCTTTACGGTATAAGAAAAGCCAAGGGTTCATCAGAAATGCCTCCTCCGCTTTGAGTTGGTAATATGTGATTGCTCATGATGGTGGTAATTTTGTAAGGGTGAGGAAATTATGTCGGGCACAAAAACAGAGGAGTCCAGTGGATTTTGGAAATTTTTTGGCCAGTAAAGCCCCGATGCTGTAGGTGGAGAAGTAATCTGTGGCACAGCCCAAAATGTCTCGGGCACCTGACCAAGACAATCATCGCCTTCTAAATCACCATCAACTGATTGTATCATTTGGGAGCAATCTGGATCTCCAAGCTTCCCACTATCTGCCTGGCGAAATAGATTCAAAGACAAAAATTAAGATTGGTCCCTGATGAAAATGATCATCAATTTAAGTTCATCAAATTCATGATGTGCTTTTACACTTCAAAGAGGATGCAATACATTACAAAGAGTGTCCATGATAAATCACAAAATGTTAACAAAAATGCACATATAATTACAATCCCCTAAGATGTATAGATGAGATACTATATGATCAATACCTTCGATGAGGCATGGTCCATAAAATTATAATTCTGAGTGAAATCACCAACTTCAATTAATTCATCCATCTGCCACTGTGAAATACTTGCAGCAGAGGAACCTCCAGCACATGGCAGTTTCGACAATGGAATATCACCACACGCACTAGCTTGAACAGGCACATTTTTACCAGTATTGACAAGTGGATGATACTGGGGTGTTCCTCTTTGGGTGTGAGATTCCTTCAAGCTCCAAGATTTTCTCAGCAGTATTTGTATTAGTCTTCCCTGAAGATAATGATGGATGAGCTTCAAAAGCCTCAAGACCAACTTTAACTCCTGTCAGTAAAAACCTCTGATGGGTCGACACCAAGGAGTTTGCCGTGTGTATGGAAACATCACATTTTCTGCAGAGTAAAGCTCGGTCCTCCAGGCAAAAGAAATAGCCAACCGTTTCCTGAACAATTTATTTCAACAGGGATAAGAAAACACTATAACAGGAAAACCAAAAAATTGTGTTTCGAGTGCAACTCAGCAATTGGAAGTCAAAGGAGTTCTGATTTCATTTAGCATACTGAAACAAAGAAATTGTTAATATCATCATGTGATACCAGTAGCAAGGTGACATTTTTAGCCCAATTCTATGCACAAGTGATACTTGGAGCACAAATAGGACGACCTTTTGCCCTTCTTTCTTTGTGATTCTCTTTCTGGTTTAAATTTCAGTGACTACAGTGAAAGGATAAACAAAAACGTGAACACGATGAAACACCACAACAGCTCAGTACCAACAGACCAATAACCAATAAGACAATTCCAAACACAGCACCCAAAATGACACTGTAACCATGAAAACCCCAAAAATATCAAACACCCCAACTACACATAAACTAAGCATCACAACAGTCACACACACACCCAAGATATTTTTCCATAAACGCGGATCATTAGTCAAACAAACACATCGTTCTCCAACAATTCCATTTGCAGTACAAACACACAAATTAATAACTGAACCCTACACATTGAGAAAAAAAATCAAAACCAAAAAAAAAATAATCAGAGATCATGATTAAACCTGGCAAATATCACACTTAGGCATCTGAGAAGACGAGGTAGAAAGCGGAACTCGCTGGTGCTTACTAGCGAGCTTATTGGCGGCGTGGACATTCTGATCACAGTTCCAACAGAGCGCCGCCTCGTCGGCGCAGCAGAGAACGGCGGCCTCCGCCGTCTCACAGACGTTGCACTGAATCTTCATCCCAGGGGCTTCAATTCAATAGCTTATCTAGGAAGAAAAGGAACCCTATAAAAATGGGAAGAGTGAATGCAAGTTGAAGAAGAAGATACTCACAATTGGAGAGAATTAAATAAAGTGAGGAAATAAAAGCATGTGGGGGAATGGAAGGGAGGGGGGCTGTATATACTATAAGAACCTGTAAAATGAACCAACCCATTGCCCCCTTGCCCTTTGTGCAGATCGAGTGAGATCGTTTCATAAATCTTTTTTTATAAGTCTTTTTTTATAAGATGGGTTAATTCATAATCCATATTTAGTATTTCATATAAAAATTTATGGATATAGGTTCAATTTATGGGTAATAAGAATTCGTCTCATAGAAACTATCCGTGAGACCGTCTCACATGAGTTTTTGTCTTCTCTTTTCCCCTTTTCTATTATTAGTAATTTTGGGGGTGAATTTTCCTTCTACTACTTTCCCAATATATGATACACTTATTATTATATTTAGAAAAACATAACTAACTTATAAAAACACACTTTTAATTTTGATTAATAAACTATGCATGTGCGATTAATTAATTCCACAGGTCTTTGCAAATTGATTATAAAAAATTAGTCATTATTAAATCTTGTTTCTATAGGAATAATGAGACGAGACTATACACAACCTCGTTTTCAACGAAGGAAAGGTATAATAAAAATTTGAAAGGTATAAAAATATATCATGTGAATGTGTTTAGTATATTTTTAATGTTTACATCTACCATAATCTATACAATAAAACTCATACCTAATAATATTTCATATATACTAAATGAATAACCATTAGAGGACACATGTCACTTTATTGTTATACCAATTTTGTATTCATTGTTTTAAATTTATAAATATCTTTAATTAATAATTTAATTCAATTGATTTTTTAATGATGATTACTAGCAATTTGTAAATATTGTAGTTATGGATCTATTTTAGCGTCTAGTTAATCTGCTCTAACGTATCGATAAATGTAAATTAATAGACCTCAGTCAATATTTTTATTTGTATTTCAATATATATATATATATATATATATATATCAATTTCACTAAATAATCAATGACCAACATAGTTAATAGATCCAGTAGATATATTTGTTTGTAATAAAAAAAAAATCAATTTCACTAGAGAATGGTTTCATATATTTTCTTAAAGATAATTAAATATCAAGTTTTGGTCAAATAAGTTTGAGAAACGATAATTATTTATTGGTTTACCTTTCGAATAAACAGAAAATACAATCACATTATATAAATACTCATATATGTGTGTGTGGAGGTTCACATAAATATCTTTCATGAAACTTTGCACGAGAAAATGTAGCTTTCAAAATTAAATCTAATCGAAATAAATGAGATGCCATAAAAGCCCACCAGCAAACAATGTATAGTTGTCATTATTATTATAAAAAAAATCATATGAAATGATTTTAGTGATAGTTTTTGACGTGACACAATTTTACTATAAATAAATTAATCACGTTTTCACAAATTATTATATAAAAAGTATAAGTTGGTCCTTCTTACAAAATACAATAAGATACTCCTTCGTCCCTACTAACTTTGTCCTACTTTTCATTTTTTGTTGTCCCAGCTAACTTTGTCAGACAAAAAATGGCAACAAAAAAATTACGACCTTACCCCTCCATTTCTTTCATTTCACTTATTTTGCACTCAAAAAGCACATATTAATTACAAAATTGTCACTCAAAAACATTAAAATAACACATCACATCAAAGTCAACAGTTTTTTCTTAGGATTCGTGCCAGTCAACGGTGACAAAGTTATGAGGGACGGAGGTATTACATGATACGAGCTACAATATGTCTAAAATGGTGGACTAAATTTATATTGCAAGTCCAAAACATATTGGTCCGGAGTCCCATTATTGACCTATCAAAAGCCCAAATATGAGTGCAATTTAAATCCGCCAATTAGAATTTATTGATGATGTTTTCATTAATATGGGTCATAGTACTCGAAAATTTATTTTTCTTTTACTAAGTTTTAGGTGAACTATAACTTGACTCTTCATGGCTATAAATATATCGGATAATATAGTATTGTAATTAAAAGCGTGTGTAAGGAAAATATTCATTTTATATATTACTCCAGAAAATAATATAATTGTACATGTTCACTTGCAAGTTAGTATAAAATGAAGTGAGTCAAATACCAAATGAATAGCATATATAAATAAAATGAAATGTAGCAAAAAACGAATAAAAGACGCAAGAATTTAGCTCGAAAGTCTTGTCCTTTTCTGGCCGATTAATTCGTGGCCAACAGAATCTTATTTCTGGCAAACCAAAATGTGTTAGTGTTTGGCGTTATTTATATACTTATAATGTAAAAGTCATATGAATATATCACTTATATCTTTAAGTGATATTAGTTGTACTTTTATATAAAGAAAGTGTAACTAATATTACCTCTAATATATATATATATATGTGTGTACAAATTTTGAAATTTTTTTTATATATGAATTAGATTGTATAAAGCTTACTACTCTCAACCTAAAACAATTTGTTTTTTAAGAAAAAGAACACAGATCTGAATCGATCCGAACCTCATGCGATTTCATGTACACATGCACTGAAGACCCACTGACTGTATAAACGTAGGTAATAAAAACTCAATCCTACTACCATGCATATCTGAAGAATATCTCTAATCCAGCTCAGCTCAAGACTCCAGCTCAGCACGAATTAGATAAAGAAATCGAAGAAATCGCGTAGCTTCTTAGCTTATCTTCTAGAAGATTTCATAACCGTTTTTTGTTAATTAGTTAGCTGATATTTTCTTTACATACATGTATAAATAATTGGATATACTTCGTTTCCAGAGTTGAGTGATAATGATAAAGCTTTTGATTTAGTTTTCTTATCTTCTTCACTTTGCATGAAACCCTAATATTTCATGCAAGATTCTAGTCTTTTCATGGTATCAGTCGCGCATTGTTCCTGGATTTACCTTTCCATTGTCAATTGATGGCTTCCCGCTCCGCTGAACCTTGGCCGACGCTCAATTCAATGGTCCAGCCGCCCAATTCGAGTAGTAATCATGGTGCTTCTTCTTCGTCTTTACATCGTGACTCCAATGCGTTATCTCTTGCTCATTCCGACTTCCTGGTATGTGTCTTGTTACTACCAAGCTGGATGGTAATAATTTTCTTCCATGGAGTAGATCTATTCAAATTTCTCTTCTAGCTAAGAATAAACTAGGTTTTATCAATGGTAGCATCTCTAAGCCTTTAGATCCTGCTTCACTTGAGCAATGGGAAAGAGTGGATGGTATGGTCAGATCGTGGATTCTCAATTCTTTATCTAAGGATATAGCAGATGCATTCATCTATTCTAATTCAGCTGTTGATCTGTGGAATACATTGGTGCGTCATTTTGAAGAATGTAATGGTCCTCATCTCTATCAATTACAAAGAGATTTGAGCACATTTTCTCAGGGAAATACATCTGTGGCTATTTATTTCACCACTTTGAACAAATTATGGGATGAATTAACTTTGGTCATGCCTAAACCAATTTGCTCATGCTTTGCTTCTCAAGATTGGGACACGTTTGTTATGCATGGAAGATTACTCCAGTTTCTTATGGGGTTAAATGAATCCTTTGATAGCATTAGAAGTCAAATCCTTATTATGGATCCATTACCATATGTTGATAAAGCCTACTCAATGGTACTCAGGATTGAAAAGCAAAGAAGAGTTGAATCAGCCTATCCTGATAATCTAGATTCATCAGCCTTGTTTTCTTATACTTCTAGATTTTCTAATTGAGGTAGGGGTTTTTCTCATGCTACTAGAGGCCGGGGACATTCTAATCAGAGAAGATTTATGTCTAAAGAAGATAAAGCAAAGCTCATTTGTGACCATTGTAGTGCTCCTGGACACTTGATAACTGATTGTTTTAAGTTGCATGGGTATCCTGACTGGTATACTAAGCCTAAGGATCACAACCTTATCCTAAACAAACAGCTCACTTAGTTGATTCTGTTTCAAATTCTTCTCCTATTCCTGATCAGAATTCAATTTCCAATATTATCCAACAAGAAGTGGCCAAGTTCTTTGCAGCTAAAGCATCTATTCCTCATTCTGATTCTGCTGATTCTAATACTTCTTTTGCTCACTTGGTGGATGCTGATTATATGGATTCTCACTTTGCCTTTACAGTTCCAGAACCAATTGCTCATGGATCATGGATCATTGATACAGGGGCCACAATGCACATGTGCTATGATAATACCCTCATGACTTGTCTCAGAATTTTATCTCATCCTATCAAGGTATGTCTTCCTGATGGTTCCATTACCATGGTGACTCATTCAGACCAAGTTATAATCTCTGATTTGCTGATCTTAAGGGATGTGTTTTATGTTCCTACTTTTAAGTACAATTTGATGTCCATCTCTCAAATGACACTCACTATGCCTCTCAAGGCTGTTTTTCATCCCACTCATTGTGAGCTTATCAATTGTGACTCCAATATTGTCCTTGCTACTGGGAATTTATGTGGTAAGCTTTATATATTGAATCCCCAGCACTCCTCCAAAGATTTTCATATATCCTTGGCAAGTTCTCATTCTCTGGACATATTTGAGCAATGGCATAGGAGGCTTGGGCATGCTGCTCCTTCAACACTTAGTCATCTTGATTTTTTGAAGCATTTATGCCCTCCTCCTCATTCTTCTTACTCTTGTGATGTTTGTCATGCTTCCAAACAAACCAGAGTTGCATTTCCCTCTAGCTCTATTCATTCTACTCAGCCTTTGGAGTTACTACATGTAGATATATGGAGCCTATACTCTAAACCAATCATCACAAATACTCCATATTTCTTAACTATAGTGGATGATTTTTCTAGAGCTACTTGGATTTGCTTGCTTTCTACTAAAGGTTAGGCCATATCTTCTCTTAAGATCTTCATTAATATGATATCCACCAAACTTGATCTTCCAGTAAAATGCATTAGATCTGATAATAGATCAAAATTTTTGAGTCAAGACTGCAAGGCTTTTCTCTCCGATCTTGGCATTGCTCATCAGCTTTCTTGTGTATAAACTCCTCAGCAAAATGGAGTAGTGGAGAGGAAACACAGACATCTCTTGGAAATTGCAAGAGCTTTGATGAAAGACTCTAAGGTTCCTTCATTTCTTTGGCCTTATTCCATTCTTACTGCAGCATATATCATTAATAGATTGCCTACAACATTACTACATTGGAGTTCTCCCTATCAAATTCTCTTTGGTGATTATCCTGCCTATGAATTCATGAAGCCATTTGATTGTCTTGCCTATGTGACTAATGTTTCTCCTCACAAAGACAAGTTTGCTGACAGAGCTTCCAAGTGTATTATGCTTGGTTATGTTCCAGATCACAAAGGCTACAGGCTACTCAATCTTGATACTCATCAAGTTCTTATTTCAAGGGATGTGATCTTCCTGGAATCGATTTTTCCTTATCATCAAAATTCCATTAATTCTTCAGAGCCATTGCTTCCTATCCCAATACCTGATCATGAAGATGAAGATCCATCTTCCTTGAGTTCATCTCAATATTCAAATTCTCCTACTCATTCTCATCCAGTCTTAAGGAGAAGTTCCAGGATTCATAATCAGCCTTCCTACCTTCAAGACTTTATTGTCAATCACTCATCTGCTGATGAGATATTGTTTAATGCTACATCTGTCTTTGAACCTAAGACATATAATCAGGCCAAGTCTAATCCTCAGTGGGTGATAGTTATGGAAAAGGAATTTCAAGCTTTGGAAGAAAACCACACTTGGCAACTCACTACACTTCCTCCACATAAAGCTACTATTGGATGTAAATGGGTATATAAGGCTAAGCTTAAATCAGATGGTACTCTTGGCAGACTCAAGGCTCGACTTGTGGCTAAGGGATATGATCAAGTAGAGGGTGAAGATTACTTTGACAGCTTTGGTCCTGTTGCTAAGCTGGTTACTGTCAGAATGATTCTTGCTTTGGCAACCCTTAAACAATGGCCTCTAGCTCAAATCGATATTAATAATGCTTTCTTACATGGTTATTTGGAAGATGAGATCTATATGGATATTCCTCAAGCCTACACTAAGGCTCTTCCTGGACAGGTATGCAAGCTTACTAAAAGCTTATATGGTCTTAAGCAAGCATCAAGGAAATTGAACAATGAATTTTGTCTCAAGCTTCAGAATTTTGGCTTTGTGCAGTCATTACATGATCATTGTCTCTTTACACTACATAAAGATTCTGATTTCTTGGCTTTAATTGTCTATGTTGATGATGTTTTTATTACTGGTACATCACTCTCTTTGATTAAGCAGCTGAAGTCTTACTTGCATGATGCTTTCACCATTAAAGATCTTGGTGAGGCTCAGTATTTCCTTGGCATGGAGATTCAAAGGTCTTCTTCAGGTACTTTCATTAATCAAAGGAAATATATTTTAGAGATACTTCAAGAATCTGGTATTACTGATTGCAAAGCAACTGCCACACCCCTTCCTCCTGGAACTAAACTTGCTTTAAATGATAGTCCATCTTTTCCCAATTCAGACCAATATAGAAGGCTTGTTGGTAAACTCCTTTATTTGAATCTTACTCGACCTGACATCACTTATGCAGTGAACAGCTCAGCCAATTCCTTCATTCTCCTACTCTAAATCACTGGACTTCTGCTATCCATCTCCTTAAATATCTCAAGGGTACTATCTCTGCAAGTCTATTCTATCCATGTTCTAATTTCTTCTCTATTCAGGCTTATTGTGATGCTGATTGGGGTTCATGTATAGATACTCGAAAGTCCTTACCAGGTTATTGCATATTTCTTGGAGGTTGCTTGATTTATTGGAAAACAAAGAAACAATACACAGTGTCAAGAAGCTCGGCTGAGGCTGAATATCGTGCCATGACAAATACATCTTGTGAATTGGTATGGATTAATTACATTGCTACTGATCTTGGTCTTCAGATTTCTACTCCTATCTCACTTCATTGTGACAACAAGGCAACCATTCATATTACGCAAAACCCAGTATTTCATGAACGCACAAAACATCTCGATATTGATTGTCATATTGTCTGGAATCATTACAAAACAGGCTTTATTTCCCTTCACCATGTTTCTTCCAAGTTGCAGCTTGTTGATGCTTTTACTAAATCTCTTGGTGCCACTCAGTTCTTGCCACTTATTTCCAAGCTTGGTATGATCAAGCTTGAGGGGGGATGAAGAATATCTCTAATCCAGCTCAGCTCAAGACTCCAGCTCATAGCTCCAGCACAGCTCCAGCTCAGCACGAATTAGATAAAGAAATCGAAGAAATCGCGTAGCTTCTTAGCTTATCTTCTAGAAGATTTCATAACCGTTTTTATTAATTAGTTAGCTGATATTTTCTTTACATACATGTATAAATAATTGGATATATTTCGTTTCCAGAGTTGAGTGATAATGATAAAGCTTTTGATTTAGTTACTTCCTAATATTTCATGCAAGATTCTAGTCTTTTCAATATCGTGAACACATTAATATGTGTTCTCTATATATAATATATCAATTAACTTCATTTTTTTTTCCATATAATGGGGGATGAAATCATAATATATTAAGAATTGTTAGCCACGAGCATGATAACATTTTCCATAAAAAAAAAACCCTGGTCTTTAAGTTATATAAGATAGGATTTAAAAAAAAAATCTTCAAATAAATACTTTACTTGCAAGACAAGAGTTAAGAAACCGTATTTTACTTGCAGGGCAAGGTTTAAGAAACACTATACTTCTCTCTCTTACCTTTATTAATTATCAGGAATTGTCACGTGGTGTGATCACAATTCATAGCCGAGCCGACTATTTGATATATATATATATATATATATATTATGGCGGTCACACTCGTATATTTTGAGGGAATTGATTTTCTAGAATCTTTAGAAAAATACACGTTTTGAGTATACTAGTATTCACACCCGCGCGATGCAGTGTTTTCTGATATAATATTGGTAAATATTAATTATTTCATAATATATATAGTGTAAATAATTTTAGTATATAAAAGACAATATATATTTAATAACTAAGAAAGTATAAATTTGTTTAAGATAATTCAATTCACAACAATATATTGATATTATACAAATTCAATTCACTAATCTATGATTAATACTTAAAACAAAAGTATCAATATCATGATCTTCAAATCAAAATAGGAAATTCTACTTGTAAAGTTTGTAAGTTTTTAAAAAACTTCTTTATACACAACAATTATAGTCGATTTTTTTTTATCATATGTGTTACAAACTAATTTCTTCAGTCACTTAAATTAAATATACTAAAAAAACTATGAATTAAAAATCAAATTAAGTTATTTAAATTATAAATACATGTGTGTGAGTATGTATATATATAAACATTACACAATAAAATTAGAAATTTTACATAGGAACTTGATACAAGCACTATCAATTATGTATTTACAACCTTTTATTTCAAAATAAATTGAATTATACTTTTTTTTTTATTAATATCACTTAACATATAAGATGGCTGCAAATAATTATTCATTTATAAGTATCACGTAAATTAATTGATATAGCACGACATTGATCATTACATTAATTTAAGCTCAACACATAATCAAAATGTAGTAGTAGTCTACGATCATGATGATGACAATATAATTAGAAACTAAACATATAATTTAAATAATCAGGTGAGCCATATAAATTCAAAATGTATACTCTCATATAAAAATATAGGAAGTCCTAAGTGTAAAGTAAAAGACTAAATTAATTTTATTTGATTATTAAATATTTATAATTTAAAAAATATTTAAGATGATATAAATTTAGACTAAATACATATTATATATACATATATGTATATACACACATCTTTAATAGTGTTATATTTATTTATTAATTTATATTATTATGATATAAATTATCCTCATGCAAAATAATATTTATTATTGAAATTATTGTTTGGATATCTTTGTTGATTTTTAATAAATTCTTCAATAAAAATTAATTTAATTAAAATCGATAAAATGAGAGTAAATTAATACAATATTTATATTATTAGATCAAATGGATTAAATAGTAATTAAAAAATACAAATAAAAAAATTTGTTGATGGGACACTTACAAATTTTATTTTAAAAAATACTTAGAAATACATATAATTTCACACTAAATACATTATATATATGTAGATAGTCAAATTTTGTCAATCTATCAAATGATGTCACATGTAAATAGTGTATTAGAAATCAAATCTAGTTGCTTGGGTATCAAGATTAAATCCTGCAAATATGGAGGTGATATACCAAATTTGGTAATAAAATCACATCTTTTGATTAAGGAAAATATATTTTCAAATCATGGATGACCAATCAGATTGCATCTCCATAAACCGTATATGGAAATGTTTCATATTATACATGCACCTATAAATATGGAGTCTGAATCTTCTATTACATTTGGTGTTACATCTCGTGTTACATAGTAATTAATACACGCCACATATTAATTAGTGATGTCATTGAATACACGTGGCATGTGGTGATTAATTTGTAATAGGAGATGTAATATCAAATGTAACAGAACATCTTACGGAGACGGAGATGTAATATCAAATGTAACAGAACATCTTACTCCATAAATATGGGTCTGTTTTCATAAGTTCAACACATAAGACAATTCAAGAATTCAAGAGCTCAAGATTCAAGGAAGACAAGAGTTCAAGATTTTAAGACTCAAGAATTTCTCTCTCCGAGGTTCGAGGAGTTCTTCATAGAAAGTCACCAAAAACGAACGGCGTTTGATCAGAGATCAAGGTGCTAAACCCCTCTCATCAACGTTGTCAAGTCAAAATTCAAGACATTCTTTCACACATTCAAGACGTTCTTCACGGAGGATTCCAAAATCATTGTTGAAGATCCAATCAAATATTCAACTTCAAGATCCGTATCAATTTGAAGAGAAGAATCATAGGAATCCATAGAGATTTACATCACTTTGTTTTAATTCAAAATATATTTAATTTGCATTACTTTATTTTGTGTTTAAATATTGCAGACACGAAATTTTGTTGCTACAATATACATATATGTATATAAACGCATCTCTAATAGTGTTACACTTATTTATAAATTATATTTATATTAAATATGATACAATTATCCCCATACAAATTAATATTTATTATTGAAATTATTGTTTAAACATTATCTATCGTTGGTGTATAAGAAATTATTTAATAAAAAATAGCTTAATTAGTATAAGAATAAACTAATACAATATATATATTATAAATTGAATAGATTAAATAATAAAAAAAGTAAAATAAAAATATTGTTGATGTGACACTTTTTTGTTGAGAAAATAGTATTTCTGTAAATATCTCAAATTTTCCCTCTATTATTGTAGTATAGAAATACATAGATAAATTTATCTATTTACTTTGTCGTTTGAGTTTCTAACAATAAATATAAAATTAAATGTATTAAATATTAATATTTATGTATTTGTTTATTAATAAATTAAAATAAAAGTTATTAATGATTTCTTAAAATGAAAATATTTAATAAATGAGACATTTATTGTAGCTATTTTTGACAGAATATTCTGCTTATATATATATATATATATATATAGATTTTCATAATATGTTTCGATACTTAATGCATTCATATATGAATTAATATATATATATATATATATTACCATGTATTTAATAAAAGATCTAAGAGAAACATAATTAGTGAATAATATATTAAAAACATAAAGTAAATCTTACTTTATGTGTTGATCAATTTAAGAATGATATTTAAAAAGGGGTAAATGTGCGAAACCTTCTTGTGTTTTAAATTTTTTGCATCGGACCCCGTATGAAGGAAAATGTACCAATTACACGTGTGATATAAAAAATTCGACACACTCTCCATTTTTCTGAATTAAATTTAAAGTCGTTATATTTATTTCGAGTTTCCCGTTATACACCTCAATTATCTGAATAATATTTTAATTTTTAATTTCATTTCTCAGATTAATTTAATAAAACTATTTAAATCAATAGGCTAGTGAGGCTATTCCTCAGTTGCTCTCAATCTCGCGGTTAGATTCAGAAGACTTATGCGCCCAAGGCTTATGCTCAGAAGAATAGATTCTTCTACATCAGTTCGATTCCAACTCCACAAGTTCTTGTTTTATCTCGAAATGGAGCTATTCAATTGCTGGTTACCAGATGATGGGAATAACAAAGCAGAAATTTGGAACGGGCAGGGGCGGCGGCGGCGGAGGAGGACTGATCTAGAGTTTTTCCCCGTGGCCACCAATACTACCGGCGACGAACCCATCACCGGCGAACGAACCCGGCGCCACCGCCCTCTTTCTCTCTCCCCCCTCTCCTCCTCTCTTTTCTTTCCCTGGTTTGGATCGACTTCAACGAGGAGAGGGGGCCGTCATCGCCGCCTCACTGGTTCAGATCTGGAGCACACGACGCGTGAACTCCTACGTCACTGATCCATCCTGTCGGATTCCGGTGGCGCATGCTCTCCGACACCTCTGTTCCCTTCCGCAGTCTCCGTGCTATTGCTCCCACTCTCCGCAATTTCCAAATCTTGCTTTTCCAGATCTGGAACACCGCCTCTAGTTCAGATTGTTTTTCCTACAATTTCCACATCCATGAGTGTTTTGAAATGAAATTATAAAATAGGGAGGGGCGGCGGCGGCGAAGGCTAGTGGCACCGGTGACGGAGGTGGTGTTCGTACGACAGTGGCGGTGGCGACGCGGCGTGCGGTGGCAATGAGATTGGCTGGAATCAATGAAGAAGATGATGAAGGAAATTAATTGAAAATATAATTATTAAAATTATAACAACTTTATATCTTTTTTTCTCAATTATTAAAATTATTACAATTTTTTTTTTACATTTTTTTTATCAATTATTAAAATAATTATACCTATAAATTAAAATAACATTTGGATGATTAAAATTTTATAGGAAGGGAGTTTTGATGCAATTACAATGATTCAAAATATATATAATGAAAAGTTTGAATATTTTGAATAGAGGATTTGATGTATTTAAAATAATGTAAGATATGCAAATAAATATAATGAAAAGTTATGGATAATTTTGTCTTTTCACATCCAAAATATGATCAAAAATGAGCCAAATTCGCATATAAGGCGAGTGCACAACACTCTCGTCAAGTCTGACGATTTTGGGTGTTTCATATCGATTTTATGAAATCACACAAGTCTGACGATTTTGGGTGTTTCATATCGATTTTATGAAATCACACATGTAAATGACGCATTTTCCTTCATACGGGGTCCGGTGCAAAAATTCTAAAACACGATAGGGTTTCGCACATTAGCACCATTTAAAAAGTAGAGGAGGAAGTATTAATTATAAATAAATAAAAATATTACATAAAAAATTAGATATAAACAATGGAATATTGGATAAGATAAGATTAATCAAAAAAAAAAAAAACTTAAAAGAAAAACAATTCACTTGCAAGGCAAGGTTTATGAAACCATATTTTCCCGCCATTATGACCGGAAAACTGATCTCTCTGAATTGAAGATTTACCAAATTCTTATCTCTCTTTCCTTTATTAGGATTTCTCACTTGTGTAATCACAATCGCTATTTGCTTTCGAGGAATGGATTTTCTAAAATCCTCGCGATTTCGAGTGTAAGAATCAACGTTTACTCAACATTTTTCGATACCACTGGCAATTTCCGTGCTGCACGCGTTCTCATCTTCACTGATTTTCGATTGTTTACACGAGTCCAGTTGATTGGCTCGGAATTCTTCTTTTCTCCTTCTCTAGCGAAGAATTTTCAACTTCTAGGTATGATTTGTAGTTAGTTCTATGATTAGACTTTCTAGAATATATTGAAATCGATTTCCTATTACTAGCTTGCTAATTTTTTCTGAAATTTCAGAGTTAAGCGTTGAATTCAGTAGAATAGAATTATTATGCTTACTTTTCGTTTGATCTTCTATAGTTCCGTGAATCCCAAATTATTCGCAGCATTTGAAAAGTCTCTTTGCGGTGCTACAGCATCATGCAGCCAGTTGATGTGAATAGAGTGATATCGATTAGGTAATGGAATTGATTTAGAAGTTATAAGTCTTTGTGAATTCTAAGTAATAATAATGTCCAACAAAAATGTGATATTAAGAACTAAGAGAAAATTTAGTTTCCCATGAATATAGGTGAATGTTATGATATTTCTGAAGGCTAAAAATGAGATGCAATGCTTGCTGGCAAGAATTGGAAGGACGAGCTGTTGCAACTACCTGTGGTCACCTTTTGTGTATCCAATGCGCTTGTAAAAAAGCTTAATCTTCCATATTCAGTTTATGTTGCGTTCTTGTTCTTGAATGAATATGTATGATTCCTTGATAACTATGAAAAGGCCCTGAAGATGCCAAAAACATTCTCAGCAATGATGGTTCTTGCCCAATCTGTGATCAAGTGCTATCTAAAAGGTATGTGAATACTCATTGAGGTGTTACCTCTAGTTATAGATTGTCAAACAACTGAGAATTGCTAGAAACGTCAGATGGCTTCTGTTTTATGATAATAACATCATATACTGAAGGCATTATTCTGAAATATTGGTTTATTTTCTCTATTTTCTGGGATGAATGCTGAAGTCAATCTTACATTGCATTTTATGAACACTTCATGTGGTTTTGATTACATTTTTTTGCATGTCAGTCTTATGAAGCCTGTTGAAATCAACCCAAATGATGAATGGGTAAATGTAAGAAGTTTTTCCAAGAAGAACTTTTTCATGTCCAGATTTTTCTTGAGCTCCCTAATCAGCCTTTAGATACTTTAATATTATGTATATATGCTCTATTAACTTTAAATACTTTTTTCCCCACCCTCTGCAGATGGCTATGACTGGAATATCACCTCAGATAAGTATCCTCATTATTGCAGTTGAAACAAGTTATTCTGCCCATTGTTTGCTTTAGCATGTGAACATTTAGTAATAAACTGTCTTAACTTGTCCTCATTGTTCAAAATATGCAAGTATCCCATTGTGATATCCTCAATGTTAGTAGTGATGAAGAGTGCATATAGAAGTGTATCATTTTATATCGGGCAAAAGGAATTGGAAATGCAATTTAAGATGAACAAACTAGTGGCTCAGTGCAAGCAAAAATGTGAAGCAATGCAAGAGAAGTTTTCAGAGAAATTGGAGCAGGTTTATACTGCTTATCAGAAAATGTCGAAGAGGTGCCAGATGATAGAGCAAGAGATGGAGAGCTTGTCCAAGGACAAGCAAGAGCTTGAAGAAAAAATTGCAGAGAAATGCAGGTCAAATCCATACTTAAAATTTCTCTCATGTTCTCATAGTCTTTTCATGGTGTCGATTATAATGCTGATTCACAAGTTGACAATGTATCTGTCACTGCCAGGCAGAAGGGGAAACTGGATGAAATGTATAATCTTGCAATAGCTGAACTTGAATCCTTGAAACGATCTGCAATTCAGCCTGCAAACCACCTGTTCTCCACACAAGAACCTGATCTGTTTGCATCTGCTATGATTGATAACAGAGACTCAATTAAGAAAGGTAACCTGTTTCTGCTTTGAACATTTACTGGACAACCATTTGATATTTTTGCAGGAAATATGGGTTTTGATCCTTGATGAGTTATATAGCAACATGTTTTTTATATAGAAAATCTATGCTACACTTTTTGTTAAGAGGAAAAGTTGTGTCTTCTCTCCACACAGCCTGAAACTTGTAGAAGCTCGAGCCGGTGGATGTCTTGAGCATGCAAAGCTCGAAACAACCATTGACTTGAGTATGTGAAGATGGAGACAAAGTGTATGATAAAACATACGATCTTTGCTCATCTCCTTTGTATGATAAAACATCAACAAAGTGTTTCTTCCAAAAATAAACTTATTTATCGCAGATTGGTCGATTCTTGCTCCTGAAACTCCAGGGCCGAGAGAGGACATATGGTCAGCCAGACAGTCAACCATTCCCATTGATCCCGGAAACAGAATGCCTACGGTTCACTCGTCTTTTGGTGGGAGCGGAAGTGGAGCTGGAAATCCTTCAATGACTCTCAAAAACCTTATCTTCTCACCAATAAAGCGACCTCACATCTCCCGTGATCGAACTCAGTTGTTCACGTAATGCACCTGACAATAACAACGTTAAATTACTTGCTCTATCTCTGTCATCATCGTAAATTCTTGGATTCTTTTTCCTTTTTTGCAGGTTGTAGTTATGAGAGCTCTGCCATTCTTAAGCCAGAATTCTGAATCCCTTTTCTCCAGCAAAGTAAGCTTTCGAGAGTACATCAAATTTTTGCCAGGTAAGGAACATATATTGTACAGAAAGTAAAACTCTTATTTCCCTCCAAACTTTAAAATGGGATGTTTAGCTTAGGGATTTTGCTGCAAAATGGAATACATGTTTTTTCAGAAGATTTTTGTTTTTTATGGAATAAACTACATACCAATTCACTATAATCTGTAATATCTTAGTATGCTGTTATTAATTAGAAATAAGTTTAGTTTTGTATTATATCTCACTGAATATTCAAACGAGGATATAATGAATAGGAGAGTAAGGTCCTGTTTGTTTCATTAAATTTTATTTAGAACATTGGAAGTTGTAGACATCTTGTATTTTTTTTGTGTCGGCAACATCAATTTCAAACCTATGAAATTATCAACTTTGAAGCTTTCGGAAATTTGTTGAAAAACCCTTCGTTTATGTATATACCTCGTAACAGTGCAACCACAGTTTTTACCTACCAAAAGGGCACAATCTATTAAAAAAACACTTCCAGCTAGACTTCTATGTCATGCATTGTGAGGTAAAAGGTGGGGTGGCAAATACATCTTTAACGTTGGAGCCCTGGAAGAGAGTTTGATGGTGTCTCCATGTCTAACAGAATGAACTACATGAGAACCATCAATATATAACAAACCCTCTCTGCAAAACCACGTAACATCCATTGTTTCATCGGGTCTCAAGAATCCATGCATCAAGTGTGTGGTAGGACCCGGAGATATGGGCTCTCGTACCATATATTGGAGTTCCTTGGACAAAATGGGCATTGCGGGTCCGCCAGCTGAAAGCATTGCAGCCGTTGATCCAGCAGCTGTCGAGACTCTGAGACCACTTGATCTAGAATGTAGCAAAGACGAGATAGGACTCCCATTTCGCGTGATCCTGTAAAGAAAATAATTCACATAGAAAGGTAAGTGAGTATAACGTCCCAAGTTTTACGTTGTTCTAAATACTAAAGCACTGAATTCTTACCTGAATGAGAATCGAGAAACTACTGAAGGACATGGATGAGCCACCAGAACATCATTTAGAGCAGGCGTTGAGATTAGCTTCGAGTTTAGACTAATAGCCATTCTCGCTAATTCAGATGGTTTGTACAGATTCTCCAGGATGCCATCTAGTATCTACAAAAGAAACTCATGCGGATGAGCGCCCTTACCTGAAATATTTATATTGTAATGAGAAGGAAAAATCCTAGGCCATATATGAAGAGAGGATTAGTGTTGGCTCCTACATTAATTTCATAATGCAGACAAGAAAATAATTGGCAAAGTTGGATACCATACTAGCTTGGAACAACTGTGTTAAATCATGCCCAACCCCAACAAAACATGTTGAAAAGTACTCTACCTATTATCTGATAAAAGGACTTGGTTCTGCTTTGGGACAAATGATGGAGGTCAGATGTTAAATCGAGCAAAAACCAGTCTGCATATAACAGATGCAGCAACTATAACTGAATTAACATTAGATTGATTTTATCACATTTGAACTTGGATAAGAAGCTAAAATTACACCTCACTGGAACTTAATAGCAACAAAATAGTTTCAAATTTATCACTTTAAATGAGAAAATGGGTAAAGCTGTGGTTTCACCTGTTCAAAGTTGTTGACTGTAGCAGCACAAAGATAGCCAGTGCTTCTTGTAGCATCGAATTCATCACTATGTTCCTCCACCTAAGTAAAATAAAAATTATTTTCTAAAACAAACTAGTTTTCGGGGGGAAGTTGGGGAAAATAATAATATAAGATGTTGAAATATAACTTCATTAGAAATAAATGAACTTTTAAGGTAAGCTTAGGACTGAATTGAACCTCTTCTGGTCGAGTGGGATCCGAATTCACTCCAAGAACCGGAATCGTACTATCCACAAAATGGCTAGCATGTAATAGTGTCCCATCACCTCCAATTGTAACGACCAGATCAACATCACGAATAGGCTGAGATAGATCACTACGGAAAACAACTTTAGACAAAGTGGTTCTTTTACTCAGAATACTCTGGCATGAATCGAATGTGTTCTTGTGAACCAACATCCTGTCATATAAAAATTGTGACATCTGCAACCCCTTCATGAGAAAAAAACATATATTACACGGATAAATAAACAAAACTACAAATTAACAGCCATCTATGAAAGAATAAGATTTTTGATTGACAGAACCTTCAGTCACCCTGTGTATTACACATTTATGCATACTTAAATATTGTTAGAACCACGATGAAAGGCTGAATTGGAACAAACTGATCAAATTCTACAGCCAAAGGCTATCCCCTGGATACATTGAAACCAAAACACTTCAATGGACCAATGATTGACACATAAAAACGACTACAATAGTAACCTACGTAGGCTGATTATACAAAACAAAACAAAAAAACATAAAGAAAATGCAATGTACCTAGAACGATATAAGAAATAAGACACATGACTCTAATGTCCCCAACTTAGCATAAAAAAAGGCATACGATATGTTAAAAAAATTAACATCCCTTGAAGATTATGAACTTCATCCTCCACGCTTCAGTTCGACTATAGATCATTCACAATAGGCTTCATTTTTTCAGCAAGTTCATCTCACTGAATTGTTCTAACTTGGCCTCAATTCTTCAGAAATGGCAATCGTTAATCGATTCCGCCCTCATAAACAGTAAGTAAGTAAGTATCATAATGAATCCAACACTCATAACCAAAAACAAAAACAAAAAACGGCGAAAAAAGAACACCAATTATAATCCCCAGGGCATCGGAAATAAAACAACACCCAACTTTCTCTTATCCACCACCTAAATGAGCTATTCATATATCAGCAGACGATATAATATAGATATGAAGTACAAACAGATGTTTAATTTGCCATCGGAACCAACGTACCTTACGATTGGGCGATGGAAATGTAAGTTCAGGAGTATCAAATGGCTTCAACAGCAACAGCAATCGCTTTCGCACCATTTCTCCTTTCCTTTGGAAATTTCAGGTTTTACGTGTAGTAATCAGAGCTCGAGCTGGCTGCGCATGGCGGTGGCGACGATGATTTAGCATTTTCAAAGAAAAGGGAAATCGCAACCGTTGGAAGAATCCCGATTCGGTTGGACTCGAATGCGATTTGAGCAATTGGCGGATTGCCCGCCCCGAATTGTGCCCGAGTTTGTTTTTGGGCTCTCCAAGAGTCTGCTTTATTTCTATGGAATCACAAGTTTATTGAGAAGAGATTTGAGATGATCAAAATTATGAATTTAGATGAATCTAAATCTATAGATTTTGACAATTTTTTAGTGTTTATAATCTAAAGTTAGAGTATTGTTTAATAATTTTGAGTTATAAATATAATATTTAAAATAGCTTTTTAAAATAATCATCTCATATTTCATATAATTTATATATATGAATTGTTGTCACCTTACGCACAGCGAGCTTGTAAATGTGCGTACCATTGATACGTTAGATATTCATTATATCAATTAATTTCGTTTTTCATATAACTAGTATTTACCCCGTGCGATGCACGGATATAAATATCTTTATATAAATACAATGTAACTAGATTTTTATATATAATAATATGTTTAAATACATATAAAATATAGTAATTGAATGAAATTGAGTAATATTTCTTATACAATATTGGTATTGGTAATGTAATTTAATAACATCTAAAAACTTTTTCTTTAGAACCGGTATTTAATAAATTTTGTTACATATTTTTTATTAGTTTTTATTGTTATAAAATTTTGAAAGTGTTTGAAAATGTCTATATTAAAACTAATAATATAAATTCATAAGAAAAAAAATAACTAAAATAAAAAATCTTACAACTTACAATTTAGACTTTTTTTTAATTTACAAATTATGTTGTTCTTATCTCTAATGGTCTCACCATATTTTTTATACATCAAAATTTTCAAAATTACTTCTGAAACAAAAACATATAATTGACCACGACAAAAAATGGTTTACTTCAAGAAAAGTCCGTGCGATGAAATATTAATGGATGAAACAATATAACAAATTAGTGGATGAAATATTACACGTCAGTTAACATAGTCCGATAGGGGAATTTTAACATTTTCCATATGAGTACATAAATTAAGTATAAATATATTGATCATTTCATATTTCATATACTTCTAT
The DNA here is from genome assembly GCA_005771605.1 of Scutellaria baicalensis. NCBI lineage: Eukaryota > Viridiplantae > Streptophyta > Magnoliopsida > Lamiales > Lamiaceae > Scutellaria > Scutellaria baicalensis. The sequence goes on along the minus strand of CM016724.1, from coordinate 14,653,701 downwards.
ATATATGAGAATTGATTGGAATCGATAACTTTCTTGTAATCAGAAAAAAATTGTATCGCTAATTGATTTATAAACTTATTTTTGTCGTTGATATATATCGTTGTATTTTTCCATAAAGGTAAAATAACTAAAGTATTGGAAAGTGAAATAGGTATATTAAGTAAATAGAATGATTTGATTACTACAAGGAATTACTGTGTAATTTAACCCCAAAACAAGATTTTTGCTAACGTGCACTAAAGAGAAAAAGAAAAAGGTAACACGCAGCAAGGTCCAAAAAACATAGGGTGAGTGGCCCAAAATAGCTCAACCACTATAATAAGGGATAAAAATAAACACTACTAAGTTAAAATTTCAAAAATAGTCATTGATTGACATAAAGTAAAGTTGAAGTCAACATGACAGTAAATTGGTAGAAATTGCAGCGAATCTTGACAGTAAAATGGCAGGAATGTTGTTTGACTAAAATGTAGCAACAAATATGCATGTTTTTCGTGTATCTCTCATTTCAATTGGCTTGAAACAATTTCCTCTCTTCCGTTTGAATTTATACACGAAGAGTATGTTATTTAAGGTCAAAATTAGGGTTGCATATAGTCTTATCTTCATGGGACACGAAAATACCAAAAATTAGGGTTGCATGTAGTGTTATCTTCATGGGACACGAAAATACCAAAAATAGGGGTTCGATTGTACATAAAAATGTAGATTGTAGGGTTACACGAAAATGTTGAGGGATACACGAAAACGTTGTGTAGGGTTACACGAAAATTACTCTTAAAAATAGGGTTATTCGAAAATTATCACCCTAATTTTCGAATAACCCTATTTTTTAGGGTTATTCGAATTTTATCAAATTAATTTTCGAATAACCTTAACTTTGGTGATAATTTTCGAATAACTCTATTTTTTAGGGTTATTCGAAAATTATAGAAAATTAATTTGATAAAATTCAAATAACCCTACATTTAAAACATGTGCTTATTCGAAAATTAAATCATGTAAAAATTCGAATTAGCACACACATTCACACACATTCACACAATTAATTTCGAATAAGCACACATTCACACACATTCACACAATTAATTTCGAATAAGCACACATTCACACACATTCACACAATTAATCTCATTAATCTCGAATAAGCACACATTCACACAATTAATTTCGAATAAGCACACACACACAATTTTCACACACACACACAATTTTCACACACACACTTAAATCAATTTTTAAAATCAGTTTTAAAATTGATTTTAAAACATTTGCTTATTCAATTTTCACACACACACACTTAAATCAATTTTTAAAATCAGTTTTAAAATTGATTTTAAAACATTTGCTTATTCGAAAATTAAATCATGTGTTATTCAAAAAATGATTTAAGTGTTATTCGAAAATTGATTTGAAAACTTCACATTTTCGTGTAACCCTACACAACATTTTCGTGTAACCTTAATCATTTTCGTGTAGCCCTTCAACACATGTTCGTGTAACCCTATGTCAACATTTTTGTGTACAATTGAACCTTTAATTTTTGGTGTTTTCGTGTTAAATTTAATACATGCAAAAACTATACTATAAATTATGCCAGAAAAAAAATGAAAAAGTTGAATGTGGATTTTTGTAATTTTTAAAGTGAAACATATTTACTTCACTTTATTAAAATATTAATAACACCACAAGTCACTCCTATTAAATAAACATAAATAATGTACAGCTTGTCGGCTTTAATGTACAGCTTTGCAACCTTCACAAGCAACCCTAGGTAATTTTCGTGTAATCCCTAATTTGTGAACTTTTAAATTATGAAATTTACAAAAACACAAAAATTTAGGGACAACAAGAAAAGCAACATCACAAATACCCATTTCTCTATAAGCGAATAACTTTTCTGCCCATCAATATAATTTTTTATACCCGACTACCCATATATATAAAATAATTACCCCAAATACCAATTTTTACTTTCAACTTGTACTTTTGCTCAGCTTTTGCAGAGATAAAAGAATTTTCTTTTGACTTTTTTTACACGCTTTTACTTTTATTTTTTACTTTTTACACATGTGAATAATAAGACAATATTTTCACTATTTGATTTGATATGAAAAAAAAAATCTACCTTACTTTTATTTATAAAATTTACAATCGAATTCATTCCAAAAAATTCACATTCACATATTCACTGAGAATTTCTCTAAAAATTTAGAGTATTCATCAAAATTTAGAATATTCATCAAAGGTAAAGGTAAGTAAGTATTTCTATTAGTTTATAGTTGCATAAACTACTTTTAATTTGTTTAAAGTTGAATTTGTAGTTTATAGTTGCATAAACTACTTTCAATTTGTTTAAAGCTGAATTTGTAGTTTATAGTTGAATTTGTAGTTTATAGTTGCATAAACTACTTTTAATTTGTTTAAAGCTGAATTTGTAGTTTATAGTTGAATTTGTAGTTTATAGTTGCATAAACTACTTTTAATTTGTTTAAAGTTGAATTTGTTTATAGTTAAAGGTTAGTTGTTTTATTTTGTTTGATTATTGTTTGATTTAGTTAGATTATTGTTTGAATGTTGAGATTTTGTTCTTGTTTAATTAAAGTTTGTTTAATTATAGTTCGAATGATCCAAAAATTAACCAAAAAAATTATTAAAGAAACAAACTAAGTTAATTAATTTAAAAGTAGGCCCTTAACAATTACAAAATTAATAAACTAATTAACTAGTTAAAAAGTAGAGCTAATACTAATTAAAGCTTCGAATATAAAGGGCTAACGAATTAAAAGAAAATGGAAAAAATTCATTAACCCCTAAAATTAGTGGGATTAACGGATTAAAAGAAAAAAAAGGAAAAAATTCGTTAACCCCACAAATTTAAGGGGTTAACGAATTTTTAAGCAAAAATGGAAAAAATTCGTTAACCCCACAATTTTAAGGGGTTAACGAATTTTAAGCAAAAATGGAGGAGTTTCGTTAACCCCACAATTTTAAGGGGTTAACGAAACCTATTGATTTCCCCTAAATTCGTAAATTAATTTTTTTAATTCATAAAGAATTAGTTAACGAATTTATGAGTTAACGAATTAGTTTTTTGGTTGACCATTTTTTTTTAATTTATGAGTTAACGAATTCATTCATAAAGGTTAACGAAATTTGTTTGGATTTCTTGCCTACATTTACTACATGGATGATGGATCAAAACTGAGTCCCACGTGCAATGCAATTTACTCCCACTTCAAGAATGTTCACATTAATTCATACTAATAATTATTAACCCCAACAAATAACATATCAAAATTCATAATTTAATTAAAGGTTAACGAGATTCCTTAATTTAATTCCTTAATGAATTCATAATTTTTTAAATTCCCCTTAATTTTTGCCTTTTTAATTTATTTTGTTAATACATTATTTTTTAAAAATTTATTTCGTTAAGTACTAACAATCAATATATATATTATATGTATATTTTAAGTTATTGGAATCAATTAATATATATTATAATATAGATGATTCTGACACTGAAATTCTGATCAAAGTCAGAGTAGTGCAGTATATATGAAAATGGGTATTTGGGGACAATATTTTAAATTTATGGGTAAATAGGGTAAAAATATTATAATGGTGGGTAAAATTTTACTTCTTTATATGAAAATGGGTAATTTGGGCTAGGAACTCTTTTCGTGTAACCCCTAAATTTGTGGGTTACACGAAAATGACATAGTGTTACACGAAAATTTAGCTAAGTTGTGGGGAATTTTATAGAATTTTCGTATTTTCATTATATAAATTCCATGCATTTTTCAGCATCTTCTAAAATCATAAAGATACGAATTTCACCAAGCCTACCTTTACATATTTTCAATGTACATGTAATATATACTATAAACTATAACAAAGCATACACGAAAATTGAAATACGAAAACTAACCGTCAAGGTATTCAAAGAAAACAAAAGCTCGTGTAGATTTGCCTAGGATGTAAGGTGAGAATTAATAAGTTACATACGCATTACAAATGTAAGTTATGTTCACCACCTATTTATTCAAAATTTGATCATTCCTGTGCACATGCTATACTACTATTTTTTTCAAAAGTGCACTCTATATGCATTTGCATTGAGAACACTCTACATCACATCAAATAATGTTTGTTATTTATAAACTACACGAAAAACTAATATCAATTAGTTTTTACACATTTTGATAAGTGAAAATACATGCAAAAACTAGTATAGTATAAATTATACCACAAAAAATAGCCAAAAAAAGTAAGTTGAATGTGGATTTTATTATTTTTAAATGTCACGAGTAGCATGCTACACGAAAATATCCATTTTGTATGCAATAATCAAAGTTAAAATAGTCCAAAGTTAAAGTGAAAAAGAATCCGGCAACAATTCCTGACAAAATTGACTAAAAATTTGCCAACTGACTTTTATTTACTTTATGTCAAATCAATGACTATTTTGGATAAATATTATAATTATTGTGTTAAAACATGAATATGAATTTAGTTGGGGTCATTTTTTACATAAATTATACTGAATGTGTTAAATTGGGGTATTTCCACGAAAAGATATACCACATTAAGGTAACCCACGTATGACGTAACCCTTAACCAAACCCGATCCGAAAATAGTTAGTGCTAAACCAAACCATAGTCAAGCGGATCCAAATTTCCGGGTATATCAAAATTCCAGAAATCCGGTTCAATATCCAATTCCGCAAAATATCTGAAATCCAAACCCTAACCATTTGCAATCTTTCGGGTCTCCGATCGGACAGTCCCTGCAAATTCCACCACCGCCCTAATTTATTCCTCGCAGGTTCGTTTCTCATCCATGTATGCGTCGGGTCCGACCCGATTTCCTTATGAATTGTGTGATCCGTTGTGTGATTCACTCTCTCGGTTTGTTTTCCGTTTTGTGATTTGAGTATGATGATAATTTTCTGTGTTTTTAAGTTAAATTATATGCTGCATCACGTGTGTTTTCGTGCTATTATTATTATTATTATTTTTTTATGCTCTTATTTATGCGCTTGGTCGAATGGGAAGCCGGATCATGATTTTGTCGAGTTGTTTATGCGAAAAGTTTAAAATTGGTGCTTTTTTTTGTGTATGTGTGTGTTGGAATTACGATCACTCCGTATTTTTGTATGTTGATGACTGAAAATTTGATCTTTTCAGTTCCACTGCCTAAACTAGATCGTGCGACGTGAGTTCATTTGCCGTATTGCGGTTTCACTTTTCAGGTCAATGCTCAAACAAGTCATAGAATTACGCAATTGAATGGCAAAATATGAGTGCATATATCTATTTGACATCGTAAATAATTTCACAAAAAGTTCTCTTAGTTTGCGTCTGTGTTATGACCTATAATCTGTAGTGATTTTAAATAATTTCATGGATTTTCAGGTTTCATGTATGAAAAGTTTGCTCAAGTTCATTATGTTGATAATGGCTTGGCTACTTAATAATTTGACCAAGTAATCCATCCAACATGAGATAGTATATCATTTTGAGCTACATGAAAAAGCATAGTGTCCATCTACATTTCAATGGATATTAATGAGATTAATTGTTTAATTATAAAGAAAATATGGATACTTGAAGTTGAACAACTGGACACATCTTTTCCATTCAACAGTATCATAGTTGATAGTTAATGTATGATGAGTGAAGATATGCACCTCCACATGGAAATGGGTTCCAGAATATAACTGTTTTCTCTTATTACTGGTGTATTTTTTGGTTATTCTTTATGATGTCGGTAGCCAACTGCTGGCTGCTGGATTGCCCTCGCCAATCCTGCTCATATCCTTGTAATTATGATTGCTTTCACTGTCATTTCCTTTTTCTCTGTGACTTAAATCTACTTAATTCTTGTTTTTATTCCAAATTAGTGGTTATGTATTCAAGTTAATGCTCATTTATGCATGTTTTTTCATAGTTCACAATAATGTTTTTCTTCTTCAGATTGTTGTTGTCATACTTGTTAGAGAGGCGCGCCTCGGGCGAGAGGCGCGCCTCGGTCGAGAGGCGCAAGGGGCGCAGAGGGTAGTGCCTCTCAAGGGCTGAGGCGGGCGCTATTTGTGCGCCTCAGAGGCGCGCCTCTCTCACATTCACTTTTTTTTATTTAAATTTAATATTTAGTACATATATTTTTTAGTATATATATAGGATGGGTTTTGGAGACAAGTGAATTAGGGTTCAAAAATAAAGTCTTACACTTCTACTCTACCACCCTTAAACGTCCAACCTTAACCACCCAATTGCTACTGCCGGCGCCGGCAGCAGACTGCCACTGCCGATCACCATCGGCGCCGCTGCTACCGCCGGCCGCCAGAGCCGACTGCCGGATTTCATGTGTTTGAGACTTAGCTTGAACTATGAACTCTATTTTATGTGTTTTATCATTTATTTGAAGTTTGAACTTTATGTTATGGATTTATTAGACTTAAATTAAGAGATTTATATTTTTCTTATTAATTTTATTAATTCAGCGCCTCTGTTCTGAAATTGAAGAAATTAAGGCAACCATGATTTGACATTTAGACAGCAACCATAGATTTTAGAGGCGAGAGGTGCACAGAGGCACAAGGGTCGCCCTGGCGCCCGAGGCGAGAGGCGCCAATCATGGTTGCCTTAATTTCTTCAATTTCAGTTATGACATGAATGAAAGTAGCTGTTTTTGCAGTCCTTTTGTCTTGAGAGGAGCTCTATTGACTGGAGTTTCACATCATTGATGCAGATTAAAAATATTTAATAACCTGTCCATGTTATGGAAGTATTAAATGAGATCCCTGCCAAGAAAACGAAGAGGTTGACTTCTGTTGTGTGGAATCATTTTGAAAGAGTCAGAAAGGCGGATGCACAATATGCTGTTTGTCTCCATTGCAAAAAGAAACTGAGTGGGTCCAGTAATAGTGGTACAACTCATTTAAGGAATCATTTGTTAAGGTGCCTGAAGAGATCAAATTATGATGTTACTCAAATACTTTCTGCAAAGAGGAAAAGAAAAGAAACTAGCCAGAGTCCTCTTCGTCAAAGTAATCTCACAGTACCAACCATCAACTATGAAGAAGTGAAATTAAAGGATGAAATCCTCAGCCCTATACCTCTTAACTTTGAGCCGGAGCAAAAGAAAGACGAAGCTATCCAGACTATCAATTTAGGAAGTGTCAGATTTGATCAAGAGAGAAGTAGATTTGATCTTGCTCGAATGATTATGTTACATGGTTACCCCCTGGAAATGGTGGACCATGTTGGATTCAAAGTATTCGTTAAGAATCTGCAGCCTTTGTTTGAAGTTAACGATAATGGAGCCATTGAACTAGACTGCCTGACCATCTACAGGAAGGAGAAACAGAAGTTATACGATGCAATTCATTATTTGCACGGTAGAATCAACGTTGCTGTTGACATGTGGGTTTCACCCGAGAATGGTAAGTATGTGTGCCTCACAGCTAATTATATTGACGAGAACTGGAGGATACAGAAGAAGATGCTCAACTTCGTATCATTGGATCCATCTCACACCGATGACATACTTTCAGAAGTTATTATTAAGAATTTGACAGACTGGGCTATTGATCCCAAGTTGTTCTCTATGACATTTGATGATTGTTCTGCGTATGAAATTATGGTGTTCAGGATTAAGGATTGGCTATCCCAAAATAGACCTCTTCTAAAGAATGGCGATTTATTTGATGTGCGGTGTGTTACCCATCTTTTGAAGTCCATTGTTCAAGAAGTCATGGAAGCCTGTCAGCATGTGATACATAATGCTCGCGGGAGTATAAGGCATGTTAAAAGTACTCAAGCATCACTTGTGAAATTTAATGAAATTGCTCAAGAAGTTGGAATCAGCAGTGGTAGGCCTCTTGTTCTGGACTGTCCAATGAAATGGAATTCAACGTATTTGATGCTTGAATCAGCAATAGAATACAAAGGTGCCTTTTCTCTTTTGCAAGAGCATGATCCATCCTACTCTAAGGCTTTATCTGAGGCTGAGTGGGAATGGGCTAGTTCCATTGCAGGTTTCATAAAATTTCTTATTGAAGTCACTAATGGTGTCATAGGAAACAAATATTCAACATCAAACATGTTTTTTCCAGAGTTATGTGATTTGAACATTCAACTAATTGAGTGGTGTAAGAGCCCTGATGATTTTCTTAGTTCCGTGGCATTGAAGATGAAACTTAAGTTTGATGTGTATTGGAGCAAGTGCAGCTTGGCTTTAGCTATAGCAGCAATTTTAGACCCTCGTTTCAAAATGAAGTTGGTGGAGTACTATTTTAGGCAAATTTATGGCAGCGCTGCTCCTGAACGCATCAAAGAAGTGTCCACCGGTCTGAGGGAACTCTTTAATGAGTACTCCATGTGCCCATCTTCTCCAGATCAAGATTCACCTGTACCTGGAAGTTGCTTACCCAGTTCCAGCAATGGATCCCGCGATAAACTAAAGGGTTTTGATAAGTTCCTATATGAAACTTCCCAAAGTCAGAGCATGTCATCAGATCTAGATAAGTATTTAGAGGAGCCTGTCTTTCCACGTAATTGCGATTTCAGCATATTGAATTGGTGGAAAGTTCACACACCAAGGTATCCAATCTTGTCAATGATGGCACGGGACATTCTTGCTATTCCGATGTCCACTCTTGGACCTGAGGCTGCGTTCAGCAACAGTGGCAGAGTGCTTGATAAGCATCATAGTTCTCTAAGTCCAGATACTAGGGAAGCTCTGATTTGTGGGCAAGACTGGTTGAGAATCGAACCAGAAGGTATGAACAGCTTAGCATTTATCATTATGATTATGATTATCTTCTTTTGAGTTTGCATATTGAAATCATCCGTTCTTGTTTTTCCAGCAACCATTCTGCCTCTAAGCTGTTTGCATATGCCACTTTCCATGGAAACAAGTTGACAACATGCTATATGGTATACTCTAAATCATTCTATATCTTTGCTGAATAAATTCTGGGATTGCTATTGATCCACATTCTTGATTTCTCATGAAGGTTGATAGACTGAAAAGCCAATCATCCTGACTTTTCGATTCTCTCTCTCTCTCTCTATCTCTCTCTCTCTCTGTTGTAGATCTGTGAGAAATACAATTATGATGCCTGCGTAATTTATTGATTGCTGATCCAAAGTATTATTGCTTTTAAACATAAGGTCATTTGCTTTGTTAGGGTGCCTATGAATCTTGATATTGTAGTAGAGACCAGTTGACCATCACCTCTATTTACATAATTATAGATATGGAACCTGAGATGTATAATTGTGCTTTTTTCTTGCTCTACTCTTTATGTTATTGATGAATCTCAATAACCATGATCTATATACACTTTTGAAATGCAATAGGAGGTTAATATTGAATTACAGTGATAGATCTGAAGTGAGTTATTATAAGTAAGAGTTGCATTAATAGGAAAAATGTTTTGTTCCTTATAGTTTATAAATTCTACACTCTTTATTAATAGTTTCTTCCTTGTTCTTTAATTTACACTTTTGTCTCTTGGACTTATTTTTTATGATTTAACTTTTGCCGTTTAAAAGAGGTGAAAGTGTACAAATAAAATATTAAAAGTACAAAGTGAAACATCCACATACATGGTTTGCTTCTGCATGCAATTAATAGAAAATCAAGCAATCATCTTGTCATCATTAGTTTTTCTTCTTTTTTTTTTTTACTCTTTTTTTTTTTGTTTTTGTTTTTTTTTTTGTGGGGTGGGGTGTCACGTGCTTTTATTTTATTTTGCCGAGAAAAACTAATGGGTGGGTTTTCCTTTTGTCAAGGTTCAAACTTCCAAGCTTGGATTAAAAAGAATATATTTGTTTATTTTATATTGGAGGAGTTGTGGATTGAATAGTTTGAATTAGGGAAAAAAATGTTTTTTAGTCACTATCTTTACTTCATTGGATTTTTAATCCTTTAATTTTGAACTTTTAATTCTTAATCTTTTATGTTTACCCTTATTAGATTTTTAGTCATCTGTTTTTCAACTTTTATTTTTAGTTCTGTATCTTTATACTTTTAATTTTTAGTCATTTTACTTGCAATAACATTTTTTTTTCTTTTAGTTACAATTTATTTTTTCCCTATTGGAGAATTTAACTGACCATAATTCATAGATCATTTGGTATAATTTGAGAACTAGTCGAATATGATCAATTTTGTGTTATCCGTTTACGACAAGAAATGTATATAATTGATGAAAAAAATATTAATTGCTTAATATCAACTTTAAGTTAACTTTTTTATGTCTTATTTACAAAACTCTAAATCACACGTAATGAGATGAAAATATGATTTTAATTATTAAATTAATTTAAACTTGATGAAGAAACTTTTTTTTTTTTGTTGTTGAGAAAAATTAAGCGTAACTAAATGAAAAAAATAGTAATATGCTCTAAAAATAATTTATTTTTTAATTAGAGGGTATCAAAAATCAAAAGAAAATAGTAATATGCTCTAAAACTATGTTATTTTTTTAATTAGAGGGTACTAAAAATAAAAAATTGTAAGATAGAGGACAAAAAAAAATCTAATTAGTTAAACGTAGAGGACTAAAAATAAAAAGTTGAATTATAAGAATTAAAAATCTAATAAAGGTAAACATAGAGGACTAAAAATCAAAAGTTGAAAGTGGAGGATTAAAAATTTAATGAGGTAACTATAGAGGATTAAAAAACTTTTTTTTTCCCATTTTGAATTTCTTTGAAATATTATATAAAATATCTTTTTCTTTTTGGTTTAATTTCCCACCAAATTTAATTAACATTGTTTGTAGCGTGTTAGGTTTTTTTTTTAAATAAATGTTGCAGGATTTAATGAAATCCATCCACTTATTTATTTGGTGTATCAATAAACCCATCATGTTGTAATTTCAAAACACAAACACTTCTTAGTTTTCGTGAGATAGATTCTCTTTATCCACTAACCAATTAATTTCTACAAATTTATATGTGAATTGTGAATAGTGAGTTGATCCGTCTTAAATTAAAAAAACTTAGGCTCCATTTGGATAGAGTAATTTGAAATTCAGGATTTGAAATGAGTGGATTTCAAATCCTCTCAAGTTTGAGTGGATTTGATATCCACCAAAATGACTCCAAAATTAGCTCAAAATGAAAACCATGGATTTTAAATCCATATCCATCCAAACACTACCGATGGATTTGTTACCATGGATTTCAAATCCCTCCTCAAATCCACCCATCCAAATGGACCCTTACTTTTTTCTATAGTAGTAGCCGAATTTTTTGAAGAGGCACAATAATGGGGAAGATTTGATCATGAAAATCCTGATTTTGAAGAGAGAGAGATCGAAGGTGCATGGAGAAAAGTTATCATTAGTGTAAGGATAAATACTTATTAATCCAAAAAAAAAGGTTGCAGCTTAAAAAACCTAAAGAGCCACTTTTATTAAAACCCTAATTCTCCAATAATAAATACAATTAAAGAAGGTATGCAAGTATTCTACATGCAAAGTTTGGGTGCGATTTCAAAACGAATCTGAGCTCAACTTCACCACCCCTTTTTCCTCTTATTTTGTGGTGGCACCAAATTCTCTTTATTACAGTTCTATTTTATATTTATTCTAATTTTTATATTTCCATATTAGTATTTCAAATTTTCTACATCTCTGTATTCCACGAGATGATATATTTTAGACACAAACTTTTATGCATCAGTTGCACGGATTTGGCAACCGGGTTGACCTGTTCACGCTCCCAAAACACTCTTCCATGTGCCTGTACGCGCTCCCACGCGCCTGAACACTTGTGCTGAAGTTCACCCAAAATTCGCTCCAATAGACCAACCTTTGTGTATAGTTAAACCAACCTCTGTGTATAGTTAGACCAACCATGTGTAGGTAGGTCTAACTATATACAAATGTATGTCTAACATATATAAAAGTATGTCTAACTATATACAAAGGTATGTCTAACATATACAAAGATATGTCTAAGTATACATAAAGGTATGTTTAATATAACGTAAATGTATGTCTTGGTATGTGTCAAAATTCAAAAATCAAGCCAAAAAAAGACCAGACATGAAATTTGGGCAGAACTGGTATGTTTAACATAGCTTAAAGGTATGTCCAACATAACGTAAATGTATGTCTAACATAACCTATTGGTATGTGATTTTTTTTAAAAATCATGTGCGGAAAAAAAAAAAAGATGCGGTCCCCCGACCCGATTCGACCCGATCCATGCACCTAATTCACAAGAGACCTACTCTATATTTTATAATGTAATTTTCATGATTTGATTATGGTTAAGTTTATGGTACCCATTTTAGTTTTGGCATCTACCGTAGAAATAGGTTTTAAAATATTTGCTATATTAATGGTTTATAAAGTGGTACACTTATCCCCTATAGTGGCATTTGAAAAATTTCCCCAAGTTATCTAATTGTATAATAAAAATCACAAAAACTCATGTGAGACGGTCTCACGAATAGTTTTCGTGAGACGGATCCTTATTATCCATAAATTGATCCATATCCATAAATTTTCACATAAATTACTAAGTGTGAGTTATGGGTTGACCCGTCTCACAAAAAAAGATCCATGAGACGACCTCACACAAGACTTACTCAATAAAAATATACTGCCTTTCTTAATGTTGTAAAAGATCAAATATTTATTATTAGTAAAAAAGAGGAATCTGGAAAATATGGCATAGTTGGTTATGACAATTGACAAAAAGTGAAAAGACATGCTTTTTGGAAAGGCATAAATCTCTCTCTTTTTCTCATCGACATGAAAAAAGCTCACGTGAACACAAACGCAGATTAAATTGAACCAATTACTATTCCATAACCCACGTCATTTCAATATAAACCCTACTTTCTTTTCTTAATTACCAAGTACCTTATCAAAGTGTAAATACAATAATATTTAAGAAATTGTTTTATGAATTTTATTAAGTTGATTATCGCAATTAATTGCTTACAAAACAAATTAATACTTAGCTCGTGAAAATGAGTTTCAACTGTGAATGAGGGGCCATCTCATTTGAATTATATTTGTGAGGTGATATCATATAATTTCAGTTTCTTATTTAAAATCGTTTGTCAGGAGAAATCACTAATTTAGTGAACTTGAAAATTTTTAAAGAAGTTTTAAATAATTAGTATGTCGATCTTTTGAAGTCTTATAAACTTTCATTCAAATAAAGACTTATTTATTTATTAATTATGTTTTTCAATGGTTATATTAATCATGATTTTTTTTTTACCAATATTAGAAAGTTTGATGATCTTATATTATCGGAATATTAATACTTATATATAGATAGAAATCAAAGAGAATGTCATTCATTGAATTGACATTACATTCATTTTGTAAGATATTACTCATAAAGATTGGGGAATCGAACCAAACCATAGAGTAGCATGGGAAAAAGGCCATTTGTGCTATTAATGCCATTGTACCTAATTTAGTGTTGTGATTTATTTTTCATTATGTCGTGGAAAATAAATTCAATTTGACAGAATAACGAAAGGAGGGACATATAACAAATTATATATAGTGTTTACTATACACAAGATAGTGTGAAAAAGTTACGATATATTAGAAGTATTTATTTAGAAAATATTAATATTAATATATATATATATATATATCTATATATATATTTCAATATAACTTGTCATTCGTTTTTTGGTCATTTATCGCTCTAAAAAATATAGCTGAATTTGTTTATTGAGATCCCATAAACTTGTCAATTGTCATGTCGAATTGATTCCTCATGTTGGATTGAGTCATTTCATTTCTGGTGATAAATTCTGCATTATCTCAATTTCTTAGACAAACTTATTCATTAATCTTTGGTCACAAATGTCAACATAACCAATTTTGTATCCAACACAAATTTAGTACTCGAATTTTAATTATAATCGTAAAAACCCAGAAAAGAAAACTAAAAAAATATATCAAAAAATTAAGTTTGAGTTAATGACCTAGGATGATCGATTAAAAAAAAACTATCATGACCATATTGTGCCACGTCGTTGCTATAATTTAAAGCAAACTTTAATAAGAAGAATATGCACTTTGTTTTCATTAAAAACTTCAACACACATTTATACATATATATATATATATATATATATATATTGATACGATCAATTATTGAATTTCTCATTAAAGAATCAAAGTTTAAAAATACCAGTATAGTGATATGAAGAGATATATTAGCCTTATACAGATAGAACCTTAAAACTATTTTGTTTTCGAATTAGAACACACCATATATAGCAAACCATTTAAAAATCGCAAAATTTCAACATACATCCAAATTTTAATTTAATTAATAGATCCTAATTTCGTTGCACTAGATCTTTAAATCAAACTGTTTTTGAACCATGTCAAATCATCACCCAATTTTAATTTGAGATACCACAACTTTAACTTGTCTTTTGAGACCAAATTGTACTTAACCATACAGTTTTATTATGATTTCTTGTCTTAACGGCCTTGTCCAACATGTATTAAGCATTTTATGACTTTTAATGACCTAAAATTTAGCAAATGTGAGAAGTTTTGATTAGAATTTCATTCATTCCAAACTTCTGCACAAATAACTTGGATGCATGTAATCAAGCTTTGTTGTTACTACTGTTTTAGTGCACAAGTTCACTCAAAGACAAAGAGTTTGCTCAATGATTATCTACAACTCAATTAGTAACATTGTTTTTTTCACTTCTTAAGTATAATTATACTCAAATTATCTTCGAACTCAATATAAAAGTAATCTGAAACTTTTCGAGTATCATTCACAGATAACTAAACTGCTTTAAATATAAAAGTTAAGCGTTTTATGACTTTAAAATGTACGGCTAATTTGGGTGGCTTTATTAGGAATTCATTTAAATCATATTTTATCAATCCAAACATAGTAGATCATACTCTAACATAGCATAAATCAAAAAACTTTATATCAGAGTACCTATATTGATCAATCATATCGTATTTTGAATTCGAACATCAAATTTTTACCAAATATTTAACATGTTTTATAATTACTTACTCAATTCAGAGACAAGTACAAACTTACATGTTCTTGAGATATAAATCAAAATTATTTTTTTTTATAAAAAGAAATAAACGCAATATTAAATTTTGAAAAAGGAGGTGGAACAAATTCCCTCCAAATGATTGGGCAGCATAGAGCAAGCTGGCTCCTGAGTCGTACCTATATTTGGCCACAAATTTATCACAGAATTCCCTCCCTCTCTCTCCTCTCTCTCTCTCTCTCTCTAGGCATATAAACACACGATATATACACCCACACACCTTTATATCACATATATAGATACGCAATATGCACCGCACCAACAGCATTACATAAAGCTAAGCTACTGCTTTTGATTCCAGCCTTTTCACTTTCTTCTCGAGACCTCTTCGTCTTCTTCCCATCGCCAAAAGCCATTGATGAGACTCTGAGGAATCGCAATGCTTTGATGGAACCTGACGTCAACATTTTTCTCCCAATTTCCAGGTATTTTTCCACTTTCCCCCTTTTTACGCTGAGAATCACGCATGATGTTGTGCGGATCGCTGATCGAATTTCGACTCCGCCGATTTGAATCTGCGCATCAATTTGCTCTTCGTTTTTTGTGCGGTTTCAGTTTTGATGCATTTTCGTGAGTTTTGCTGTTCGTGTTTTTGTTTCTGTTAGCGTATAAATAAGTACAACTGTTTCCAGAATTTGAAGATTGATAGGATTTCTATTCACTATACCTTTGAATGATAAAAAATTTGATTTCAGGAATTTTAAATGGATCGACGATTTTTTTTTCTTTTTTTTTGGTGCGTTTATGATTTATTTATTATTTTTGAAATGTGTGTTTAAATATATTTTTTGTCGCTATAACGTGTTGTTTTTTCCTTATAAAATGGGGATTATTTATATTTTTCTTATAATATTTTATATTGTATGAAAACAATGAAATCTTATCGAGTACTACGTCATTTATAATATAGATACAACTTATAAACAAATGGCTTTATGAATGAAAAATATATAAATCGACATCCTACTCATATGTAAAAATAATATTTTGATTGATTTATGTTAATTAGTAAAAGAACATAAATTTTTTGTTACTATGCAATAAACTAAATTTGTCTCTTAGTATTATCATTAGTGACATGACTTTGGTTAAGTAATTATTTTAAGGCATTTAGAATAGACATATGCATTTTTCTTTTATTTAAGACTTTAAGTAATTAAAAAATATGAAATCGAACACAATGATCGCATACTGATAAACTAATTATTCTTTCATATCTAAATGAAACAAATATAATATATATATATATATATATATATTTAACCTATGAAAATGATGGTGAAAGAAGAATATGAAAATGAAATCCAAAATGGTCCAAGCTACTTGTCCTGAGTTAGATCCATGGCCACCTATGGTTGTGGGGTTGCTTTAAATTAATTTAGATATATTATTACATCATAATATTCATCTTTTCTGTATTAATTATAGGTGTTTTTGTTGTTATTAGACAAATTTCATGGGACATGTACATATAAAATATAAAAAAATAAACAATTGAGAGGTATCTTAGTCCTTAAGAAAATGTATTGGGTCCTATTGGGGTTGTATTTAAGCGAATAGTTTAGTAAAAGATTCAGTAGATAACCACTGAAATCAGATTTGCTTCAGAATCTGAGTTTGGAAATTGAAAGTTTGTATGCTTCCCCAACTCCAAGTACGGTCTAAAACTGGTGGAGTTTCAAAAGGAAGTATTTAATTCTATTAAAATCCACGTTTCGCTATCACACTCATCGTAAATACATTAATATGTATCTATCACTGAAGTGTCAAATATTCAACATGTCAATTAATTTTATTTTTCATATAATTAAAGAATGAAATCATTACAAGTTAGGAGGTGGATGAATTAAGAATTACCGAACGTAAATCTGTTATTGATAATTTCAAGATGTGCACCACATGTACGGATTCTTATTTGAATCATACTTTGGGCCTCAATACAATGCACTTGATCTAGATGGGGTTGAAGTGACCCTATTTCTGATAAAAGACTAAGTAATTTTTTATTTTTTAATTCAACGTGCAAACTTTATAACCAACTCTAGCCAATTAAAACATTAATGTTAATATATCTTTAAGCACAATTTTTTATAAGAAAAATTCAATGTCTCGTCTTTAATTTGCCGAACGGGTAGACCTGTTTTATATATGGAAAATACAATAATTTAACATAAAATTTAATAATTTTCCCCCAAGATATCTCAAAGCATTCTAATCCTTACAATACAGATCATTATTCCCCTTAGATATTTTCACCTAGAGGTTCTTACATTGTCTAAATCATTCTCGATTATGGACCCCCACTACTTATTGGCAGGACACTTTATTGCAGAGTGAATATTTTCTATGATTCTGTCTAAATATAAGTATAGGAAGGTGGGCATTTTCTATCCATTTATATATATGTGTGTATATACATATTTAAAATATTTTCTATTCTTCAATGTTAAGATTTATTTATAGCTATTTGTATTTTTTATAGCTAAAAATACCTTTAATTTGACCTAAAAAACATGCTATTAAACATTTATACGGTTATTTTTGTCTTTTGAGATGAACAACAAACAATATATTTTGTTATGATAGTGTATAAAAGGACATATTTTATTACATGAAATCACATTGACAAATATTCTAGTACGAGTCATGTACCTCAGGTGAATACCCTTTTATAAAGATGTAAATTATGATGACAAGATTCGAATTTGGATCATTTGGATTTTCCAATCTTTGTTATCTTCTTCTCTTTCACTCTCCTTTACTCACTAGAAAATATGAACAAATTTTTGTTATCTCTCTTTTACTTACGTGCAATGTCCATGTATTTAGTACGGTCCTAACTTTCATTAACTTTAATTTGCACAAACATTGACCATATGTTTTCCCACTTGTCGTAGCATAGTATAGTACTATAGTACATGTGGGTCTATTTGTTCCCTATTATTTTCCCATTTGGCTTACCTAGATTCTTCTTCACTTTCATCACCTTAACATAAAGATCTTTCTTTGATCCACCTTTTTCATATTTCTTGATATGCATCATTTCATTTATATGTTTTTGACTTTAACTTAGTAGTACTCTTCAGAATTCATGAACAAACAGTGAATTAATAGACGGGTCCCACACTGTTTTCCCCCCTTTTTAAATTAAGAGGATCAAAGTGGGTCCCACATTTTTCTTACAAAAACCTTTGAATTCTAGGTCAATTAAGAATTTAAAAAAAGAGAGTATCTATCTCCTAAAATAAAAATTCAGAAAATTCAAAACATAACTGAGAGCCCCGCAGATTGAGTAACAATACATAAATTGAGATATGTAATCTATTTACAGTATTAAGTTTGGTCATAATAAGATTTGTGGATTAGAAGGTTCTAATTATTTCGTCTTAATTGGAAAAACCCCTTTTAGTAGTCAATCATTATATATTAACCTACTTTAAAACCATAATATATAACTATACTAGTTCAACTAAAAGTTCATTAAACCTAATTTGGATGTTATTTAACAATGCATGTTGGTTTTTAAATTTTTAAATAGACCCTATTATTACATCACTTATTTAGAGTTTGAAATGATTTTCCTATGTGGCCTAGCTAGTGGCTTGTGCTTCATCGAATCAGCATAGATAAGATTTTTTTGGATCCTCTTTTCTCGTATTTCTTGGGTTCTTCTTGTTGCTTTTGAATATGGGGGAGCCGGGACAAGGGAAGGTCATTCTTGCCAAAAGGATGATCTTTAAAACATTGTTATTTTATAATATATATCTATTACACATAATTAAGTTGATATCATTGCATTCAAACGTCATTAATTTCAGTTTTGACTTGTCATGGTGTCACATCTTACTCAAATGAATTTAGTTGTGGTTTAGTTTTGAATGTGTGAATCTTAGACGAACTCAATTATGATTCAATATTGAATGTGTGGAAAGTCAATTCGTAGCATTCGATCTCACATTTGTATTTACTTTTTTTAAATTTCTCAGGAAAAAAACTTGATATTATACAACAGTATTAAGATAATTATACCAAATTACCATATAACAAAAGTGAATCTTAACTCGTTAGAAATATATAAAAACTTGTATCTTATAAGCATTGAATTAAGGCTTACACCCATTGCGTTTCAAGTTTAACTAATCATATGCAACTAGCTATTGTTATATTTGTACCTAATGAAAACATATGTATTACTCTATTCATTAAATTTTAGCAACATCATATATGTATATATATATATATGTAATATATTATATCAATTAAATTCATATTGGATCCTAGTGTTAGTTTTCATTTTTATAAAAAATCATAAATACTCATGTGAGATGGTATGCCGAATAATTTTCGTGTGTACAGATTCTTATTATTGATGAATTGAATCAATATCCTCAAATTCTTATATAAATTATTAAATATAGATTATGAATTAACTCATCTCATATAATAAATATAACACATAATTATAAACATATACATGATTGGTAAAAGGCATAAAAACGACCATTTGATATATGATGGCTTAACCTAAGACCGAATGAGTAAACTCAATGTGAATAAGTAGTGATGGTAAATTGCAGAAGAAAGAGTATGATCCTCTGCGAAGCCGAAATATTAAGGGGAAAAGACGCATCACTATCAAATTTAGACAACCTAAATCCCAATAATCCAGATGTCTGATTCATTAAATGCAGAAGAGAGAGAGTGGAGTAGCGCTACGCTTTTTGAGAAGGTGAAATCGTGAATTGCCAGTAGCTTAATTCCATTTGGTTTCACCTGCATGGATGCATACTCTCTCAAGCTTACACCAGGATATTCTCCTCTCTCTCTCTCTCTCTCTCTCTCTCTCTCTCTCGCTATTTCTCTGCCACCCGGCGAATCTTTAAACCACCACTCTCTCTCTCTCTCTCTCTCTCTCGCTATTTCTCTGCCACCCGGCGAATCTTTAAACCACCACACTCTCTCTCTCTCTCTCTCCCCTCCCCGACCTTCTTGAGAGGATTTTGGGATCGAATTGAGTACAAAACCATCCTTTTCGTCTTCGTTGCATAGATTTTAATGTTTTGGAATCGTGGTTCTGCTGTGGAAAATCTTCTGCGTTTGAAATTGATGCCAATTTCTATGTATTGGTGCATACTAGAGTGTCCTGCATGCAATGTGTTTGTGTTTTGAGCTACAAATTTTGTGAACAAACTTGATTGTTTATTTTTGGCCTTGTTCCGGTATGGGTAATGAGCTGTAAATATGTACATGTTATGCATTTATGTGTTTCTTTGACTTTGGAAACGTGCTTACTGTTGTTACATTGAGATGAGCTTGGATCAATTATGAGACTTGGGTTATAAAGTTTTGGGATTTTTATGTTAGGGACTTGATGGTAGGTAGACCCCATGTTTCTCACTCCAGACAATTCCGTATTTCCGTGTACCCTGTTTTCTTGGTTATCTCTTATTTTTTGTGAACGCCTGTCCTTGTCTTGTTTTTAGCCTTATGGTAAATGTGAAGAATGCTTATTTTTAATGGCATTCATTCCAGAAAGAAAATATTCTTCTGACATTAATATCCATAGTTTCAGCTTCTCCATAACAATTGTGCGATTAGTAATAATCCTCAGTGTTATGCTTGCGAGAGTTTCTGGAATGAGTTCTTATCAAATTGTGTCAATCGAAATGCAGGGCAATTGCTCTCTGGCGCACTTGAACTGTATTGAAGCCCATCTTGGAGGTCTTACTCTGAACTGCTCATATGCCTGGGAATAAGTGCAACGACAACTCACAAGTTCTCAATACACGCTTGGGAAGGCTCTTGAGAGAAAGAGAACTGAGGAGGAGCAACAGAGTTCCTTTCCTTAGTGATGGAAATGATGTCAATAGAGGGATTGAGATCCCTGAGTATGATAACTCAGGAAATTCACACGTAGAACAGTATTTGGAAGGTGCTGCGCAAGCACTTATTGAAGGGTGGGAAAGGCAAGATGGAAGGCCTATTAGACAGAGATTGCTAGTGGTTGCTAATAGATTGCCTGTATCTGCTGTGAGGAGAGGTGAGGATTCGTGGTCACTAGAGATAAGTGCAGGAGGATTAGTCAGCGCTCTTCTTGGTGAGCTTTTAGCATCCTTTCTTTCTGTTCCCATCATCTATTTTTAGGAACTACTGTAGAAATTGAACACTGATGTTGCAGTAAGCTCATATCATCGAGTGCTTCATTTTGTAGGTGTTAAGGAGTTTGAGGCACGATGGATTGGTTGGGCAGGTGTAAATGTGCCGGACAAGGTTGGGCAAGAGGCGCTTACGAAAGCTCTTGCTGAGAAGGTGAAATTGTTATTGGCATCTTCATAGTTTTTTACTGGCTAATTGCATATCATGTTTCTGATTCAGATAGTAAACATTTCAATTTTACGCCTGTCTGTGTGATGCATGATGTTGGTGCTTAAATTTACTCTTTCACTATTTCCAGAAGTGCATTCCAGTTTTCCTTGATGAGGAGATTGTTCATCAGTATTACAATGGCTACTGCAATAATATATTATGGCCACTGTTCCACTACCTCGGACTCCCGCAAGAAGACCGGCTTGCAACTACCAGGAGTTTCCAGTCACAGTTTTCTGCATATAAAAAGGCAAACCAAATGTTTGCTGATGTTGTTAACACTCATTATGAGGAAGGCGATGTTGTTTGGTGTCATGACTACCACCTTATGTTTCTCCCAAAATGTCTGAAGGAACATAATAGCAAGATGAAAGTTGGGTGGTTTCTTCACACTCCATTTCCATCTTCTGAAATCCACAGGACTTTGCCATCTCGATCTGAACTATTACGTGCAGTTCTAGCTGCTGATTTAGTGGGGTAATATGTTTGTCACTCCAATAACTAATTGATGATATCCAGCATTTGCAATATTTTCTATCAGTGGAACTTCATATTCATAGCTGTAGAGTAGAACAATATATATTTATAGCATGCCATTCTGTAGAGGAAGAAACATATTAACTTTTTATTCTTAATAATGTGGCTTTAATATTTGTTTGCTTCATTTATCATAGAGTGTTCTTCTTATAACATGAAATTCGTTAACAACACTCTTTCATGAACTATCTTCCCAAGTAAGCAGACTATATTGTTTTACCTAGCAGTCAAGTAGATGAACACCTGTCAAGTATCTAGATTTGCCAGAGTTTATTATCATCTCAGTCTTCTGATTAGGTGCATCTTGTAATCACTTTTCAATGTGCCCAGATTTTTATTTGTTCAGGCTGCTGGATTATTGATATATATATATATATATATATATATATATATATTAATTATAATCAATTCTATTTACTGCATGCTAGATGATGAAATTGCTTACTTATCGTTAGTTGGATTTATTTCCAGCTTCCACACATATGATTACGCAAGACATTTTGTGAGTGCTTGTACTCGTATCCTTGGACTTGAAGGTATTCCTGAAGGAGTAGAGGATCAAGGGAGACTAACTCGTGTGGCTGCGGTATGTCCTCATGAATTTTCCTACACTACTCCTGCATTCTTGCTGTTTCAGTTGCTCATTTACTGCATGTCAACGGTCTAAAAAAGTTGGACCTATATGCTAATAAATTGTAGTGGCCTCATACTTCTCTATTTGTTGAACATAGTTTCCGATAGGGATTGATTCAGAAAGGTTCATGCGTGCTCTCGAAGTTCCTAAAGTCCAGAAGGATATTAAAGAATTGAAAGAAAGATTTGCTGGAAGAAAGGTCTGTTCTCTATCCTTGTTATACATGTGAGGTGTGCAGAAGTGTTTCTTTGGCTCTAAATTTTGTTGCTTGTATAGTAGATGAATTAGACTATAATTAAATTCATCAATCATAATACCCATTAATTTTGAGGAGAAAATCGTAAAGTATCTAAAAAGCGATCAAGCACAACATATAATGTTCAGTATTGGGGTGAGAGTGATTGTGCTTCATCTCTCTAAGTAATTTGTTTAACTTGCCTGACAAAGTTCTTTATCATAATTCCATGTTTATTAAAATGAAAGGCTTGAGTATAAATGTTATTTCAGGTAATGTTGGGTGTGGATCGTCTTGATATGATAAAAGGAATCCCTCAAAAGATACTAGCGTTTGAAAAATTTCTGGAGGAAAACCCATACTGGCGTGATAAAGTGGTTTTGTTGCAAATTGCTGTGCCAACCCGAACTGATGTTCCCGAATGTATGGTCTTATGGTAGTTCCACATATTTAACTTCCAAATCTTCTGTCTTTTCTTATGGAATACTAACACTTCATCTAGTTTATCCTTCTCGTCTCTATAGATCAAAAACTTACAAGCCAGGTTCACGAAATTGTTGGACGGATCAATGGCAGATTTGGATCTTTGACTGCTGTTCCAATTCACCATCTGGTTAGCATTTTCTTCAGTATTTCTCTACTTTAATGAAATATCTGATTCTTGAGTTTTACCTTTTGATGGTAAAAATATAAGTATTCACACAAGTTTCTTTCCTTCCCAAGTTTCTTCTCTTATAGGGACCAGCATTTAATGCCATATTTTTAGTCTCTTCATATTTTCATGTCACTTTTATCATTATGCCTTTCTCTTTTGCTCAAGATAAACAAGTTCCTCTTTTAGATTTCAGCTAGGTTTATTTCAGTCAAGGCCTTTAAATTCCTCGTTTGGTCAAAAATATATTTCTGAACTTCATATCTGAACAAGTAACAAATCTTAAAAATCATCAGATGCAGCATGTTAGATGTATTCAATGCAGTGACTGATTGCCTACTCAGCTCTCTTTTGCTTCTGTTTATGACATGCCAGTCACCTATTGGAGTGTGATGCTGTAAATAATTTTCTAAACATTGATGTATTCACATTTACTTTTCATATTTTGAAGCTTATTTTTGTTTAACTGCAGGATCGTTCTCTTGACTTCCATGCCCTGTGCGCGCTTTATGCTGTCACCGGTAATAATAGCTATCAGTTAATCTTGTGTCTTTAGTTCTGTTTCCTTGTTTTATAGGTGACTACCCATGTTTTAACATAACAGACTGAGAGTACATCAATTGGTTGTAGTGGGTGAGCCATATTGATCATAAACCATGTAGCACCAATCTGAGGGAGTGGAAGTAAACACACACACACACACACACACACACACACTTTCTATCCCTCAGTTCTCATTTCGTTTTAGGTACTTCACATAATCTTTGAGCACAAAAGGTTCACTTCTTAAGGGGTAATCATGTATTCTCATACTTTTTTCATTATCTATGGTTGGAAGCTTGATGGAATCTACGATATATTCTTATGTGAGTTCAGAACTATAATATAGGGAATGCTGTTTAAAATGATGGACTTAGAATTGAATGTAATAATTGTAAATATATTTCACTTAAAAAAATCTATCAAAACCAGGGGATTGTGCTCTCTTTTCTGTGTCTTTGATGAAAGACTGACAAATTCTTGTTCTCTTTTATTATTCCTTCTGTTACGCAGTGAAGAGGGACCACTTAACATAAACAAATTATCTGATGATGATGTTGTCTGATATAAATGTATTTGGAACTTTTTAACTGTAAAGGATGTGTGGAATTTTTCAACATATTAGTTTACAGTTGGTTAACCTAGCTGAGTCGAGTCTTGTATCTTCACTTTCAAAACCTTTCACCGCTTTGAGTTTTTATGTGGCCTTCGGAGTTCAAGTAGTATTCACATCATCTTTGAATCATGATACAAAATGTTATCTGGTTATTGTAAACATCTCCGAACAAGGGAAGACCATAAAACGAATTGTCTTATTATATTGAAATGTTGGCTGTTGTTTCAATATAACACTTAAAATATAATCAGAATTCTGTATACCACAACTCTAAGTCAATAGTAAATCAAATTTAAATTGGAACAAGAAAAATCTCGAACTTTCTAACTTGAAGTTTTCCTCAGTTTGTACTTCTGTCACAAGGTGCAAATTCAAGATTCCTCCAAATGTTTCTAAAGCACACCGTTTGATGTGCTAAATTTTGTAGATAATATTTCCTGAATGCTGGTAGTGTGGATAATATTAGCTGATTTCTTGGTTTTAAAATTTGTTCCAAAACAGTTTGGTGACTGTTGGTTGACTTGATATATCAGATGTAGCACTTGTAACGTCTTTGCGGGATGGAATGAATCTTGTCAGCTATGAGTTTGTGGCGTGTCAAGATTCTAAAATGGGGGTCCTCATCCTCAGTGAGGTATCCATCTCTGTTTTACCTCTAATCTTCTGTTATGTATTAATTTGCACTAAATTTTGCTGATTGCAGCAGATATATGTTTTCTTTAAGTGCACTAATAGTTTTTTATTGTCTGAGGAAAAATGCACGTATCTTTAGACTCCTATGAATCATCTTCAGGATGGCGTGCTCTTTCTTAAAAAATTGCTCACATCTCTTCAGTTTATCATATTAATTTTGTCGGAGGATTTGAACGTTTGACAATGATTTTCTTTTCTGGTTGGACATCCTCTTTTATCCATCAATTATCATATCATTTGTTTAACTAATGTGTCAATTTGAACTCTCTCTTTCAATGACTGGAAATGCTTTTGTTTCCTGTAATGACTCCTTTTGATAAACTGTAGTTTGCTGGAGCAGCACAGTCTCTAGGTGCCGGAGCGATTCTTGTTAATCCTTGGAACATCACAGAAGTTGCTGCTGCCATAGGCCAGGCTTTGAATATGCCCGCTGAAGAAAGAGAGAAACGTCATAGGCATAATTTTAAGCATGTGACTACCCATACTGCTCAACAGTGGGCTGAAATCTTTGTAAGGTGAGTACATGATGAGGTGTCTTTAAACATCCTGCTTATTTTGGTATGATGTTTGTAATCGAGGAACTCAAATACTTGTCTGGATGTTTTGATGTTTCACCCCACATTCTATACCCATAGGTTTATCTGGACACCTACTTATATATTTATGGCTACATGATGAGTGAAGGGAAATAATTGCTTCTGAAAAGATCTTAAGAATTACACTGACAAATTTAAAGGTGAACTTAATATACCTTTCTTAACATCTTTATGATTGCGTCACAGGATCAATGTGTGAACTTTTACTCATTTTCAACTAATTAAGAATCAGGCAGACAGAAAGATGGCATAAAAACTTAAAATCTTGCTGTTGGTATCAAAAGTATTTTCTCTGGATGTGGTGGTTGATATTCAGGCTTCAATTTTTTTGTTTCATAAAAATGAAAGTATAGTTGTGTTTGCATTTCTTTTAGGATGAAAGAAAATACTTGTTTTCTTAGTCTTCAATGGCTTTGCTTGGTATTCTAGTGGAGATCTAATTGTGTAGTGAATATGGTCCTATTTATAAATATATACTGATAGCTATGATACACTGAAACCTAAATCAGTATTTATGCTTTCAGCGAGCTGAATGATACTGTTATAGAAGCACAGCAGAGAATAAGAAAAGCTCCACCCCAACTTGTCTTCGGTGATGCCATCAAGCGTTATATGCAGTCTAATAATCGTTTACTTATACTGGTATGTTCCACTTTTACTTATTAAGTTATAAGTCGTACATCAGTAACTGCATATACATGTTGGAGACTGTTAGGCATAATCCTCCAACTATGGCAAATTGCTAAAGCTCTCTTATTTCATCAATGATTACAATTACCCAACAAGAGTCAACATTCTCCAATGCCTTTTCTGTGGAAAAAGGAGCTGGATGGCAGTATATTCATTATTATTTTGCATCTATGATTCTGTTTTCGGAAAAACCATGTGCTGTACCGCCTTCATGCAAACTTACTAGAGACTTGAATGAATTGACCGGGTTTGTTTCTGTTACTGATATTAAGCTCATCTTGTTTTATTTTCTTCTTGAGATCTCTTATCACTGTATTATCGTAGAAACTCAACTGTTCTTAGTTTCCACGCCTAAATCTTGGTACCATAATAATTGTATGAAGTTTCAATAGCTAGAAAGTATGTCATTGACTCATTGCTTATTGTTCTTTTCTGTTAATATATTTCAATAATATATCATTACAAGACACACCAAATAATCTCCTCTCTAAAATTACTGCATTTCACTTTTTTTTTTTTTCCAGAGATTTGACTTCTGATAAATGAGATGTCGAGCAATCACTTTCTCAGTATAAAAATATGTGCTATACTAACTCATATACTTTCTGTTTGATGAAATACATGGAAATCAAAGTATGAATGCAAACCTTTCATTGCACTATAAATTTAATTTGTTTGCAGTACCTGGACTGTAAGTCAATATACACTTAATTTTGTTTGTCTATCAATATACAGGGTTTTAATGCTACACTTACAGAACCAATTGATACTCCTGGAAGAAGGGGAGGTCAGATTAAAGAAATGGAACTGAAATTGCATCCTGAGTTGAGAGGACCTCTTACAATGCTTTGCAATGACCCAAATACAACAATTGTGGTCCTAAGTGGAAGTGATAGAAGAGTCCTAGATGAGGTACGTCATCTCTCTCTCTCTCTCTCTCTCTCTCTCTCTCTCTCTCTCACTATAATTTCCAAAACAATTGCTGATGCAGAACTTCGGGAGGTATAACATGTGGCTAGCAGCTGAAAATGGGATGTTTCTACGATCTACAAAAGGAGAATGGATGACGACAATGCCAGAGCACTTGAATATGGATTGGGTTGACAGTGTGAAGGTATGAGGAACTGTGTTTATATGATCGTTATAATATTCTCATTTGAACCTGTAAATCACTTGATGCTTCAAACACCTATTTCAGCATGTTCTTGAGTACTTTACTGAAAGAACCCCAAGATCACATTTTGAACGCCGCGATACTTCACTTGTATGGAACTATAAGTATGCAGGTAATTGATACAATGGTGTTGAGTCATTGCTGAGTTATAATTCATACCACACATTTTTCTAATTGTTTATTCTCCAATCTCCTCTTTTTCTTTTAAGACGTTGAATTTGGAAGATTGCAAGCTAGAGACATGCTGCAGCATCTCTGGACTGGTCCGATTTCTAACTCATCTGTAGATGTTGTCCAAGGAAGCCGCTCAGTTGAGGTGCGAGCAGTTGGTGTCACAAAGGTAGTAGCTACATCTCTTGGATACTAAATTTTAACTACTTTCAGTTGTACCTTTATCTTCTCTTTATAATTATTCGTTTTTATTTTTTTCCTTTGTGTGAACAGGGAGCAGCTATTGATCGTATAATGGGAGAGATTGTTCATAGTAAAGCCATCAGTACACCAATAGATTTTGTGTTGTGCATCGGGCATTTCTTAGGAAAGGTATTCTCAAACAGCATCTTAAGCCTTATTAATTCCTAACTTCCCTTCTCTTAAGCAAAATGTTGGGCTTGCTTTAGGATGAGGATGTATACACATTTTTTGAACCAGAGCTCCCCCCTGATGCCTTCAGTGTATCGAGAAGTAAGGTAACAGATGCAATTAAGCATTCGTATGAGAAAAGGCAAGCTCCAAAGCTTCCCAACTCGAGGTCTCCTCAGGTTAAGGGGCAGCATAATGGGCAGAAATCAACGAGCAAACGACCATCACAGGAAAATGTATCTTGGAATGTGCTCGATTTGAAAAAGGACAACTATTTTTCTGTTGCTGTTGGGCGAACGCGAACAAATGCACGTTATCTTCTCAACACCTCAGATGATGTTGTTACATTTCTTAAGGAATTAGCAGATGGGGCTCTCTCTTCATCCTATTGAGTTTCATCATGTGAAGCACTGTCACTCAACCTATTATTCACTTGTCAATGTTCTAAACTTTGTTACTTGTCAAGAACATCTCTACTTTTCTGTTTAATTTTATATAGGAAATCTTTTGCCCCATAAAATCTCTCTCTCTCTCTCTCTTAAGTTATTATATCTATTACCTGTATAAAAGTATGGATATTTCTTACAAAATAGAGATTGTCTAATATATCCTTATTAAATATTATTATTTAAGGTTATAATAGTAATTTAGGATTTTCATACTTAAAATAATTTAATATTAGAATTCTAATCCAAAATCATATAGAATTCTATTTTAAGTAGGACTTTAATTTAATGTAGATCATATATCCTTGTAAAAGATTATTATATAAGATTTTAACAATAATTTAATATATTTCTTTGCATTATTTTATATTAGAATTTCTAAATATATATATATATATATATTTTAACTTTATTATTAATAATTTTATGTTAGCTAGAATCTTACTTTGAATTTTTTTTAATAGTTTTATGTTTATCATGATTTTATTCATACAATTGTAATAAAATAAGGCAAATAATTATTTGTATATACATTCTATAATAGTTTGGTAACGTTTCTCTTGTTTTTAGGACTTCTTTTATTTTTTCTTAATTATTTTAATATGAGGAAATACATTTACTCTTCAATTTTAAATGATTAATATAGTAATTTTATATTACAATTACGAGTAATATCAATTTAATCTTTTAAATTAGGTCCTTCCATTTTTGGTTCATCAAGTTAGCTTTCCAATCTTAGTCGTTTAACTATCAATATTTTCAATTTTAGTCTTATTTTGTCGGAACAATCAAAATTGTTGACGTGGCCATCGGAAAATCTGACATGATCGTTGGAAAATCAGACGTGGCAGGCGGAAAATCTGATGAGGCAGTCAGAAGGACTAAAATTTAAAAAAAATCGATAATTAAAGGATTAAAATTGGAAAGTTTAAACTTGATGCATCAAAAATGGAAAAGACCTAAATTACAACTTACAAGACTAAAATTGATATTACCCCTTACAAGTATAACCCCTAATTCCTATATAGAATTTTAATAATTCTAGCTTAAACATGTAATTTATTATTTCTATTTGCATGTATTCTTTCAAATTCACCCATTTGGATGCAAAATTTTGAGGAGAAAGATGAAATTCTCTGCAGTAAATTTGTTGATGGTGTTTGAATGGATATAGATTTGAAATTTGTTACTTTCATTTTGAACTATTTTTTGAGTAAAATGAGTGAATTTCAAATTCACCACAACTTGAATGGATTTGAAAGTTGAAAGTTTTGGATTTTTGGGGGTATATTTATTGAATAAATAATCTTAAATGGGGAATGAGGAGTCACTGTTTCATATAAACGGGGCCATTTTCAGGTTAAGGGATTGATGAGGGCCATAAATACTATTCCATAATTTATAAATGGGGATTCACCGTTTCCATCGCATTCCCCAATTTGATCGGGGAATCCCCATCCCGTTAATATTTGTAACTAATAGAGATGATTACCACTTACCGACACAGAAATTAGCATCCCTAAGCATATTGTGAAATCAATATTCAAGACAAAGTTAAATATCTCATTTACCAAAGTAGAAAAATAGACGTCGTAGTTAATGTCTGTAATGCACAATTCGACAACCAATGGTGTTACCATACAATCTATATCTTTTATCTAAATATATTTGTCATATCAATGTTAAGATATGTTTTGAAGTGTCAGTTGTGAAGTATTTGTAAATATATATTTATAAGCTCATGATAGAGTGACAATTAACATGACCTAAAAAGACGATAAGAATTCAATTGATGAAATCAAATAATTCGAAGATGCTCGACATGTCTCCACTTAAGAAGCAATGTGGGAAAGTTTTGGATTCAATTTATATGAAATATTTATTTAACTTATCAACTTGCAACTATATCTACAAACCCAACAAAACTTAACTTATTGGACAAATCAAAATTTGAAAAAAAAAAAAATTTAACATAGGACCATACCTCAAAACCATTGCTCAATTTGTATTTTACAATGTGTCGTATACAAATGTTAAGAATTAAATTGATGAAATTAAACAATTCGAGTATGCTCGACAGTTCTCCACTTAAGAAGTAATGTGGGGAATTTTTTGATTCAATTTATATGTATTATTTATTTCGGTTATCAACTTGCAACTATATCTACCAACCAATAAAACTTAACTTATTGGACTAATCAAGATCGGGAAAATGTTTTAACTAGGATCCTGCCTTCAAAACATTGCCCACTTTGTATTTCACAATGTGTCGTATAAATGAAGAAGTGCATAAATTAAAATCTTTACAAAAAAAATCCTGAGTATTACTTGATGAAATCAAACAATTCGAAGATTCTCGAGGAGTCTCTACTTAAGAGCAATGTGGAGAATTTTTGAATTCAATTTATATGAAATATCTATTTTAGTTATCAGCTTGCAACTATATCTACCCAACAAACGAAGTTTAACTTATTGGGTAAATCAAAGTTTGAATAATATTTTGAATAGGACAATGCCTTCAAAACATTATTCATTTTGTTTTTCACAAACTGTTGTATAAGTGAAGAAATGTGAAAATATTTTTTACAAAGAATTTTTTGTGCATTACTTATAGGATAAACAAATAAAATGTTGTAAGGAAAGAAAGAAAAGAAGTGTGATTGGACGTAGAAGTATCGTTAATACAGTAAGTAGAAGGAGAAACATATTATCTTAGGTTACTCATGAGTTATGTAATAGGACCAATATCATTTGAATAATGTACTACTTTCAAAGAAGCAGTTCATAAAAGAGGTTTTGTTGGAAGTTGATTAAGGAATTGCAAAATGTTTGAGCGAAACTGTAGCTATTCAAATGTCATAGGAATTACGAAGATCGTGTGCACCAACATATATGAATGCGTTATGGAATACATTTTCTTAAGTATTGTTTACAAATTTCAAAAGAGAACCAGACACCTTATAAGTTTAAAGAACTTTAGAAAACAATATGAATTTTTTCTAAAACAACATGAGAAAAGAAATAAGTTCATGTGATCTTGTGATTGTTCCTGATTATCACTAAGACCGTGGATAATGATTTACCAAAAAATATAGTTGCTGAAATGTAAAATTGAGATCCTATAACAAGTTCAAGAAGTATACATAACCTGAATATCGAACAATGTAATTTTTTTTTATTGAGAATTACATTTGGGATAAACAAAGAGGATGTTGGAAGCCAGGGAAAAAAAAGGGATGTGATTGGACATACAAGTACTGCAACTCCAGTAGATGGAGAAAGATAAAATTGTACATTATACCTTCCACCAAAAGTCCTAACTTTTTCACCTTGTATTTATAGGGTAAAAAACAAATAACCATCCGAACTATAGGCCATTTTGCAGATTTCAATATAAACTTTTTTTTGTAACACCGTACTGAGTAAACTTTGCGCGATTTGCATAACACAGTAAAATGTTACACTCCGACCACCTTTTCCGGCAGACATGAAACGCAACTGTTTCATTAAGGGTAAAATCATCTTTTTAAAAAAAAATTACACCTGTCCTCTTAGGTGGCATATCAGCCACATCATCATCTTCCTAAATCAAAACTAGGAAAATGGGGTAAAAAATCGAAGACCCAAAAAGAAAAGTTCAACTCAAAATCATTAGCATAGCCAAGAAATTTCACTTGCTCAAACATTTCAATTCTGATGGTGTGGAAAGTGAGGCAGAAAAACGATCCAAATGGAGTGGTTTGCCCAGGTTATAGTAAGTAAACAATGTGGAAATAGGCTTTTGTTCTTTCGTGGGGGTGGGGCGCTTAGGGTTTACTTCAAAAGAGTTTGGGTTTAGGAAAATAGTTTAGTTTTGTCCGATTTTTGCCCTAATCTTGACTTAGGGTTAGGGTTAATTCGATTTCTCTAATTCTAGGCTTGGGTAAATTCGATTTTATGTTATGGGTATGAGTGAATTCCGTTTCAGTTCAATTTGAGTTAGGCCTAAAGTTAATTTGATTTCTCTAATTTTGGGTTATGGTTTAGGGTGAAGTCGATTTCTCTAATTTTGAGTACTGCTGGAATTTGGCATATGATGAATTTTCATTGTACAATTTTTCGATAGATGCTAATTTTGTATACTGCTGGAATTCTTATATTAGTATATTGTTTCTTGTGTATTTATGTTGCTATGAGGATTGAGCTGAAATTCTGTTTATGTTGCTATGTGTACTGCTAATTGTGTATTTGTAATGCTATGTTGATGTGATGCTAATTCTTATTTATGTTGCTAGATTTTTGCATATGAGGATTAGTATTTACATTAATATACATCTGCACATGTGTATTTATATTGGGATGAGGATGAATTTTGTTGATATGTGTATGTTGGATGATGACATGTGTATTTAAGGTGGTTGGAAAGGTTGGCTTTTTTTTTTGCCCTGGATTTTTTGCCCGTTTCGTGTCTTCATCTAAGAGTGGGGAAGATGATGATGTGGCTGATATGCCACCTAAGAGGACATATGTAAATTTTTTTTGAAAAAGATGATTTTACCATTAATGAAACGGTTGCGTTTCTGTCGGAAAAGGTGATCGAATGTGACATTTTACTGTGTTGTGTAAATCGCGCAAAGTTTACTCAGTACGGTATTACAAAAAATAAGTTTATACTGAAATCTGCAAAATGACCTATAATTCGGATGGTTATTTGTTTTTTACCCATTTACTATTTACTGTGCACATGAGACTCTCTTCCACAAGAATCAAACATCACTTCACTTTGGGGGACATGTGATCCAATGGAAGAGTCACATCTTATTATACCTCATGTGGTCTCATTCAAAATTGTGGTAGTTTTGTCATTTATTATAGTTTTGTAATATTTTGGTAGTATTATGTTATTTTTGTCACAAATTATAAGAAATGTGGTATAATGGGCTATTTTCTCTTGTATTAAATAAAATTAAATTCTTGGAGAAATTCTTTTGGTTATTTACAAAAATGATCGTTTGAATTTTTATTGAAAGTGAATGATAGACAATATATTATTTTCAAAAGAACTACTTGGAAAAAAAAAGGTTTGTTGGAAGCTCATCAAACTATTAATACAGAGTGTTGAAGTGTGAATATTTCTTACAAATTTTGAATTGTCTAATATATCATTATTTATGATTATTATTTAAAGTGATAAAATTGATTTAGCAATTATAATAATTTTAAATATATGCAATTTTAATAAATTGTAATAC
This sequence comes from Scutellaria baicalensis, assembly GCA_005771605.1. Taxonomy (NCBI): domain Eukaryota; kingdom Viridiplantae; phylum Streptophyta; class Magnoliopsida; order Lamiales; family Lamiaceae; genus Scutellaria; species Scutellaria baicalensis. The sequence goes on along the minus strand of CM016724.1, from coordinate 14,619,606 downwards.
AGTACTTTTGCATTGCATGAACTCTCCCAAATCCATCTACACTAAATAATCCTAATCGTATATCCTATATAATCATAATATTAACTCTATACGTGTAATTTAATGGTTTAATTTTATATAATTGCCTAAAATTTCCTTATTAAGGATTAGCACTTAAGGTTAAAATAGTAATTTAGTAGTTATAATGATTATAAATACATGTAATTTTAATAACATGTAATTGGAAAGTAATAATTTTAGACCTATAACTTGAACCTTTTCCAATTTTGGTGTGTAAGTTTGCCTTTTTCAATTTTGATCCCTTAATTGTTGATTTTTTTCCCCGAATTTCAATATTTTTTTGTTGGAATAACCAAAATTGTTGATATGCTTGAAACTTATTAATCTCTTGATTATTTGTACTTTTTTTTTCAAGATTTTGATTTGTTAGGAATTGAAGAACCCAAAATTTTAATATCAACATTAATATGTTATTTTTCATTTTTTTAAAACTATAAAAAAAATTCAACCTCCACGTGCGACGCACGTGCTCCATACTAGTATACATACATATATATATACGAGTATTAGCACGTGCGTCGCACGTGGAGAATGATTTTTTTAATCAAAAATATTGTATTACTATTAATTTTAAATAATAATTTTTTTATAAGAATGTACAATATATATTAAATTAAATTCAAAAATAATCTATCGTAAATTAGAGTTCCAATATAATAGAATCCTACTCATAATAGAATTATATATGATGTTGATTTAGAATACTAATGTAAAATTATTTAAATATGAAAATCATAAATTACTATTATAACCTTGAATAAAAAAATTAATAAGGATATATTAGACAATCCATATTTTGTAAGAAATATTCATACTTTTATACAGATAATAGATATATATATATATACTAGTATAACAACACGTGCGATGCACGTGAGATATTATAATTACATAATTTATTATTAAATACTTATTTTTCTAAAACATTATGTACTTGTTTTTTATAATATAAGAATTTCATTAATTAACATAATTTATTTAAAGTTCAATCAATTAAAAATTATTAATAAAATTATTTACTTACATTTTAGAAACATCTTATTTCTATTTTGTCATAATTAAAGGAAATTATTTCTATTTTATTTCTTAAGTAACTGATAATATTTACAATTTAAATCATCTCTTCAAAACCTACAAAATACTTTTTGGTTAAAAGAAATTTATATCTTGATAGTTCAACATAAAAAATGAGAATTTGAATTATTTTAAAAAATTAAAATTCTAAATCTTAATTTCTATTCTCAAATATGTATATGCTTTGTATTATTAATATGATAATTCAAATGTTAATTTCTAATAGTACAATACTTTAATCAAAATATTAAATTTATAATATAACTTTTTTTTCATAAGCTTTTAATATATGTATGATTGAAAAGCTCTTTAAATATATATTAATACGAAACCAATTTACTCTCAAATTTAAAATGTTATAGAAGAAAAATAATCAATTCATGTAACAAATATTCTAGAAGAGTTGTAAAAGTAAATGACTCTAGGAAAATAAATAAACATTAAATTACATTACTATTCTTAATAAAGAGTTTTATTTAATTAGGACTCTATTTCACATCAATTAAATTTAATCATGAGGGTTAAATTTGGCATTACAAAAAATGGACAAAACATTCATACTTATATAATGTTATATATATATTATATTATATTATATACATAGATATAGATATAGATATAGATATAAATGTCCAAAGTTGTAAATTAAGCTAGAAAGTTAATAGAAATTATAATTCGAAATGAAAGGAATAAAAATAAAAAGATCTAGCTTATTTCACGTATAAGGGTACGTATGACAGAAAATATAGTACACAAATTAAAGTTTATTTTAATCAATATTTTTTGTTTTATCAATTATCAAATAAATTTAATAACTTATCTAAATCTTTTGTGTTTTTTTTCCCCACCATATCATTGTATGACTCATTAGTTCAATGTTTTTACCTATACTTCACACAACTACATATATTTCTAAGTGATTATTTAAATATACAAATGAACTATTTGTTAACAATTGGTTCCAAATATTTTATAATTTTTTTCAAACTCTTTCGTCTTTATCTAATAATTTTACTAAATAGGAACATCTAAAGGCCTCTTAAGAACATCTTAAATAATTTTCAAGTATGTTTTAATTCAAAAAAAAAAATTCAATTTTTTTTTACAAAAATGTCATTCAATTTTTCCATATTATTCATTTATTTTATTATTCTGCATAACTAATTAATGTACAATATGAACTCACCATCTTAAAATTTTTATTTTTAGGGTTCTCAGTTTTTTGTTCATGTTTATATTTATTATAAATTACTCTATTTATAGTATAAATCATGTTTTACCTATTTTTCATAATGTCGATCTTAACCCTTTAACATGATGAAATTAAATTGAAATTAAATGGAATCCTAATTATAAAGAAAAATCTTTGTTAAGGATAATTATGTAATTCAATGTTTATTTTATTTTTCTATTTAATTATAAATAGGCAAGAGTTCTTTACATTCCAAACTCTTATTGAAAAAGTTTACATGTTTTTTCCTTCTATAATCTTGAACATTTAAAACTTTATACCAAAATTAGTCTCATATTAAAATATATTTGAAGAGTTTTCCAAAAATATATTATAAGCATATGACAAAAAAAAAAGTTATATCATAAATTTAGTACTTTATTAAAGTATGATGCTATTATATAAGTTAGGGTTAATCTCAATTTAGGTCATTTATGTAAGACACTTTCCATTTTTTTGAAAACTAAGTATCCGTTTTTCAATTTTGGTCTTTTATATTTCAATTTTTTCCAATTTGAGTCACTTTTCTCAACATTTTCAAAATTGCTAACGTGTCTTTGTCATATGATTAATCAATTAATTTTTCATTTATTTGTTGCATCTTCCTCCTTCAACCATCAGCTTGTTGATGACTGCCACATCACTGCTACCGAAAAACCTTCAAAACTCTAATTTTCACCTCAATCCCTATGTTTTTGTCAAATTCAATTGAGCATCATGTTTCCATTAATGTTCGTAAAAATTTGACGAAAATCACATTATTACCATCAAATAACCGCCACCATAGTTATCGAAAAACTCCATTACCGTCCCTCAAGCTGAAAACTTAATTTTTACCAAAACACACAAAATTCACAAAAATTAATTCTCTCTGCAAGCCCCACAAAAGCCCTTCTTGATTTTTTAGTTCTTACAGAATTTAAACTTGACCCGAGTAGAAAAGGAATGAAAATTCAAATCTAACCCTTTTGTTAAACTATTTTTCGTACATGTAAGTTCAATTCGGGTAAATTTCAAAAACCACGTCAAACTATAACCCCTTTTGCACAAAGATATATATATATATATATATAAACTTTAGAACTTTAAAACAGTTAACCTTTGTGAATGATAATTAGGTCGATACGATGGGAATATTGTCCCAACATCAGCTTGTGGATGACCACCACATGATCACTAATGAAAGACCTTCAAAACTCCAATTTTTGTCTCAATCCCTATATTTTGGGTCAAATAACCTTCGAAACTCCAATATTCGTCTCAATCCCTATGTTTTGGGTCAAATTCAACTGGACATCATCTTTCCATTAAATTTTCATAAAAATATGATGAAAAAAACACATCAATACCATCAAATAACTACCACCATAGTCGCCGAAAAACCCCTATCGCTATCCCTTAAGTTGAAAACCAGATTTCCTCCAAATCTTAACCAAAATGCACAAAATTCATATCAAATTAATTCTATGTGCAAGCCCAACAAAAGCCTCAAGTCGAATTTTTTATTCTTATTAAATTTAAACTCGAGCAAGGGGGGGAATGAAATTCAAATCTAACCCTTTTGTTAAGACTTTTTTGCATGCATGTAAACTCATAAATTGTTTTAGGGTTTTTAATTCTCATGATTTGAGCATCAATTTTCTATGAATTTATGTTATTTTTATTATCTTGTGATGACTCAATTTCTCTCGTTTATTTTTAAATTTAAGGACATGATTTTGAGAAATCAAAATATAATAAGGACTTATTTGCAATTTTTATAAGGGTAAATATCAATTATAGTCCTGTAAGTTAGATCATTCCAGTTTTTGTGCATCAAGTTTAAGCTTTCCAATTTTAATCCTAGCTATCGGATTTTTCCACTTGCATTCTGATTTTGATCGGAAATCTTTTAGTGCTGATGTGGCTGTCGGAATTGTATACGTGTCACCCCAATTAAAAATCCTTATTGCCACATTATTAAAAGATAAATAAAATAAATGAAAAATCAAAAAAGAAATAAAAAAATCATCATTTGTCTTCTTCCTCCCTACCGAACACAAGTCGTGATTTATTTTGCCCTTTTGTGGTCGATCACCATTGTAACCATCCTATTCACTGACCCACAACATTTCTCATCACTAAAAATCACAATTTCATCAATTCCCCCAGGAAAATCCAGAATTTTCAATACAATTTTCTAATTAAATAGAAGTTGAGCTTCGATCAACTACTCCATGGGGTAGTTTGATCTGAGATTTCAATTTAGGTGAGAAAGAGGCAACAGGTTTGAGAGAAGATAGTGAGGAATTTGTTGGAACAGTGGAGAAGATAAAGATTGGCAATGATAAAGAACGAAGAAAAATAATAAATCCCCAATTTGCTAGTACCCGTTGATGAAGATCGAAGAAGAAAAAAAACTCTCAAGTTATTTCTTTTAATTTGATTTGGAATTTTTTAAATTATTTTTGAATTTTTAATTAATATTTTTAATGACATGACAGACACATCACTGAATTTTCCCTCTAAGAAATTGGGGATTTCTGTTTTCAAGCCACACACGCAAATCCTATGGCCACGTCAGTCCGGAAAATATTCCGGTCAAAATCAGATTCAAATTGGATGAATTCAATAGTTAAAGGACTAAAATTGAAAAGTGTAAACTTGATGTACAATAACTGTAAAGAGTCTAATTTACAAGACGAAAATTGATAGTTTCCCTTTTTATGAACTTTGCAAAATCACAACCTCCACCCGAATACTTTTAAAAGATTAAAATACCCTTCATAATAAACATCTACAAGGGAATTTTCCACCGTTGGCAGCATTTGACGTCCTATGTGTATCATTCATAAAGTTTTGTGGTAATATTATAAAGTTTCAAAGTTCAAGTACCTTAGTCAAGTTGAAAACCAAATTTTGACCAAAACATACAAAATACACGACAAATTAATTCTCTTTGTAAGCCCCACAAAATTTAAAATCTTGGTTTTCATATTTCTTTCAGTGTTTATGTTTATTAAAATAGAATTTAATTAGAAAAACTTGAATTATATTTATACTTTTTAATGGTAATTTAATAATTTTAAACGTTAAATGATGATTTTATAATATTTATAGTTGTAAAGATAGAAAGTTTACAGAAATTACAATTTGAAATGAAAGAAATAAAGATAAAAATATATAAATTATTTGACGTATAATGGTATGACTGAAAATTTAGTATACAAGGTAAAGTTTATTTAGTAATTTTTTAATTACTTGAATATTCAATTTTTTTATTCTTAAAGAATTTTCGGATCAAGCAAAAAATTAATGAAAATTCAAATCTAATCATTTTTCTTGAACTCTTTTCATACATGTGAATTTATAATTTGTTATTACAGAAAAATAAGGTAAATAACAAAAATCACCCCAAACTATAACCCTTTTACACAAAATTATTATTAGAATTTTGGAACTTTACCATTGCCAACATTTGCAATTGATACTTATAGACCGATACAGTGAAATATTGTCCCGAAGATGTTTATTCTTGAGGGTATATATTTTTCTTTTTTGATTAATTAATTTCTCAATTATATTTGGTGTTCGCTGATGACTGTCACATCACCCCTAACGAAAAACCCTCAAAAGTCTCATTTTTGTCTCAATTCCTATGTGTTCGGGTAATATTCAACGACACATCAATTCATTAACTTTTCATAAAAATATGACAAAAAATACACCAATAACATCAAATAATCCTCATCGTAGTCGTCAAAAAACTTCATGACTGTCCCTCAAGTTGAAAACCAAATTACCTCTAAATCGTAACCAAATGGCTCGATTTCTCTTGTTTATTTTCGAATTGAAAACATGATTTTGAGAATTTAAAGTATAATAAGAAATATTGTGAGTTCTATAAACTTTTCAAACTTACAGTCTCTACCCCAATACTTTTAAAACATAAAAATACCCTTGGAAATAAATATCTTCAGGGGAATTTTCCACCGTCGACAACATTTGGTTGTCTATTAGTATCATTCGCAAAGGTTGGTGATGGTATTATAAAATTCCAAAGTTCAGGTACCTATAATACTTAATTTTAGTTTGATAGATTATTTAAACCAAAGTCTCTATGTCTTCCAAATAAATCTCCATGGTTATTTAATTTTATTTCCTCTTGATTTTGGTAATTCAAACTTACTGATTCTTACATAAAGATAATTATATTTTACCTCCAATTTTGATAGCTACGTTAGCAGTTCTAAAAATTTAGACAAAAAAATGACTAAAATTGAAAAAAATTAAAACATAGAGGACCAAAATTGAAAAACGAATACTTAATTGTACAAAAAATGGAAATTGCCTTACATATAAAACCATATTGAAATTATCCCTAACTTCTTATAGTACAATACTTTAATAAAAATATCATATTTATAGTATAACTTTTTTTCCATAAGCTTTTAATATATCATTGAAAAGCTCTTTAAATATATATTAATATGAAACTAATTTAGTCTCAAATTTTGGATGTTATAGAAGAATAATTTTAGTTTGATAGATTATTTGAACCAAAGTCTAATCTCCATGGTTATTTAATTTTATTTCCTTTTAATTTTGGTAATTCAAACTTACTGATTATTATATAAAAGATAATTATATTTTGTCTTCAATTTTGGTATCTACGTTAGCAGTTTTGAAAATTTAGACAAAAAAATGACTGAAATTGAAATATATGAAAACATAGAGGACCAAAATTAAAAATGAATACTTAATAAACCTAAGATAAAAATGGAAATATCTTACATAAAAAACCAAAATTGTAATTATCCCCAACTTCTAATAGTAAAATACTTTAATATAGCAAAAACTTATATGTCTATGGGGAACATAGGGGCACGGATCTAGGTGTTATATACATGTTCTTCAGGTGTTATATATATGTTCTATAGGTGTTATGTTTCTTGGTGTTATAAATATACCCTACATGTATCATATGTATATAAGAGTATTCATGTGTTACCTGAAGAGTATATACATGATACTTGTAGAGTATATATTTAACATCATATGATGATTAATTTGGGGCACCATGCCCCTAGGGCACACAAGTGTCACTTTAATAAAAATATTAAATTCATAGTATAACATTTTTTTCATAAGCTTTTATACCATTGAAAAACTCTTTAAATATATATCAATATGAAACTAATTTTAGTCTCAAACTTAAAATGTTATAGAAGAAAAATAATCAATTCATGTAAAAAAATTCTAGAAGAGTTGTAAAAGTAAAGGATTTTAGAAAAATAAATAAACATTAAATTACATTAATTATATTCTTAATAAAGAGTTTTATTTATATAAGACTGTATTTCACATCAATTAAATTTAATCATGAGGGTTAAATTTGACATTACAAAAAATGGACAAAACATCCATATTTATATAGTGTTATAGATATAGATATAGATATATATTAGTTTTTTCTCTATAGAATTACAATAGGTATTGAATTCTTCATACAAATAATTGAATTGAATTGAATTCAAGCTTGAGGCTAAAGTTTTCAATCGAGACGTGATACCATATGAAGCCTATGAAGTACACAAAAACTTTTATGAAGTACACAAAAACTTTTATGCACCCGACCCGACCCGCGCGTGTACGCGCGTCTGACGCGCCCTCACGCGCTCCCACGCGCCTGGGCGGATGCGCACCTTTAGGTTACGTTAAGGATACCTTTCAGTTATGTTAAGGATACCTTTAAGTTATGGTAAGGATACCTTTCAGGGATACATTTCAGTTATGTTAAGGATACCTTTAAGTTATGGTAAGGATACCTTTCAGTTATGTTAAGAATACCTTTGAAATCCTGATTCCAGGTTACATGTCATGTTATGTTAAGAATACTTTTTAGTTATGTTAAGCATACCTTTAGGTTATGTTAAAGATACATTTAGTTATGTTAAGAATACCTTTTGGTTATATTAAGCATACCTTTCAGTTATGTTAAGAATACCTTTAAGTGATGTTAAGGATACCTTTGAAATCGTGATTCCAGGTTACATACCATGTTATGTTAAGAATACCTTTTAGTTATGTTAAGCATACTTTTAGGTTATGTTAAGGATACCTTTAATTATTTTAAGAATACCTTTTGATTATATTAAACATACTTTTAGGTATATTAAGGATACCTTTAGGTTATGTTAAGAATACTTTTATGTTATGTTAGAGATACCTTTGTGTACAAAATGTGTAACACAACTACCTTATGGATAAGGTATCTCTAACATAACATAAAAGTATCCTTAACATAACATAAATGTATGTCTGACCTAAATTAAATGTATGAAATTTGGGTACAAAGGTATCCTTAACATAACCTAAAGGTATCTCTATACATTACCTAAAGGTATTCTTAACATAACCTAAAGGTATGTCTAACTTAACGTAATGGTATGAAATCTGGGCATAATGGTATTATTAAGGTAATCTAAAGGTATTCTTACGCATTACATAAAGGTATTCTTACGCATAACTAAAAGTCATGACTAAAATTAAAAAAAAAACAAGTGCGAAAAAAAAAAAAGCGGGTTGGATTACCCGGATCCGACCCGGGATCCATGCACCTGATGCACAAGAGACTTACTCTATGAAGTAATACCAAATATCCAAATAATTCATTCCATAGTATCCAGAAAAGATGAACAACCAATATAAGCAGAGGTGCTTTTACATAGCAGAATTTTGCAAATATAACAACCTCATTCATTTGAAACTAAAACAACACATACTGCAAGATTGAGCTAAAAGTGAAAACTGGGAGAAAGATCAATCACCCATAAATGAGCTAGAGCCTGAGCTTTTGTATAAACTATAACCTAACATACAGATGACATGCAGAAAATCAGCTTATATGTTGACGACTAGAGACGCCTTAGTTAGCAGGGGTTTTCCTGTTGGGTACAAATACGTACTTGACCAATGACTCCTTGATTGATAGCAACTCAGGAAACTCCTTCTTCAACTTTGAGGCATCCATTTCATTGTTACTTCTAGCAGCAACGATCACCTTTGCTTGCTCTTCAAGAGTAAAGTTGGCCCATTTGAAGTCCGCATCAATATATTGCTTGTACATCTCCAAGATCTCATTGTGGCTGACAACGCCAGGGTTTGTGAAGTTCCATATGCCCCTAAGGTTCCGCTTTGCCATCTCAATTGAAATCGGAAGAAGCTCATCCAAGATTGTCATGCTGTTGGGGATATTGACCACCTTATTATACTTGGAAATCTTAGTGATGAAATTGCGTGGGTTGCTCAGATCCGAGGATATAGGCATTCGAACTCTGAGTGTGCAAACATTGTCGTATTCTCTCAGGAGCTCTTCCACCTGATTGAATGCACATAAAAAAGCATTAATGCCCATATATATAAAAGAAGAAGAAAATTGAGGCTAATGGAGTTTGTTATTACTGAAAACAGTGCATGTATAAAGCTGTAAAGAATTTTTTTTTAGGATTGAGAATGATGATATTACCATGGCCTTGGTCTTGGAATAGAAAGAACCGCTGAAATTGGGCATGTCTTCCTCCTTAAAGCCAATGCCGGAACCTTCAGGATGATTAGCGTCATATTCAAATATGCACCCAGTGGCAAAGTTCATCATAAGGAGGCCGTGCTCACGGCATACATCCGCCAAGGTCAATGTCCCAACAACATTGGCACGAATAGTTTCAGTCTTGTGACTTTCACACCAATCAACATTGGGCCTACCAGTCACACCAGCAGCATTAAAAACATGTGTTGGCTTGACAGAAAGGATGTCCGCCAATAGTTGCGAGCGATTCTCAAGACGCCCATTTCCATATTCGTAAGGAATTTCTTGTTTCTCACACAATTTTCCAAGCAAACCACCAATCCATCCAGTCCTTCCGTAGATCAAGAACTTGAGGGCCGGTTTATGTGGTGATGCACTGCTTTTAGAATTTGGTACCAACATTTTGGTCTGGGTAGAACTACCAGTGAACTCAGACTTTCCAGACTCGTACTTCTCAGCATCATCAAAATGTCTCTCTATTCCACCAGGCATCATCAGCATTCTAGGATGAGGAAGCAATGCACCAGATACATCACCCCACCAGTCAGGATTGCTGGTATACCACTCA